>CAXITT010000567.1:402147-440810 GCA_964033795.1 Lymnaea stagnalis | reverse complement strand
ATTTTTGTGTTTTTGTTCTTGTCATTGTTATTCTGGGGCCTTATTTTAAAAAAAAGAAAAACATCATAGAATTTAAAAAAAAAAAGGTGGGGGGGGGGTTGCGAGATAGTAAATGAAGGGGGAGGGGTGCGAGTTGGTAAAATAAAGACCTGGGAAGATTGTTCAAGCAGCGTGATGGCAGCGATAGTGTAACCGTGACCGGTAGAGGTCTCCTTTATTTCCATGTGTGGAGCATTGAAGAGAGCGGTTAAACTTGTATAATTTCTGGTATCTTGTTTCGTCTTTTTATGTTGTTGTTGTTTTTTAAATTTCGCACACAATGGTAATTTAAACAAAATATCAAAAAGGACAATCCGTTTTGTTCATAATTTATTCATAAAAAATGTGTCCATTTGCACAATGACAGGAGTTAAATTGGAAAAAAAATAGGGGGGGGGGGCACTTGAATTAAAAATAATAAAAATAATAATTATTATTTAAGGGTTAAACGAAAAATAAATGGGATGAAATATAAAGAGAAATACATGGGATGAAGCATAAGAAGAAATGCATGGGATAAAGCATAAATAGAAATACATGGGATGAAGCATAAAGAGACATACATGAAATGAATCATAAAGAGAAATACATGGGATGTAGCATGAAGAGAAATACATGGGATGAAGCATTAAGAGAAATACATGGGATGAAGCATGAAGAGAAATACATGAGATGAATCATAAAGAGAAATGAAAGAGATTAAACACTTTTCGGGCCACTTTGAAAGTTCTCACAACTAAATGAACCCAATCACAATGTGTGTTTATAAAGTTGATTTTAAATAAATGGCTGCTTCTCCTGGGTCCTAACTTCTTGAATAAGTATTTCTCTTATTTAAAGGAAACAACTCTTAATACATTTGAAGTGAATCTGTGCGGCCCGAGGAAGGCCTTCGCAAAAAATTGTGGGTTCATTTATTTTGGGCCTCGTATTATTACAGCTGTCACACGGGCCTGCATTGAGCCTGTTATGATATGTCATCCCACGTCATCAATAGAAATTATCTCTCACATTTCGCTGTTTGATGGTGTCACCCGGAGCAGTCTGCTCCCCCCCCCTCATTTCGCCCCTGTTGATGACTCTCCAGTAGTTTAGTTTCTTCATCGTTCGTCTTTCAACCAAATATTTGTGTTTAACACTGAGGTCCAGTCTCTCGTGACGATGATTAGTTACTGATGGTCAAATAAAATTGCGCCTTGCGTCTTTGGCGCCCAAAATGTCGCACACCCTTGTATGAAGTGCCCCCTGGGGTTGGTGGACCCTCCCTCCTACGCCTCTGACAACTGAGAAATCTCTGCAGATCCATTTTCAGTCAGATCCACGAAGTTAGAATAAAGCAGAGAAGCGAGTGTATTTATAGACTGTGGATAATGACATAAGGATTTCTTAAATATTTCAATTTTATTTAATATATTAAAGAAAAATTAAATATGTTCAATTTTACTAATCTAAAATCAATAAGGCAAATTAACTCTTGAACCCTTATCAAATTTAAATTCCATTTAAAAAAAAAAGACAAAGAAGTAAAAACTCTGTACCAATGACAAAGCACAATCCGTCACGACAAAGCACAATCCGTCACGACAAAGCACAATCCGTCACGTAAAAAAATTGTATCGCTTGTCCAGCCTTTGCGCAGAGATCCGAAATTTGCAGAAGACGACCTGTTATACTTACCCTTGGCCATTACTGATTAGCGTTTTGTTCCTGGGTCGAGATGGCCGGGGGGGGGGAGGGGGGGGAGTGGTGGATTCCTTTCTGCAAACATTTTTTTTTTTGGTTAACCTTTTCTACAGGTCAACGGCGATTTTTGGTTCCCTAATTACGGGTCTTGTCCCTGGACACCCAACACTAATATCCGCCCCTCCCCCCCCCTCCCACTGGGGGGGGGGGGGGGGGGGGGGGGGGGGGGGGGGGGAGTGGTGGATTCCTTTCTGCAAACATTTTTTTTTTTGGTTAACCTTTTCTACAGGTCAACGGCGATTTTTGGTGACCTAATTACGGGTCTTGTCCCTGGATACCCAAGACTAATATCCGCCCCGCCCCCCCCTGCCCACGCTGTCGATTCTAACTACCCAGGGTGCTTATCATTACAACCCCCCGACGTAAATAGCTCCCTGGTAATCTATTATGGATGGATTTGTCCATGTGAGAAATTTCGATTAGAGGAAGCCATGCTTGGTGGTTCCTGGGATATCATCTCTGGCCTTTCTTGTGTACATGAGACCGGACCAAGATGGGGTAATATCTGGTCTTTCTTGTGTACATGAGACCATACCAAGATGGGGTAATATCTGGCATTTCTTGTGTACATGAGACCGTACCGAAATGGGGTAATTTATGGACTTTCTTGTGTATAAGAGACCGGAAGAAGATTGGGTAATATCTGACCTTTCTTTTGTATATGAGACCGTACAAAGATGGGGTAATATCTGGCCTTACTTGTGTGCATGAGACCGGACCAAGATAAGATAATATCTGGTCTTTCTTGTGTACATGAGACCATACCAAGATGGGGTAATATCTGGCCTTTCTTGTGTACATGAGACCGTACCAAAATGGGGTAATTTCTGGCCTTTCGTGTGTATAAGAAATCGGACCAAGATTGGATAATATCTTGCCTCTCTTTTGTATATAAGACCGTACCAAGTAGGGGTAATATTTAACCTTTCTGTGTTCATGTGGCTGGACCAAGCTGTGGTCATATTTGACCTTTCTTGTGTACATTAGACCGAACCAAGATGGGTTCATATGCGCGCGTTTTTTTTTGTGTACACCAGTTAGTGCCAATAATCTATGGTCATTTTGTGTACACCAATTAGACCGTATCATGACGGTGTAATCTTTTTCTTTCGAGACCAGACTGAAATAAGACTGAATTTGAGTAATTGAGATTACTGTAATATTATAAATGCTGTGCGCCTTTAAAAACAATAGTTTTTTTTATAAGTTTGATGTATTTGAAATAGAACTAAAATCCTTTAAGGCTTACAGTAAAGTAACGCACTGGTGGTTTAAGTTTGAATATATCTTATATTGAACATTTTGTATAATGGAATGGGGTTGACCTTTGAACTTTGTAGTGCTATACCATCAAGTCAGTAGATTCCGTGTTTAAGAATCCAGTACCCGGTCAGATGTAACGAATTATTTCCTACAGTTGTATAGTTGTTACGAAAGCCTGAGTTTGTGAGAGATAGGTTATAGGACTTTTTAAGTCTCTGAGTAATCCTCTTATTCAAAGGAGTGTTGCGCTCCCTCTCTCTCTCTCTCTCTCTCTCTCTCTTTCTCTCTCTCTCACTCTCTCTCTCTTCCTCTCTCTCTCTCCTTTCTCTCTTTCTCTCTTTCTCTCTTTCTCTCTTTCTCTCTTTCTCTCTATTTTATCTTGCTCTTTCTCTCTCTCTTTCTCTTTCTCTCTCTCTCTATCTCTCTCTATATTTGTCTATTTCTCTCCCCCTTCTTCTCCTTCTTTTTTCTCTCTTTTACGCTATTTCTCCTTATCTCTCCCTGTCTTTCTCTATCTGTCGCTATTATCATCTCTCTCCCCCTCTCTTTAAATTCCTATTTCTCTCTTTTTCTATCTTTTTATGTCTCCATATCTCTCCCTTTCTCTTTATAACCCTCTGTCTTTCTCTTACGTCTTTCTCTTACGTTTTTCTTTATGTCTCTTCTTTCTCTCTCTCTTTCTTTCTTTCACTCTGTCTCGTTCTCTCTCTCCTTCTCGCTCTGTCTCTCCCTGTCAATTTCTCTCTCTACCCCCCCTCTCTCTGCCTTTCTCTCTCTGCCTTTCTCTCTCTCTCTCTCTCTCTCTCTCTCTCTCTCTCTAGACTCCGACAGCAGACACATGAGATGTAACTTAAACAACAAAATATAAGAAGTCTCCGACATCAGAACCATGTGCCTGGAGTAAAAACAACGCCAGTGTCTGATCTAAAGACCAGAAGATGTAACAGTGATGTCTGACCTAAAGATCATAAGAAATAATAGTGATGTCTGACCTAAAGATCATAAGAAATAATAGTGATGTCTGATGTTAAGATCATAAGAAATGAAAATGATGTCTAATCTAAAGACCATAAGAAATAACAGTGATGTCTGACCTAAAGATCATAAGAAATAATTGTGATGTCTGATGTTAAGATCATAAGAAATGAAAATGATGTCTAATCTAAAGACCATACGAAATAACAGTGATGTCTGACCTAAAGATCATAAGAAATAATAGTGATGTCTGATGTTAAGATCATAAGAAATGAAAATGATGTCTAATCTAAAGACCATAAGAAATAACAGTGATGTCTGACCTAAAGATCATAAGAAATAATAGTGATGCCTCATCTAAAGATCATAAGAAATAACATGACTTGATAACAATAGTTCCATTGCATTTCAAATCTAACAACTCCGGGAAATTATCCTTGAGATTTTAAATGGTGATATCTTAAATATTAACTCCCACCCTCAAGGTCAAGGTCAGCTGCTTTATGTTGCGCATTCTTTAGATTTCTTGAATCATCCATTTGATAGCGTACCACGCGGCGCCTTGCCGCGTTATGCTGAAATAGTTCCTTTTTAAATCACGTGTTTTGAATCAGTCAGACACAATCAACAGTTTCCTATGGATTTTTGAAAAGCTCCATTTTCACTTTCTGACTAATCCTGACACAGAAAGACTTTCTGAAAGCGCCAGCTCATCAAGGGAGATGAATTAGACATTTTTGTGACCTAGTTTCAGTAAGACCAAAATGCCATGTTTTCTCTCTCTCTCCCTCTCCATCCCTCTCTCTCTCTCCCTCCCCCCGCCTCTCTCCCTCCCACTCTCTCTTCCTCAATCCCTCTCCCTCTCTCTCACTCTCTCTCTCTCTCTCCCTACATCTACATCCTTCTATCTCTCCCTCTCCCTTTCCTCCCTCCCTCTTTCTCTCCCTCCCTCTTTCTCTCCTTCTCTCTCTCTCTCTCCATCCCTCTCATCCTCTCTCTCACTCTTTCTCTCCCCCCTCTCTACCTTTCCCTCCCTCACTCCCTCTCTCTCCCTCACTCCCTCTATCTCCCCCTTCCCCTCTCTCTCCCTCTCCCTTCCTCTCTCCATCCCTCCCTTTCTCTCTCCCCACTCCCACTCTCTCTCTCCCCCTCTCTCTCTCTCACTCCCCCTCCCTCTCTCCCTCCCTCTCTCTCTCCCTACCTCTCTCCCTCTCTCTCTCTCTCTCTCTCTCCCTCCCCCCCTCTCTCCCTCTCTCTCTCTCTCTCTCTCTCCCCCCCTCTCTCTCTCTCTCTCTCTCTCCCTCCCTCCCTCTCTCTCTCCCTCCCTCTCTCTCTCTCTCCCTCCCTCCCTCCCTCTCTCTCTCTCTATCTCTCTCTCTTATCTCAGCCATATCACATAACCCGCCTGTAAGGTTGTTGTAGTTGAGTCCAGGAGGGTCCACGGTCTCTTGGTCTCTAACCACTTAAATACCATATAAATTCTTAGGTCTCTGTGCAATATTTGTACCATTTATCTTATTCCGTGTCTCTTTTCATTTTTCTGTATCCTACTCCTCCCCCACCCCAACCCACAATCACAATATCCCATAAACCATATAATAAGATTGTATATTCTTTACAACTGAGTAACATTTCAGAATTTGTATTGAACAAATTTGTAAGTATTTTAACAAGAGAATTATTTTAACTAAATAAAACTTCTATACAAAAAAATAAAAATAAAATAACGTCATTTTTGTACTCGCATTTTTCAGGTTCCGCCTCTGACAAAGATCTAACAACACAACACCAAGGGTGAATTTCTGTGACGGCATCGCCGGAAGACAACCCGATACTATGTCCACCCTAATCGTCACGGCGTTCATCGTGGCTGCCGCCCTCATCACGCTAGTGACGTCCTGCGACTTCCCCAAAGCCCTGCTCATCAAGAACGACGAGGACCCCTGGTACACCCACGTCAGGGCCAACGGTTCTCGCGGCGTGGAGTACTATATACGCCACAACGTGATCGAAATCCTGTACCCGGGGTCCAACAAGACCCCCGTGCGATGGAAGTGCTCCACGTCGTTTCACGAGAAGCACTTACTGAAACGCGAGGACCATTTGATCAACTCTTACTATGTCTGCGCGAAATTTCTCGTCCGCAGCAGGTCCATCGTCCAGGTCATGTGGTCGCGCGAGGTCAAAGTGTTTGACCTTTCTCTGTGTGAAGATAAGAACCTCATCCTCGACCCCTGGCCTCTCGTCCGGTACACGACGCTGTACACAGACTACAAGCCGTGTCCATTCAGCGGCGGATACGATATGAAGGTAGAAGATTCTCGGCTCGGCGAGAACGGCTGCAACAGGATGCTGAGGCCGATGAGGATGGAGGCTGAGTGTCTCGGGGGCGAGGGAGTGAGTTTCGACTTCATCTCCAGCAACTGTCTGCCGGACATCAAGATGTACGTCAAGCAGAAGACCATGTGCGTCACACACTGGCGAGACCAGGTCAACTTCTACGTCATCCTGCGCCGAAACGAAGACGACGACCTCTGGTGCATGGTGATGCCTGTGCGCCGACACGCCAGGACGACGGCGTACCTGTTCGCCGACCTCTCGTGCAGGACCGACGCCGGGAAAACGCTGAACGATCTGAAATACTTCACCTTGCATCTCCACACCAGAGTCTACCGCTCGCTGTGCGAGGATGAATACGACAAGTGCAGCGAGCTCGAGTGCAACTCGTTCCTAAAACACGAATGTCAGAAATCGTGTAAGGTCTGCGACCCGGACTCACCCCCTCCCAGTTGTGAGTACCCCGAGAACATAGATGGGACCTGGTTTTTGAAAACGCCTCCTGATCGCGTCACGAACATTGAGATAACGCGTTCAAACTTATCCATCGAGAACGTGGGGAACTTCCTGTGCGTCATGTTTCCGGACAGCCCCAAGTCCAAAACGTCCAACATCTACACGGCTATCTCACTTTACGACAACGGCTGCAGGCCGAGATACACCTGCGTCAAGATACGGCGTTTCGGACAGTCCGTCATTCGATACACGCTCAGCCAGAGCCACGCCTGGCCGAGTCTGGCGAGCGACATCGGCGAAATGGTTTGCAACGAGGATCGCTTCCACGCGGATCCGCTTCCCATCGACGACATGTATCGATCCTACGAAGGGGCGGGCAAGCCCATCGTTGCACACCACCCGCGCCCCGAGCCCATCAACTGCAACGTGACGTCCATCCATACCATCAGCGCCACCCTCCCCGAGGGCTACGTGTGCCTGGGCAGCCTGTACCACCACTGCGAGGACGCCACCAAGCTGCGCATGGAGTTCGGCAGCTGCGGTAACCTCATCCCAGCGTCCACGGACTACAGATGCTTGGCCGACTTCGAGGGCCACTACTGGGAGCGGATCCTCCTGGTGCAGAACGTCAACGACGAGACGGACGCCATCTGCTTCGTCTTCAGCAAGATCTACCCGACAGAGGCGTACGTCTTCACGGCCAGCCAGTGCGATCAAAAAAGTTTCAGCTTCGCCAGGGGTGGCATTCGCAAACCCTTGCTGAAGCTTGAGTTCCGCAAAGAGCCGGAGCCTTGCAAGTCTATTCCGGTGATAAGGAAGTCAACCCCTAAACCAAATGAGGATTCATACAACTCGGACAGTTCGCTCAGGGATGACAGCAGTGGTCATTCGGTGCAGGGTAATGTGACAGGGGCGGGGAAGCCATTAAGTTCGTCCTCGGCGGTTGTCACGGGGTCGCCCCTGGGGAAAAGTGAATCGGTGAAGGGGGAGTACAATGACGAGCCGGGCGCCCCCAGCGCCAGGTCGACGTCAGTCCACGGTGACAGTTATGGCGCAGTTAAAGATGACAACGGCGCACAAGGGCTCAGGCGTAGCCTCGTCTGTGTCGCCTTAGTCGTCGTACTGTGTTGTTGTCTTTTAGACGTGTTGAGTGTGTAAACCGTGTTCCCGCTTTGACTATAGTTTCTATTGACCAGATTTTTTCAAGATGGAGCAGCCAAACTTTTTCAAAGGAAGATTGGTTTTTTGGGGGGGAAATCCTCACTTTCAGACGTAGCGTTAAGAATCTAAATATAGTTTTGACATATTCTTAACTGAAATAATTAGTACGTACACCTTAAAACAAGACTCCTTACTCCACGAAGATGTCAGTTGCGGGGGAGTAGATGTTATCACAACGACGTCAGTGGGCCACTTGAAATGGACGATGGCTAAAAGCATCACTATCAGTGACGTGTGTGCGGTGGTGCGGACAGTGTGGGTCTTTATGTGGAAGATTCGAATCTTCTACGTGAATAAAATTTTAAAAGTCTTGGGTTCTTTTCTAGGAACTGAAATAATTATATACCTTCTAATAATTAGATCGAAATGGTTCCCCCTACCAACTAGAAGACCCACGTTATGTCGTTGACAAAAGGCTACGCCTCTGGCATGTTAAAAGGGGGGGGGGAGGTAAAAAACCGTTGATTCCTTGAATTCCGCCCCGTAACTGTGATACCCCCCCCCATCCCCATCCCACCCACTTAACGCATGCGCCACTCTGAACAAGATAATCTCGCCCAAGGTCATTCAGCAGTCTGCGACTGGCACAGGCCATTAAACTATCTGTCCTCAACGTCTGCCCGTAACCACGACCACCAGCAGACGATACCGGTGTCTGAAAACAGTTGTTATAACACTGACAGACGGTGACTTGAATAGGATCCCATGGCAGTTCAGCAAGTGACGCAGTCCCCAAAGTGTTTACATTAATGTATTGCATTTATCATTTGTTTTGAAGCGTCGACCACATTTCATTCTAGGAGCAGAAACGCATATCGATGTTTTGATAAACACAGGGTGTTTTAATTGCTTTTCAAAGCGTTTGACACTGACCAGATGAATGTTTTAAAACATAGATAGTGGCAAAGGGTACAAGTGGAAATTAAATTCATCACTTCTCGTCACCAAGGAACAGCTTAGTTATCACAAAGAACAGATTGGTTATCACAAGGAACTGCTTAGTTATCACAAGGAACAGCTTAGTTATCACAAGGAACAGCTCAGTTATGCAATACCGTGCTACAGTGACAAAACAGCTTTAAAAAAATGGCAAGAACAATATGCAGCTTTATTATATATATATATATAATTGACAGTGTTGCATGTATTCTGATGCATTCATCAAAAAAACATGTCATTAAGACAATTTAACTGTCAGAAACCCTCGGGGAATGACAAAATAACACACTTGAATGGCGTTAGGAAAAGCAAAGGCACAAACTTCACATGTCGTGGGTTTGGTTTGGACAGTCGTGAGCTTCACGGCAGTGTGAACCATGTGTGACCATATACTTGAATAAACAGCAAAGCTTCTGTTAGGACCTGGTCCACTTAGCAATGTCAGTGGACAGGTTCATGATGTTACCTCCCCCCCCACCCCCACAGTCCAGTCTCTACTATTGTTGTGTGGCAAGAGGGGGGGGGGAGAGGGGGCGGGGGTATTTTTCTCACATCAAAACAACTGGCATGAGAGGTTCATCGATTCGTCAGTGAGTTACTCCTACTTCTACTCCGACCCCTACTCCTAAACTGATTTGATCCAAATCTCTATACGACACACACGCGAATCCAGCAGTTCAACAATCTTCTCGGTGGAACTATGAAGCTCATGTACTGAAAAAGTAGCAGTCAAGATGAAAAAAAAAACAAAACGAAAAAACTCTCAAGCTCTGCAGTTAATGTTAGACTGGAAATCTTATGACAGAAAATGTGGGGGAACAATGTGGATGGCTGACATGATTTGTGGACCACTTCGTGTTTAAACTGTAGTATGACTGTGTGTATTTCAGATCACATCTTACGTGATGGCAAAGAGTTAAAATGGCCGTGTGGATAGATTGACGATTAAATTTATGTATTTCATTGTCACAAATGTTGTTTCTGTGTATTTCAGCTTTTAATATCAGGCATTTATCGGCTGTGTCATAAACTCAATGACGAGTTGCAGAAAAGAAAAATCGAAGCAGTGGTAATCAAAATTAATATTGACTTTAAAAAGGAAGGCATTTTCTTATTCATAGAATCATATTCATCCAACGAACAAAACAATACAAAAAGGGGGACTGGGGTGCCATATCGAATGCCACCACGCCTTTTGGCTGGGTGGGGTTTGTAAGTTGGTGCATATTTTTTTTTTAACCAACCTGGCTTATGCAAAATAACTATTTTTTAATTGAACAGAAACAATTTCTATAAATTTTTTCACAAAAAAAAAAAAATTAATAAAAACAATAATAAATATATGTAAACAAATTTTTTTACTGGCCATATAGGGATTTCTTGATGGTATTTTTCATGTTTATTCACAGCTGTTCGTCCTTCCCATGGTTAGGTTTTGGTAATGCTATTTCATATATTCGCTTATTATTAGATTTAATTACTGTCCAAATTTAGTAGCAATAACTCCCTGCTATCACAAGTAGTTTTTTTTCCCCTGTTCACATCATTATATAATTTTAACTACAAAAAATTGTGTCTATGGCGTACATCTGCATAGAAGGCTCTTCACCGAAATATCTTAAAAAACTGATTTATAAACATTTATCCTTAAAGAACAGATTTATAAACATGTATCCTTAAAGAACTGATTTATAAACATGTATTCTTAAAGAACCTGCGGTCTTCTACCCAGTCCTTACTAAAATTTCCCAGCGTGGATGAACACAGAAAAAATTCTCACGGAGTGCGCTCTTTTGAAGCAATAGCGCCAAAATTATGGAACAGTTTGCCTCAATCTTTTAGGGGAATTGAAAATGATAAAAATAATTTAAGAAACATAAAAAACTTTTTTACTAAAATAGATTTAAGAAAACCAGAGTGAAGTGAGCATGCTAAATTAGCATGGATACCAGCGCTATATAAATATCCAATCAATCAATCCATCTGGGAAATGTTAAATTCTTGTCCAGGCGGCTAGATTTCAATTCATGCCGACAAAATGAAACGAAAGCCGGCACATAATTTTAGTCGGAATATCCCCCCCCCCTCTCCCCCTCAAATGGTCTTTGCCATTGTTATCTTCTCTTGGGGCCGAGCTAATCGCCCTTTATCGGCCCGGCGGCCCTCATCCTACTCTCGCACTGTCACCAGTGTAGGGCACTCAGCAAATAATAGCAAGTCGTTTCGGACACCTGTGAAACAGTGGCGGCAGGTTGGGTCTTAGTCAACAGTGGCGGCAGGTTGGGTTTAGTCAACAGTGGCGGCAGGTTGGGTCTTAGTCAACAGTGACGGCAGTTTAAGTTTTAGTCAACAGTTGTGGCAGGCTTGTTTAAGGCAACAGTGAAGGCAGGTTAAGTTTTAGTCAACAGTGACGGCAGGTTGGGTTAAGGCAACAGTAGCGGCAGGTTGGGTTAAGGCAACAGTGAAGGCAGGTTAAGTTTTAGTCAACATTGACGGCAGGTTGGGTTAAGGCAACAGTAGCAGCAGGTTGGATTAAGGCAACAGTGAAGGTAGGTTAAGTTTTAGTCAACAGTGACGGCAGGTTGGGTTAAGGCAACAGAGATGGCAGGTTTGGTTAAGGCAACAGTAGCGGTAGGTTGGGTCAAATCAACAGTGACGGCAGGTTGGGTCAAGGCATCAGTGGTGGCAGGTTGGGCTTTAGTCAACAGTGACGACAGGTTGGGTCTTAGTCAACAGTGACGACAGGTTGGGTCTTAGTCAACAGTGACGGCAGGTTGGGTCAAGGCATCAGTGGTGGCAGGTAGGGCTTTAGTCAACAGTGACGACAGGTTGGGACAAGGCATCAGTGGTGGCAGGTGGGGCTTTGGTCAACAGTGACGACAGGTTGGTTCTTAGTCAACAGTGACGGTAGGGTGAGTGTTAGTCAACAGTGACGGCAGGTTGGGTCAAGGCATCAGTGGTGGCAGGTAGGGCTTTAGTCAACAGTGACGACAGGTTGGGTCAAGGCATCAGTGGTGGCAGGTTGGGCTTTGGTCAACAGTGACGACAGGTTGGGTCTTAGTCAACAGTGACGGCAGGTTGGGTCAGTCAACAGTGACGACATGTTGGGTCAAGTCAACAGTGACGACAGGTTTGGTCAAGTCAACAGTATCGGCAGGTTGGGTCAACTCAAAAGTGACAACAGTTTGGGTCTTAGTCAACAGTGACGACAGGTTGGGTCTTTATGTTACGTATTGAATATCTATGTCTGCATCTAAATCAGTATCTATATCGGCATCTATATCAGTATCTATGTCTTATATCATCATCTTGATCCATTAACTATTTTGGCATCAAACCCTGCGGCCATCTTTGATCAAAAGACGCATAATCAACATAATCTCTCAAATGAAACTAAAACCTGGCCACTCGTCATGCTAATTTCCCAGAAGTCTTTTCCGGAATTCAATCATTTCACAAGGCAAAGACCCACTATCATTGAATTCAATCATGTCACTCGGCAAAGAACCACTACTATTGAATTAAATCATCTCCTTCTATTCCGACAGCGCCCCCCCCCTTTTTTTTCCCGACATTATCAGATTATCAAATGATAATACACCTCTTTCTGAGACCCAATCTCATAAAATCCCCCGCCCCTTCTCTTGTAGTGACTCTATAGACGACCTGGCCTCACAACCTCCCAGTTATTGCGTTAGAGTCGCCTGTCCGCCGGTGTTTGCCCAACAACCGATACCGGATAGCCTACGCCTGCTCTGACGTATTTGCCTCCAGTTTATTCCGCGACTATTATTGGTGGTCTGGACGGTTGGTGTGACCTTGAACCTGGGACGGTTTGTCTTCTCCTATTCACTTAGCTGCCTTCAACGTGTCTGCTCTTGGGTTTTAATTTGGGTTATAAAGAGTTTCACAGAACACAGACCAGTTTTAAAGATATCGACAGAACACTGACCAGTTATAAAGATAGTCAAAGAATACAGTCAAGAGATAAAGATAACCACAGAAAATAGACAAGTCATAAAGATAGTGAAAGAAAACAATGAAATTATAAAGCTAATCCCAGAACACAGTCAAATTATAAAGATATTCCGAACACGGTCCAGTTATAAAGATAGTCACAGAGCACAGACAAGTTAAAAGGATATTCAAAGAACACAGACACGTTATAAATATATCCCGAACACAGTCATGTTATAAGGACAGTCACAGAACACAGTCGCATTATAAAGAGATCCGAACACAGTGCAGTTATAAAGACAGTCAGAGAACAGAGTTAAAGTATAAAGATATTCCGAACAGAGTCAAATATTCTGTGAATTCTATGACATTGATTTTCAAGGTAACGTCTTTCAAACTCATTTTTTTTTAAAAATACCTCTGTTAGCTTACTCGGGATTACCATCTTTACGTAGATTGGATGCTATAAATAATACCTATATGCATATGGCATCCAGTGCTTGTTATCGGATTCAAATTAATATAAACTTTATAAATTGGAAACTAGTCAACATAGTTTCTTCTTATGTCCTTGTTTAAATGCCAAGAATTTTTTTTTTTTTTTTTGTTAAATCTTCTTCCTTATAACGTGTGCAGCTAGCTTGATGCCCATTCTTATAACGTGTGCATCTAGCTTGATGGCCGTTCTTATAATTTTTGCATCTAGCTTGATGGCCGTCCTTATAACGTGTGCATCTAGCTTGATGGCCATTCTTATAATGTGTGCAGCTAGCTTGATGGCCGTTCTTATAATGTGTGCATCTAGCTTGATGGCCGTTCTTATAATGTGTGCAGCTAGCTTGATGGCCGTTCTTATAATGTGTGCATCTAGCTTGATGGCCGTTCTTAAATGTGTGCAGCTAGCTTGATAGCCGTTCTTATAATGTGTGCATCTAGCTTGATGGCCGTTCTTATAATGTATGCAGCTAGCTTGATGGCCGTTCTTATAATGTGTGCATCTAGCTTGATGGCCGTCCTTAATACGTGTGCATCTAGCTTGATGGCCGTCCTTATAACGTGTGCATCTAGCTTGATATCCATTCTTATAACGTGTGCATCTAGCTTGATGACCATTCTTTTAACGTGTGCATCTAGCTTGATGGCCATTCTTATAACGTGTGCATCTAGCTTGATGGCCGTCCTTATAAAGTGTGCATCTAGCTTAATGGCCATTCTTATAACGTGTGCATCTAGCTTGATGGCCATTTTTTAACGTGTGCATCTAGCTTGATGGCCATTCTTATAACGTGTGCATCTAGCTTGATTGCCATTCTTATAACGTGTGCATCTAGCTTGATGGCCGTCCTTATAATGTGTGAGGCTAGCTTGATGGTCATTCTTATAATGTGCATCTAGCTTGATGGCTGTCCTTATGACGTGTGCATCTAGCTTAATGGCCGTCCTTATAACGTGTGCATCTAGCTTGATGGCCATTCTTATAATGTGTGCATCTAGCTTGATGGCCGTCCTTATAACGTGTGCATCTAGCTTGATGGCCATTATTATAACGTGTGCATCTAGCTTGATGGCCGTCATTATAAAGTGTGCATCTAGCTTAATGGCCATTCTTATAACGTGTGCATCTAGCTTGATGGCCATTCTTTTAACGTGTACATCTAGCTTGATGGCCATTCTTATAACGTGTGCATCTAGCTTGATTGCCATTCTTATAACGTGTGCATCTAGCTTGATGGCCGTCCTTATAATGTGTGAAGCTAGCTTGATGGCCATTCTTATAACGTGTGCATCTAGCTTGATGGCCATTCTTATAACGTGTGCATCTAGATTGATGGCCATTCTTATAACGTGTGCATCTAGCTTGATGGCCATTCTTATAACGTGTGCATCTAGCTTGATGGCCATTCTTATAACGTGTGCATCTAGCTTGATGGCCGTCCTTATAATGTGTGAAGCTAGCTTGATGGCCATTCTTATAACGTGTGACGCTAGCTTGATGGCCATTCTTATAACGTGTGCATCTAGCTTGATGGCCGTCCTTATAACGTGTGCATCTAGCTTGATGGCCGTTCTTATAACGTGTGACAATAGCTTGATGGCCGTCCTTATAATGTGTGAAGCTAGCTTGTTGACCGTCCTTATAACGTGTGCATCTAGCTTGATGGCCGTTCTTATAACGTATGACGCTAGCTTGATGGCCGTCCTTATAATGTGTGAAGCTAGCTTAATGGCCGTCCTTATAATGTGTGAAGCTAGCTTGATGGCTGTCCTTATATTGTGTGACGCTAGCTTGATCGCCGTTCTTATAACGTGTGCATCTAGCTTGATGGCCATTCTTATAACGTGTGCCAATAGCTTGATGGCCGTCCTTATAACGTGCGTCTAGCGTGATGGCCGTTCTAATCACGTGCAGGTCACGCGCTGGACAGTGTCATCTTATTCACGCTTTTTGCACTGCGCATTTTTTGGGGATTCCATTGGCTGGCCTTGTCACGTGACCTCAACCCGTCTTTTTGAGATGGACATGCCGTTGCATCGACATGAAATTGTCCATCCATCGCCCCCCTCCCCCTTTTTCCGTCCCCATAGCCTCCACAAAATATCAAATCCTGACCGCTCACTTATAGACACGAATAAGAATATTGATGGGATCCGGTGATATGGACCTGGTAGGGGAACATAAGCACGTGTGGACAGCCTCGTTCGGGTAAAACGCAGGAGCCATCCGTCACCCGTAATTATAACCCCCGGGTGGTGGGATCTCCTAAGGCCAGAGCTGTCGGCTGACAGTGTAGAACTCTCGGAACATGCCCCCCTTACCCCCTTTTTTCTAACCGGGGTGAAACCGAGGATGCTCTAAAGCACGGAGCACAAAGCTTCTCAAACTTTCATCGGCCAATGAATACCACCAAGTTAACACTCGACTCTCGACATCAATATGTTTGTATATGTCAGCTACATACATTTTTAACATGCTGGTAATTTGATTTTGAATTATTATTTTTTCATGAAAAAAAAAATTAAATAATTGTAAATATCTGTGATTTTTTATAATAGATGAAATAACAATTTGGTCCTAAAGGTTGAGCAGTTGAATTGATTGCGTCATATATTTATTTTAAAAATTAAATGATAATAGAAGGGACTTGTAAACAGCGATGGAGGCTTCTCATATGAAATCAAAATTGATTGCCTTTGCTTTTGTAAGCAAACGTGAATTCAAGGAATTAATAAATTTAGAAAAATATATAAAATTAATGATAAGTTTCCTTGCCCTTATCTATCTGCCAGTCTACCTGCCAAGTGAACATTGATAACATCCCGATAGTTGCCTATTTAATGAGAAGTACATAAATCGAAAGTGAGGCAATGGGAAATACATAAATCGAAAGTGAGGCAATGGGAAATACATAAATCGAAAGCGAGGCTAATTCAGCTCTGAGGTGATGTTCACAGCTGCTTGGGGTAGCTCGGTCTTTTACACCAGGGGCATCCATGAATGACGTTTCATCTTTAGTTCGGGGAGGTGGTGTCCGATGTGGGTCGGGAGGGTAAAAATCTTCCAAAATAACGTGACGTCAGTTATGAATCTAAGGCCCACGTCATAGTTTTTTTATTATTATCAATCACAAAAAAAAGACGTGGTCAAACGTGCACACATGTTGTGGCAGTAGAATGCCCAACACGACATCGATATTGTCCCCGGTCCTAACACTGGGCAGTAGAATAACCAACATGACATCAAAATTGTCCCCGGTCCTAACACTGGGCAGTAAAATACCCAACACGACATCAATATTGTCCCCTGTCTTAACACAGGGCAGTAGAATACCCAACACGACATCAATATTGTCCCCTGTCTTAACACAGTGCCATATAATAGACGTAACATCAATGGCGTCAGAGGTCCTTACACAGAGCTGTGTCATAAAAATACAACATCAATGATGTCAGAGGTCCTTACACAGGGTCATGTAATAAAAATACAACATCAATGGCGTCAGAGGTCCTAGCAACGGGATATTCAGTACCAAACGTGACGTCAGTGGTGTCCCAACAAGACCAAAACATAGGACCATACAATACCAAACACATCAATGTTACCCCCCCCCCTGCAGTCTTTCAGGCATGTTTTATGTATCATTCACATTGCAGCTCCGACTCAAAAAGGGTGCCCCCCCCCTTTCCCACGACCATGTCACCGGCTTAGGAATTAAATTGGCTTTCGCCCCAACAAGGCACATTTATCACCTTCATTGGTCCTCTGAGAGTCCGTGCTGACTTGACCAGCAAACGTGTCTTGTCCTCGAGCTTTTGGCGTCGGCTCCGGTCAGTGTGACCAGCAGTCAATGAGCGGTTTGGGATGGAGGTGCTGGTCGTCATGTGAGGGGGGAAGGCGGCGGTGGTGGTCAGTAGGAACATTTACAATGACTGAGTACCTTGGACCAAACACTCATGGCTGAGGTGTGGGTCACTTGTCCCAGGGAAGCCATTGTCCTTGTCATTTTTTAAAAAGTAATGTCACCGTACCCTAGTGTGTACAGTGTACAGCGTTAGTAAATTGTAATTATATATTTAGATTAGAAACAAAATTGAACTAGAGAAGATAACATGGCTTCAAGGTCTATAGTTTTCAGTGCCAACGGTCACTGCCCGACGTGTCTAACTGTGGTACATCATTGGAGAGGCTTCAATTTCAACAATATCTAATAGCTTTGTTTCGCCTCTCTATCGTCAAACTTTAAGATGCCTCTCATCAGAACTGAGGGATTTCCCGATTATAGAGCGTACTAATTTTTAACCAAAGACACACGACCCTACGACACATCTAAGGGTGCTCTAAATTACAAGCCAATGATATGATACAGCGAAGTTTTAGGGCTTACCGCGAAAACAAGATTCAGAAAAGTGGTCGTCTGCTGCCATCGAATTAGAAAGATGAAATGAGTTGCGCCGTGACTTGTGAAGATATCCAATAATGGGGAAAGGCTTGCGAGTCCACAGAGTTGAGTTTTAAATAATTTTCTTTGTTGGTATTGACCATGTCGGTTTTGTGTGTTTGTGTTTCGTGTTGTGTTTTGTGTTTTGTGTTTTGTGTTTATGTTTGTGTTTTGTTTTGTGTTTGTGTTTTGTTTTTGTGTTTTGTGTTTGTGTTTTGTGTGTGTGTTTTGTGTTTTGCGTTTTGTGTTTTGTGTTTGTGTTTTGTGTTTGTGTTTTGTGTTTCTGTTTTGTGTTTTGTGTTTCTGTTTTGGTGTTTCTGTTTTGTGTTTGTGTTTTGTGTTTCTGTTTTGTGTTTTGTGTTTGTGTTTGTGTTTGTGTTTTGTGTTTGTGTTTTGTGTTTCTGTTTTGTGTTTGTGTTTTGTGTTTGTGTTTTGTGTTTGTGTTTTGTGTTTGTGTTTGTGTTTTGTGTTTGTGTTTTGTGATTGTGTTTCGTAATTGTGTTTTATGTTTGTGTTTTGTGTTTGTGTTTTATGTTTTTATTTATGTTTCTTGGGA
The DNA here is from genome assembly GCA_964033795.1 of Lymnaea stagnalis. Classification (NCBI taxonomy): domain Eukaryota; kingdom Metazoa; phylum Mollusca; class Gastropoda; family Lymnaeidae; genus Lymnaea; species Lymnaea stagnalis. The sequence goes on along the minus strand of CAXITT010000567.1, from coordinate 422,387 downwards.
AATAAAGCTCAAGAGTTTGTGTCATGACCTCAACACCAAACGCCTGCCAGTAAATGAGTCCCAGCACTGACCTGTAGAATGCTCAGGTGGTTGATCTAAATATATACATATGTATATAGTGTGTCCTTCGTATGTGAAGACGACCAAGACTCTAGTACGGTAGCCTTGACTTGAGCTGTATTTTGTTTAAAGTGAGGGGGGAGTTGCTCAATTCGTCAGCCTCACTGTCTCGTCCCTGACTATTTGATACAATGGCAAGACTTAGTCAAGACGAATGGAAATAGACCCGGATGCAGTAGATGACCACCATTGTGTGTGTGTGTGTGTGTGTGCGCGCGTGCGTTTCACAATGCGCTTTATGCTTTCCACTTCGCAGGAGTTGTTGATATTTTCATCGTGTTAATGTCATACCGCCTACGGGACTCCATCCCCAGGTTTGACTTCAGAGTTTGCTCCCTTAAACTGCCATCCAAGGTTAACGAGTCCCATCCACCCGGGATGCTGGTTATTATTTTTGCTTTTGTTGGGGATTGCTTCAGTTTAGACTCAGCACCCACGAAATAAAACCAGAAGAGATGTTGTAATAATGTTTCTATAATTGAATAGACCAATAGGCACCTTGTATTAATAGAATGGGTTACTCGCTGTTTCAGTTTGAAAAACTCGTGTACGTAGAGTATGGATCATGCGTTCTTTCAGTACGGGCACCTAGCTGCTTGAAAAGGGACACATTGCTGTTTGAATTAGTGGCACCTCGTTGTTTCAGTTTATGCACCTCACTGTTTCAATAGGGGCACCTCACCTTTTGATTGGGGAGATTGCTGTTTGAGAATGGGCGCCATGTTGTTTGAATAAGTGCCCCCCTCCCTACTGCGAATAGAGGCATCTTGCCGTCCAGCGTTTATACTAGTGAAAATATCAATAAGAGGTTCCAAAATAACACCAATGTCCATCAATGACACCAATGTACATCAATGACACCAATGTCCATCAATGACACAAATGTCTATCAATGCCACCAATATCCATCAATGACATCAATGTCCATCAATGACACCAATGTCCATCAATGACACCGATGTACATCAATGATACCAATGTCCATCAATGACAAGGAAACACTTCTCAATTTCGAAGAATGGCTCTAATTGTTTGATAGTCTGTCAAGACTGGTAGCATAAATATACCCCCCCCCCCCAAAAGGGGGGTGTTACATTCTAGTCCCCCAAAATTCATTGTCACGTAGACGAACACGTCTATGGGGAACCACCAATACTGTATTGGGATACAATATACATTGTCTTTTTTCGTCAATGTATTTTGATCATATTTATTATCAGCTTTCATTTTGCTTCGAAATGGTTTTATTTTAATAACTGTGTATATTTATATTTGTGAATTCGATTAAATGCATCTAATTCTCACTATTTTAAACTAAAAAATTATTGATATGCATATTAGTCTAAACCAGATTTTAATACATCTCAAATTAAATTCAACAGTTGAGGGTATGCGAAATTAAGACTTTAGATTCTATATTTAGGTAGAGCTTTCGTCCCTGAACAGGACACATTGAGAGGATGCCGGACGTAAGGAGCAAATGTGATCTACAGACAGAAACCTAGGGGCAGACGGCTCACAGGTCGACTGAGACTCAGTTGAATTGACGATTTAAAGAAGGGCGAATCTACTGGTATGGCAAAAAAATGTTGTGGAGCAGACCAGGGCCCAACATGTCGCCACTGATGATGATGATAGCTTCCTATGAATTGATTTAGTTTTACAACAACGCTTCCGTGTGTAGAAAGTAATAACCCTTTTTTTTGTTTAGTTCCTTTAAAGACCTAAAATGTGCACTTTAAATTCTTACACTATTTATCTTCTTTATTATTTTTAAATAAGTTTCAATAGTGAACAGGGGACGATTAGAATTGTATGTCTCGTTATTCTAATATCCTCAAATCGATATGGAATATGCGAACGTACTAAGATCGTATCATATAAAGGACTCGTGTGTACATACCATATTATCAAAGCATGGTGATCAGGCGATGAAAATAACACACGTTATGAACTTAGTGCTTCTGTTTATATCCCTGGGACCATTCTTTGTGTGATATGCCATGTCCTTATTTCAACAGTCCTTGTGTGATATGCCATGTCCTTATTTCAACAGTCCTTGTGTGATATACCATGTCCGTATTTCAACAGCAAGCGACGATGTAGTACATTATGTAATACTGAGACGACACGCAACACTGACTTGACATCTAACACTGACTTGACATGCAACACTGATTTGACACGCAACACTGACATAACATGCAACACTGACTTAACATGCAACACTGACTTGACATGCAACACTGACTTGACATGCAACACTGACTTGACACGCAACACTGACTTGACACGCAACACTGACTTGACATGCTACACTGACTTGACATGCAACACTGACTTGACATGCAACACTGACTTGACATACAACACCGATTGGACATGCAACACCGACTGGACATGCAACACTGACTTGACATGCAACACTGACTTGAAATGCAACACTCAGTTGACATGCAACACTGACTTGACATGCAACACTGACTTGACATGCAACACTGACTTGACATGCAACACTGACTTGACATTTCAACCTGACACACAGTGGCGCAGCTAGCGTAAATGCCGTCAGGGTCGGGTCATATTTTCGCCGCCCCCTTCCATGAAGAAAAAACCGCTGCATTTGTCCGAAATACCAATCCTTCGTATAGAGAAAAAAACAAACTTTCACATGGGGCTGAACTCCCCGCCCCTACCCACTCCTTGCTACGCCCCTGCTGACAAGACATGATAGTGTGATGTAACAATGAAATTGAGTAATGTTATAATGATCACTGTTGTTTCTCTGTTTCATTGATCTATTATGCACGGAATCTGCTTGTAAATATTCACATCAGTATTGGCTTAAAATCATGTAAATATATTTGTAGCTAATTCTAATCCGTATATAGATTTTTTTTTGTTAGTTTGAAAAATATTTTCGGTGAAATCGGTGTAATTCCCAGTTGCATTTTATCCCCCAACTTTATCACTTGGAAGACAAAGTGATCGAATTTGAGCTGTAGCTGCATAAGATGCAGTTTGAGCTCCAGAAGTTGTAGTTTTAGCTCAAGAAGTTGCAGCCTGAGCTCTAGAAGTTGTAGTTTGAGCTCCAGAAGCTGTAGCTTGAGCTCCAGAAGTGTTGTAGCTTGAGCTCCAGAAGTTGTAGCTTGAGCTCCGGAAGTTGCAGCTTGAGATCCAGTTCAGAATCATGTAATTAAGTTTAATGAAAAATGAAAGGGCATCCTATTTTTTTTAAAAATTAAACCTTCACATTCAGTGTATTGTTATAATTGTATATTGTTATAATTGTATATTGTTATAAATCTATATGTTATAATTTTATGTACGACTTTCGCTGAACGAGCCAGCCTCTCTTTCATCCAACCAGTCGACGCGTAACATTTCGTCCAATCACCGTTCACCTATTCACCCAATCGGCGTCATATAAGAAGTCAGTTATCGAACAACTTATCATCAAACCACCTGGCACCATAACACACTAAAAGCGTACAGTCAGCCGTGTTATGTGCTTCAAGTGTTGGAAAAGTCATGAGAACTCGTTCATTGTCTATAGTAAATTATTTATTCACCATGTTAATGCCCATCAATATATTGTGATTTCTCTAGCAACAGATTGTCAGGAATTGTACAATCTTTTATGTCTTTTAACAATGTATGTTTTTGGGAATAAAGTAGGAAAAGGGGGGGGGGGAATGAAAGAAGGAAAGAAAATATAACAAGAAAACAAGAAGAAAAAAAAGAGAGAGAAAAGAAAGAAAAATGAAAGGAAAAAAAAGAAAGTAAGAAAATATGAAAGAAAGAAAGAAAGAAAGAAAAGAAAGAAAGAAAGAAAGAGAGAAAGAATGAAAGAAAGAAAGAAAGAAAAGAAAGAAAGAAAGAAAGAAAGAGAGAAAGAATGAAAGAAAGAAAGAAAGAAAAGAAAGAAAGAAAGAAAGAGAGAAAGAATGAAAGAAAGAAAGAAAGAAAAGAAAGAAAGAAAGAAAGAGAGAAAGAATGAAAGAAAGAAAGAAAGAAAGAAAGAAAGAAAGAAAGAAAGAAAGAAAGAAAGAAAGAAAGAAAGAAAGAAAGAAATGGCTCTTACAGTTTGATATGTCATTTCAGTCATCAAAATATCTGTGTTTAAAATCTAACATTTTCCCATGAATATTTAACTATGTCATTTACATGTCATATAATGTCATTCGTATGTCACATTTGTTCTGCTGCATCACCGCAAAATGACAGCGCTCTCTGTCGGGACATTTGTTTTTTTCTATCCGTCATATATTTGCAAGCATTGTGGCTGGGCTTCAGATGTGGGATATTTTACTCCTTGGCCAGACTTTCATATACGTGAATACATAGTACCGTCAACCAGTCCGAGACATATTGCGTATGGTTATGCTAAGGCAACGCCCAGGGTTAAACCCGTGAAATTATGAACTAGCATATTTTTACATTATATTTCATATAGATTTAATATAGATTTAATATAGATTTAATATAGATTTAATAAAGATTTATGACAACTGCGCGTTAGGGTAGGTGGACGATAATATGAAAGACTGCGTTCAGATCCGTTTCAATATGAATTAATATCGTGAAATAAATTAAATAACACAAAAGACTGATGTAGGCCGCCTTGGTACCCTGCTAGCTGTACACTGTGGCTCTTTATAATAGGCTACTGATGTACCCTGCTAGCTGTCGACTTCGGCTCTTAAGGCCGCTGCTGTACCCTGCTAGCTGTCAACTGTGGCTCTTTATAATAGGCTACTGATGTACCCTGCTAGCTGTCAACTGTGGCACTTAAGGCCACTGATGTACCCTGCTAGCTGTCACCCGTGGCTCTTAAGGCCTCTGCTGTACCCTGCTGGCTGGCTGTGGCTCTTTATAATAGGCTATTCATGTACCCTGCTGGCCGTCAACTGTGGCTCTTTATGAGGGAAATCACACATTCCGTTTCTTGTCATAAGTGCCACCTGCGTCGATGTTATTTATTTTCTTTAAAAATGTTCAAGGTGGAAGAAAATAGCAAAGCCATTGATAGCTAATTCAGTGAAGGTTTAATTTTAGACCATGTTAATTACAGTTTGTGTAACATTGAACGTGAAAGCAGGCACCTGCTTAAGACACAGTGCGGCCCCGTTACACTGGTCAACATGAAAGCAGGCACCTGCCTCAGACACAGTGCGGCCCCGTTGCACTGGTCAACATGAAAGCAGGCACCTGCTTCAGACACAGTGATACACTGATAGAAGAGAAAGTGTGTTTAATGCTGTCATTGTTGTATGCGTACATTGGACAACTATTTTAAGCCTAAACTGTATCCTACTTAGATTACATCCAGATCCAACGCTTGGTGAAATATGCGTACACACGCCAACGATTTGTCTTTAAATCATATAGACTAAATACACAACCGAGATATTCAATCACTGCTATTCTTTCAACGTTAAGGTCAATATTTATTGTTTTAAAATGTTTTGTTTTATTACATTTTTCTATTCCACGTGTTTCTTTTTAAATTATACAATATTTATCAATAACTTGTCTTTACTATTCTTTCTTTTTAGTAATCCGTTATACATCTACTTAAAACCAGGCAACCCTATTATTATGTACGCACGATGTACGCAACGAAAAAATTTACATCAGTAATGTACAGCTTATAAAAATATTTATGACAATGTACTTCATGCACTAATAAAATACATTTATATATAGATAGATATAGATATAAATATTGATAGATATATGTACATGTACACTGCAGACATTGATTATATTAATTTTAACTCACACCCATCGATAATATAACATAACGTGTACACATAATAAAACAAACTTGTACAAGTTGGCTCCAAGCGTACACAATACAGTTATTGTTGAGACGTACACAATACAAATATTATTGAGACTGTACACAAAACAGATATTATTGAGACCGTACACAATACATGTATTATTGAGACTGCACACAATACAGATATTATTGAGACTGTACACAATGCAGATATTATTGAGACTGTACACAATACAAATATTATTGAGACTGTACACAAAACAGATATTATTGAGACTGTACACAAAACAGATATTATTGACACTGTACACAATACATATATCATTGAGTGTGCACAATACAGATATTATTGAGACTGTACACAATAAAGATATTATTTAGAGTGTACACAAATATATTATTGACCATTCAATCATATCTCCATAGAATTGTGTTTCATTTCATCCCCCCCCCCCAACTTTTTTTTCCAACCTGATTATCAATTGTTGTCTATGTGGTTGGCTTACTATTGCTGTCACCAACCCGCTATAAATATGATTGTAGATGACTATGACATACAAACAATAAACATTAAAACTCATAACTGTTTCTGTTTAGTGTGTATTCTTTATTAATGACTAAACAAAGTAGCCCGCCACACAGTGGTGGCGGCAATGCCATTGAATTTCCCCATCTGCTAAGCTACTTGAGAAAACATGCATTCATGATTCAAGTAGCGGACTTAATAAAAACTCCGCCAAATGTTGTGCTAACTTCAGGGCGATTTATTTTATGTGCAAATCGAATACAGCGTTACATAAGTACGTACAGAAACGTAATTTGGGGAGGGCAAGGGGGATTTACTCCTCCCCCCCCCCATATGAATTCACAGGTCTTATTTAAATTGGTATGCACTGTGGTGCCCCCCCCCCTTTCCCGTACTAAACAAGTTAACAAGCCCATCAAGTTTTTTCTTTGCCACCTCACCCCTGACAAACCCTTAAATGACGCCCCTGTGACCAATGGGTTTGAAGCCAGGGACCTAGAGGGTTTCTGGTTCATGCCGTTTTCTTACCATCGCCTGTGTCCTCATGGACGCCAGTTACGACTAATGCTGCTGCCATCGCTGTTTAGAGAACATTAAAATTTCAACGATGTGATATTATAGATTTAGTTGAAACACATTTGGTGTATTTTTATTTTTTTAGTACTATCGCAAAGGTCCCATTGATGGCACACTGCTTTTAAAACAAACATAACCTCTGGTAATATGCCCAGGTATTTAATGAAACAATTATCGTCAGGATTCTGGTAGTTTTTAATAAAGGATGTTTACACTCTCTCCTTTAACCGCGTTCAGGGAAGCGTGTAGGGGGGGAGTAGAGGGGGGGGTGAGTGATTGAGGGACGGACGTAGCCTGGACGATGAGATCGTTTTAGCCGCAGGGTTGCTTCCAGTGAAATGAAGATGACGTAGCTAAGCTACCTCCCCTGTCCTACGGTTGACCCTTGGATCCGACAGATCAATCACGCATTAGTATCACCCGTTAAGAAGACCTGTCCAGAAGACCTGTCCAGTGTCCAGAAGACATGTCCGTGAATCGGTCATACTCCATCCCATTGTCTTAAGATAAGAATCACACGGGAGAATCTTAATTAGGGGAATTGGAGCCGAGCAAAGGTATATCTGAACTTCTGCTTCATGATGGCAGTTGAAAGAAATTTTCTCGGACAATGTTAAGAGTGGTGCCTGCATCGGATTGGCTTAGCAAGTTGGTGGTACCGTAAATTTAAAATGAATAAGTGACCATATTGTTATAGAGAGCTTGTTTACATAATATTTCTCGTGCGTGCCCTCTGATTGACCCCGCATGAGACGCTGTGTTCACAAAGGGGTGTGGCTTAGGTCTTTGATGTATTCTTGTTTACGCCGCCAACGAATAAAAATAATTAATCTGTTCCAAATAGTATTTTGTAGAATGATTTTGATTTTTCTAGAAATTTCTCGAAGGCAGGGCTTGGGCGTCGGTAGACCCACCTATATAAGGGATTGACAGGCACGGACGAGGACGGAGATTTTCTTATAGATTCTCTTAACATTACGAGGCGTGTTTTATTCTTTGTGTATTTGTGTGCTCCTACTTATATGTGTTTATTTCGCATTATTTATTGGCATCATTATTTCTAATTGTATTAACTGTGTACCGGTTTTTTGTAATTATCTTAAGACATAATAAATCTTAATTAATTGTAACTAGAAACTGTTTGGGTCGTATCTTTAATATTGTTGATTCTATGGTATCGTCCTTTGTTAGGCACTGCTTACAACGAGCCAATAAAAATTAAAATAGGAGATTAATTTCTCCCAATACAAGTCAGTGCGTAACAATATGATGGAATATTTTTTACCTAGTATTATCTAAAATGTTATATTTTAACGAATAATTTTAGTCATAAAGGGTTGCTTGTTTCTCTGTAACAACAAGCCCCACGATTTTTGAGACAAGATACCCCCATCACAATTCATTGTCCGTTGAATTTATTTTGAATTGAAACACTCCAGTTGAACGAAATGTCGTTAAAGGCTTTAAATCTCAAATGAATAATGTGTTGCTGAATGGATTAAAGAAACTTATCTATAACTTTAACTTTTAAAAAAACAGTCAAATTTTTACTTAACGTAGTTAAAAAAAAAACGACAGAAAAAATCTTTATCTTTATTATCTCCAAGCTCAAAAGGAACTGTTGAGGCGAACAGTTGAGGCGAACAGTTGAGGCGACAACACTTTGCTCATTTGTGTCTATTGCCTCAGGCCTTCCAATCCCTTATTCCTGATACCCTCGCCGAGTAGCCCTTGCAACCAGTGAAATATCCCCAGCAGAGACAGGCACAGAAACATTGCAAATCCCTCTAAATGCATAGGAGCCAGAATGATCAATACATTGATCATGGCCCTTAATATATTATAGAAGAAGAAGAAGAAATCAAGTACGCAGATATATTTTGTTGTTTTGCATTTTAGTTTTCAGCATTTAAATATTTCGGATACTTTCTAGAAATATTTCTCGTACATTCTAGTCTTTACAATATCAACCAAGAGACAACCAGCCCACGAAACAGCCTACCAAAACTTTTTTTCATTTGACAAAAGCTGATAAGTGTCAGCACTGCTAATAATTCAATCACAGCTAATGACCTTGACCCTCTGGTACAGGGTACAGTATGGTTGACTGTTCTTAAATCTTAGCAACTCAAGAAAAAAAATGTATTAGCCAGCCATTTTTTTAATTTTAAAAATAGGTTGGGGTGGTGGGGGCTATGACTCTGATTTTGGTGACTCAGCTCTGAATCTGAAAAGTCCTCCCTGGGGTGGGGGGGGGAGGTGGTCTACACTTACACATGGGGCGTACACAATCCCCAGACATGTTAGTCATGACTCAAACCCCAACCGTCCACTTTACCGCAGTGCGTGACTTCCAGACCACAACGGCTCTATCTGGTCAAAAGGTCACGCCGCCTTATCTGAAATCGATGGATCGAACTGCTGACCACACAATATCCTCCCCCGCCCCACCTCGTCCCCACCTCGTTCCCCTACCTCCAGCTCTTGAGTCAAGTGAGCAATGGCGCGCCCCCCGGTCTAGTGGACTTCAGCTGTCGCCCCCCAAAGACGTCCCCTCCCGACTCCGCGGCGCTCATGCATTTTTGATAACCGTGCTTTATTGCTTGACCCCTCGGTCTTAAAGTCGCGACACGGAGCCACGATGATGGACCAGATACCGGAACCCGGGAGTTCGGAGTGCAAGTGGATGGAGTGGCGTGGTGTGCGTGGGGGGGGTGGGGTGGGGGGCGGCGCCATTCCATCAGCTCGTTTTAATGTCGGATGTGTCCATTTCATGCAGGGTAATGGAAATTTGAGTTGATATATTTGGTCTCGAGTTGTAAGAGGCGAGGTCAGAGATCAGAGGGGATAGATGTTTAGCTGATGAGGTTATATATATCCGATTAAAGGAAAAATATTTTTTATAATAATTTACGAATGGTGGCGTAACTTTTCCCTAGAAAGTCTGGAGAAGTCCCTGGTGGGCTTAGTATTGGTAACCGAATGATGCAATACAGCTAATGTCGGTCATCGTATATATTTCATTGAAACATTTCGTCAGTGGCGCCACGTCAGGTTCTTTCGGTGTCCACTTTGAACATTTGACTTCAACGTCAATATTTTTTGTTTTGTTTTTTGTGTTGTTTTTTGTGTTGTTTTTTTTTTAAAAATGTATAAATCGCAAAGATTTCAAAAGTCAAACTTTATGTATTAATTATGATAATGTGTGGGGAGGGACTGCAAGACTGCAATCAAGTAAAAAGCAAATGACCCAAATAAAGTATGAGAAAACCAGAAGAAAAAAAAGGGGGATGCTAAATTAAAGAACAAAAAAAATTGTGTCAACAAAAAGCCTTCTTCAGCGAACGAACAGCTGTTAAAAGCAATATCAACATTTTTAAAATGAACACTTTGTTGCAATATAGTATCCGAGGGGTCAGGAAGCGTAATGTATTAATTAACTGAAAAGCTTCTGTGCAGGGCTGTTTAGTTTTTTAACCCAGCAGTTCTCCACGTGGGACATAAGACCCCGAGGGGGTCATTTTTTAAAATATTTATTTATTTTATTTTATTTTTGCTTAACCACGAATGAAGGCATAAGGGATTTTATGGACATTAAAATTATTATAATTTTTTTTAAATAGTACTTGATGGGGGGAAGGAAGGTGCGGGGGCACGGAGATATATGAAATGTTAAAGTGAGCCTCAAGTATACCAACAGATGTTAGAAAAACCTCTGGACTGATTCAATCATTTTGAACGGAAGCTGTGATGTCATAATTCGTGTCCTCATTGGAAAGTTCAATTTTTTTTTAAAGTTTTAAACAAACAGTAAAGCGAGATTGCACAAAGTTCTGTTAAGATAAGACTTATGCTATATAATGGTTTATGCTAAATTTAACCTTGGTAGCTTTCGATAAACCAAAAATACATACACATCTCCGACTGGAAGTTCATCATAATTTATTTATTTTTAATTGGATCAGCTTCGGCTAATGCACTAAAAAGAGATATATTCTATAATGTAAGAAAGAAGGGGAGGGAGACCTTCTCATTACAATAAAATTCACAATATTGAGGCATTCTCGGTATCAAGAAGCTGCAATAATAATCTCTAATAAAAAATATACAATAAGAATATACAATAATAGTCTACAATAAAAAATATAGAAAACCAAGCTACAATAATAATTGACAGATTTTATAACGGCTGCTGCACAAAGTCCAGCGGCCCACAACTCACCACTCTGCAGAACTGATATGTGCACATGAATTTTTCATGACAAGTGTCACTACGTTGCAGTCTAACGTTTCTGTAAATATGGTCTTACACAAATTTCGGTAGTCGTGAGAGACAACCGAGTAAATCACTCGGAGAACTGCCACCCTTGTTGCCCACCCACCCCCCAAAAGCGGAAATTGTTATGTTGGATACAGTTATATTAGAAATTTCTTGGGGCCCATCATTTTTAATTTTCTCAGGGCCCAAACATCACCTGCACGGCCCTGGCCGTAGATATTATATCCTTTCACAGGTTCGTGAGATTTCCAAGTTTTTATTTTTTTCGGGAATCATTCACCTTTTATTTATTTTATTTTTTCAAACGCCAAAAGAAAGTTGAGCTGGAATATCTAGCACAAACGCCTGGCAACGGGAGATCTCCAACGTGCTGCTTCGCTGCCCGATCAGTCGGGCTTGGGGGTATGGGAAGGGGTGCTTTGGGTGAGGACAGAAAAAGCTTATGTACTAGCTCAACGGCTCGCTAACGCCATTTTCTAATGTACATTTTCAGTACACGGTGGCATTGAATGGTGACAGTACAAGAAGTAGAACAATTTAGGGATAGTGATAATTCACCTGTCGCCCTTAAAAAGACCTTCATTGTTGCACAAGAGAATCTGTAAACTGCCATCGTGTCTCTTCATCAAGGTATCCGCCACTGACAGTTCAGTGGTACGGTAAGCTGTTGGTCGAAACGAAATTCGGGGCTCCAGGAGCGGATTTGTTGCAGGATCAGTCTTCACGTCAAGCCACCAAAATTTAAGCCCACCTCTGTCACAGTTAAAATTATATAGAGTAATACCTTGTGCATTCGCGTTTCATGATTCGCGAATTTATGAGTTCACGATTTTGTGAACAGTTTTTTTCGAAATCTTCGACAAACCCAGCAAACGTTTTTTATGTTTAATTTCTGAAATAATTTAGAAGTTTAAAATCGTTATGAAATGTTTTGTTAACAAAAAATTCCAATGTCTTGTTTTTTTTTTTATGGGAAGCTAAGACATACAAGAAATCATTTAAGAAATTCCTTAGGAAACACTTAGGGCAATACAATAAGCTAATTTTTAAATGGAATTAAAATGATTGTTTTTTTTTTTGGGGGGGGGGGGCATGATTTCAGTCAAATTTTTAGTTTAAAGAAGTAAATATTAAATCCCTCCCCCGATTTACGACGGGTTTTGGAAACAAACCTTTTGCTTGTTGAAAAAACAGTTTGTTAATAAGCTAATTTTTAAATGGAATTAAAATGATTGTTTTTTTTTTGGGGGGGGGGGGCATGATTTCAGTCACATTTATAGTTTAAAGAAGTAAATATTAAATCCCTCCCCCGATTTACGACGGGTTCTGGAACCAAACCTTGTGCTTGTTGCAAGAACAGTTTGTTAATAAATAAGGTTAAAGTTTTAATTAATTGCAGTGATGGTCGAAATAAATTAAGTCTGAAATGTCCGGACCATGATTAAAAGAAACCTGTAGGCATTACAAATATTTGGCTCCACTTTATGACGTCAGACGCTGATGTTTTTTGATATTGTAAATTAAATTGACCGATGTGAGAAGTCATCTATGAAAAGCTGTTAAAATTTAAATGGAGAGCCTGTGACAGAAATAATGACTTTGACTCCGCGATGGCTCGTGACTCTTGATTCTTATAGATTGCATCCCTCCACAGATCCGGTACACAGGACTGTGACGGGGAAAGGCGGCGGCTGGTGCAAAGCCTGAAGATCCCTTCAATGTTGAAGAAGATACAATGTTTTAAAAAAAAAGGTACAATGATGAAAAAGAAAATACACATATACAAACAGCAAATGCTAGTAAACAAATATGTGTCTCGTATAACAAATCCATATAATGATAGCAACAACAAAATATATATCTCTCCCTCTTCCTTCCTGTAGCTCAATATAAACATAGCCTGCTTCAATTTCTTGAACGGGCTTACAAATTGTTTTCCTTTCATGATTTTTTCTACATTTTTCTACAGAATTCTAAATAATACAGACTATAGATTTTATTTAGTGGTGAATAAGGTCTAGAGAGACTAAATTTAGTTAGCCACATCCTAAATGCGGTACCCACCTTGGGGTCAGCTAGAGTTCATTCACGGGGAAGATGACGTAAACGCCTACATAACAAGGACATAAGTGGGCATTAATCGTTACAGTCATTCTTACGGTCCTATCTAAAGATGATTATGGCGCCTCCCAGATGACGCACATTTCCCCCCCCCCTTTTTTTTCACACGGCCCTACCGGTCCGAATACAGCCGTATTACAAAACGGTCATATGTTGACTTCACCCCACAGACCACGGCATGGTGCTTCATACGTGCCATGCTGGAGTTAAACTTATATGTTTAGTACACTTGGTCAGTCATTTAGTCATATTTTTCATCACACAACTGCCCTGAACCTCGGTCTATTCGGTGTGGGCTCATTGTGTGCTCATTGTGTACTCAGTATGTACTCATTGTGTGCTCATTGTGTACTCAGTGTGTACAGCCGAAGTTTTTTAATTGCACCCGGTGCAAACAATTCTATTCAAAACGATCGCCGATCTCCGAAATGAGCTTGACCGCGTGTCCAGTCTCACGGGTGCCCCTCCCCTCCCCAGAGTCCGAGGGTTCTTCCCTAGCTACCGGTTTTTTTATGCTTGGCGAGGAAAGAGGCTGGGGGGGGGGGGGAATGGAGCGCTCAACGGGTTGATTGCTTATTAAAGGCAGGTCCGCCATGTTGGCGTGTCCGTCCCTACAAACTGACGTTTGCCGACGGGTCCTAGGGACATGCGCCTTGTCCAGTCTCACGGGTGCCCCTCCCCTCCCCAGAGTCCGAGGGTTCTTCCCTAGCTACCGGTTTTTTTATGCTTGGCGAGGAAAGAGGCTGGGGGGGGGGGGTGAATGGAGCGCTCAACGGGTTGATTGCTTATTAAAGGCAGGTCCGCCATGTTGGCGTGTCCGTCCATACAAACTGACGTTTGCCGACGGGTCCTAGGGACATGAGCCTCAAGACGAACACCCTGGTCGACCGGCCAGAGGGTAATAACAATTATCTGGACATGTTGACGAGGTCGCATACAGGATGACCTTTGATACCAGCTCCTGTTCCAGATTTCATTTTGAGGAGAAATCCCTTGTGTTTCTTATAGCCAGAGGTTGTTGGAACTATCTGTTATTATTATTATTATTATTATTATTATTATTATTTTTGTTATTATTAAAATGATCTTACATAGTGGGGTAACTCAGCCTATAGAGGGCTAGGCTCACCAAGCTTCACTTTAAAATGTGCAAAAAAGAAACGAAAAAAGAAACATGACATTTAATAACAGTGACATAAAATTATTCATTTAAAAACAGCTTTGTACAAAAATTGACCCCCCCCCCCCAGTACTATTGACCCTTTCAAGCCATGGACGGCACCCAGCAGCATTGAGCATTGTTTATTAGTCAGAGGGGGGTGAGAATGAGTCGGAATAGTACTGTTTCAAGAGATGGGTCTTGAGGGAAGTTTTGAAGCCTGGGATGGTCGTTAGGATGCCGATGTGTATCGGGAGAGAATTCCATTGTTTGGGGGCGCAGAAAGAGAAAGATCGTTCACCATATGTTTTAGTGCGCCTCTTTGGGAACAGAAAGAATACGTGTGTCTGCGGCGGAGCGAAGCTGTCGAAGGGGGTGAAAGACTGTAGAAGTTCAGTAAGATAGGAATGGCAAGAACAAGAGGATCAAGTTGTGACAGAGAGCAGACAGCTTGTAATCAATGCGTGCCTGTATAAGGAGCCAATGAAGTGAGTGAAGTAGTGGAGTGACGTGATCACGTTTCTTTGCCATTTGTACTAACATAGCAGCTGAGTTTTGAACTTTCTGCACTTTTTTAATGCAATATTTTGGTGAACCTGACAGAGGAGTGTTACAATAGTGAAGACGAGAGAGAACAAGAGCACAGACTAGAGTTTTTGTTGGGCAAACAGTGAGATATTGGCGGATGGAGCTGATCTGACGAATAGCGGTGTACGCAGAGCGACATATGTGGGAAATACGGTTATTGAGATACATTGTGTCTAAAATAAAATTATTATTTGATTTTTTAAATATATCTTGTTAACTTTTTAATCGAAATCTACATACACATTTAGTACGTGCCGTGGTCACTGAATACTGAAGAATATACTTATCCCCCCCCCCACACACACACACATATACACTTTTTGGGGGAGGGAGAGTGAGGTATTCAGTTCATTTAGATAATTAAATTAGCTTTTTATTTTCATTATCTATTATATTATTTTGCTTCTGATGTGTCCTGCTTAATTCTCAAAATCGCCCCCCCCCCCGGACATTTTTTAAATAAACATGTGATATAAAAATACTAGTAAGTGGGGAAAAACTCAGGTAAATGATTGACTTTTTTCTGTAGGGGGAGGCGACTATTATATTAATCAATAAAAAGCCACGGGTATGGTGGAGGTCTTTCTGCAGAGCTGTTCTTTAAAGGCCGGCATATATCACAGAAAATGAGAAGTTAACTTTTTTTTTTTTTTTACACTCTGATTCAACGGATATTTTCTCATTATAACCGGAACCAGTGTAAAAAAAAACAAAAAAACTGGACCGGTTAAGCTCTAGTTATTTATAATCATCACGATAGCTTCCCACAAGAGCGCTTTTTAGAAATAGATTTCTTTTTTTAATTTAATTCCCTATGAAACAGCATGTCTGTGCAGCTTGAAGAGAGTTGTAGAGGGTGTGCTTCTTTTGTCGTGTTTGGACTACTTTTGACGACAAAAAACTCCTCATTTCCAGACACACTGTGTATAAATTGTCTCCTACAAAGCTTAAACAGCCATGTGTGGTAACTAGTGGACCTTTTCCTTCTCTACATTACTTGGTAATAAGAACTTAAAAACAACAAAATACTCCTCATTTCCAGACACACTGTGTATAAATTGTCTCCTACAAAGCTTAAACAGCCATGTGTGGTAACTAGTGGACCTTTTCCTTCTCTACATTACTTGGTCATAAGAACTTAAAAACAACAAAAAACTCCTCATTTCCAGACACACTGTGTATAAATTGTCTCCTACAAAGCTTAAACAGCCATGTGTGGTAACTAGTGGACCTTTTCCTTCTCTACATTACTTGGTAATAAGAACTTAAAAACAACAAAAAACTTCCTCAAAAAACGTCGTCGGCAGGGTTCGAACCTACGCGGGAATATCCCAATAGATTTCAAGTCTATCGCCTTAACCACTCGGCCACGACGACTTACAAATGTGCTGTTTCATTCCCGTCTAAGATTTGTGGATCAAACTGAACAGTAAACTTAATCACATCTGACACTATTGATTTGACCGGACCGCCGTTGAAAGTACATGTATTCAAGTCGAGTAACTGATGGGCCTGCTCTTGCGTCATTTGGCATTGAGTGTTACGAGCAGGGCCGTCCAAAGGTGAGGACGTCCGCGCCAGGCCTCAAAATTGTAAACGGAACTCAAAAATTTATATCAAGACCAGTACATTAATACATCTCAATTTCACCATGTCATTCAAAACCGCTATCAATCTATTCGGAGAAGACCTTTTTATTGTAACTGAGTAGACCTATTTTAATATATATTGTAATAAAGTATACCTATTTATTGTTACTAAGTAGACCTATTTATTGTTACTAAGTAGACCTATTTATTTTAAATAAGTAGACCTATTTATGAAACTAAGTACACCTATAATTTATTGTAGCTTAGTAGATCTATTTATTGTAACTAAGTAGATCCATTTATTGTAACTAAGTAGACCTATAATTTATTGTAACTTAGACATATTTATTGTAACTAAGTAGATCTATTTATTGCAGCTCAATCTTTATTGACTGGGACTTGTCAAGGTTATGAGAATCAATGTTGTTATGTGTAGATCATTGTTTTCATGTTTGGTACGGAAAAGATGTTTAGTTAGAGATTTAATGTGTAGCTGTATCGTTTGTGTGGGAGTGTTGTGACGTAATTGTGTAAGGGGATATGACGCGTTAGTTTTCGTTGTTGATAGAGGACAGAGATTACGGTTGTGTGATGTTCAAGGCAAAGCTTGTTCTGTGTGTGGGAATTCAGCTAGATAGATAGTGAAGTTGAACGTTGATAAGTTTTCAAGTTGCATTGTGAAGTAGCTGGATTTGCCAGGCTTACGAGGCATATTAAAATTATACATAGAACTCGTATCGATATATCCAGTGTTTGTTGTCTGTTACACTGGTATGTGTGGTACTAGGATGTCCCATGGTTGAGCGTCTGGATTAGAAGGGTGGATGACCACAGGACATCAAGAGTTACATTTCGACAGGACTAACATTAATGACAATCATTTCAATATCTCCCCCCATCCCCACCCCACTCCCCACGTGTGCGGCACTTTGCGATGATCATATTAACATATCCTTAAGTCATTTAATTTTCTTCTCCTGACCCAATTAATCACAAAGGGCAACAAATAAGATAGTTTTTTTTTTTTTTTGGCAACTTTCTTTTTTTATTTTTTTTTATTTTATTTTTTTTTGGGGNAAATGTTATATTGGGGGCTGGGTGGCCTAATGGTCCAAACTGAGCATATCTCAAGTTCAATTCCAGCCACAAGCACAATCAAGCAAAAAACATCACCATCACCCCGGTGGATGAGACTCGTTAACCTTAGATGGCAACTCATCTAAGAGAAGGAAACTTTGAATTCAAGCTCCTGAGATGGAGTCCCGTAGGCGGATAACATTGGTACAATGAAACATTCCGACAAGTCCTGCGACGCTGCTGGTGCCAAGCTGTATCATCCACATGATATTTTCTTGGGTTATCCAGGGACGTGGAGAGAGGCGATTTTGATGGACGGAGGCCGGCAATAAAAATATAAAGATTATTATAATGGTCATACAAAATTGTGTTTCATGTTGATAGAAGGTTGTTTGAAATGTCCCTTCTGACCACCTTCCTCCTTTGACAGTGCACGCCCATGAGATCGAATCTATCAATAGATAAAAGCCGATTTAACTTCAAAACTCTATCCTGTTTGCATCTTCATTGTTCTCATTCGATTCAAAGACCCCTGGCCAATAAGATGGCGGCCAATAAGATGACGGCCAATAAGATCGCGGCCAATAAGATGCCGTACTTCAAAGCATCAATTAAATACTCTTGGTATAAAGTCCATTTCCATTTTGATTTGTACCCCGTAAACCCGAGGGTAAGAGACCCCCCCCCCCCCAACAAATAAATCCACCCTCTCACCCAACCGCTAGCGCAAGAGATTTGAACTCATTGACCTCCTGAACCTAGGTAGGTCAGGCGGTGCTAACCCTTGCCGGATCAAAGCGCGAAATCAGGAGAAGTAGTAATTAGGTCGTCTTGGGGGGATTTCACGAGACTGCACGACGTCCGGACAATGAAGACGCATTTTTCTATCTCCGTTACCATCAACTGATTGGTATCGACATCGGCCGGTGTAACTGGTGGACTGATATATGTCTTAAAGGCCATGTTTCTCAGACCGTTTTATGCTCGCCGAAGAACTCATTGGAATTGAGTGAACCGTTCCGAGCTTAGCGATGGTTGGATATGTATACGTTGTTTTTTAAAACTTTTTTTTAAAATCACCGGAGGACGGGTTAGTGATGGGTTCAGCCGGTTCGCACAGGTTCGGCCAAACCGTTACTTAAGTTTTTAGTGGCGTTCGGCGAACCGCTTGTTGGGTTATGGAGAGACACATACGTCCTTTATGTCAGGAATTGAAAAAATTATATTTGAACATTTGCTTGTAGCATTGTCTAGTATTTTTTTTTATATTATAGAAAATATATAATTATAAAATATATTTCTTTATATATATATATATATATATATATATATATATATATATATATATATATATATATTCAATTCATCCCTGTGGCGCTACAGCCCATGTAGGTCTTTGGCCTGCCTCACTACTTCCTTCCACTTTGACCTAACTAATGCCTTTCGTTTCTATGCTTGGACTTTTAGCTGCTGTAGATCTTTTTCTACATCATCTATCCACCTAAGCCTAGGCCTGCCTTTGAGCCTTTTTCCTCTGGGGTATTGGTGATGCACCCTCTTCGTTCCTCTGTCATTTGGCATTCTCTCTAGGTGTCCTTCCCAGCGTTGACTGCCTCTTTTTATTTCTGCCACTATCGTGGGATCCTGATATAGACTGTATAATTCGTGGTTGGTTCGTATTCTCCATCCATATTTATCCTTTGTTGGCCCATATATTTTCCTGAGAACTTTCATCTCCCATGTGTTTAATAGGTTTTCTGCTGTTTTTGTTAGGGTCCAAGTTTCACTTGCATATGTTACAACTGGTCTGATCACAGTTTTATAAATAGTTTTCTTTGTTTCTATTTTAATGTTTTTACTTTTGAGTATTTCCTTAATACTGAAGTATGCCCTGTTTCCTGCTGATATTCTTTCTTTTATTTCTGTTAGTAATTCGTTTCTTTCATTTAACAAGATCCTAGTTATTTGAATTGATTTACTTTTTCAAAAGTTTGGTTTCCAATTTTAATTGTTTCATCTGTTTGTTCCTCTCTTATCGTGGTCATGTATTTTGTTTTTTGGTTGTTAACTTCCAGCCCTGCTTGTAGAGATGCGTCTTCTAATTTTATAAAGGATTTTGATGTCTTTAATACTTTTCCCTAGAAGTGCTATGTCATCAGCATATGCAAGATACTGAAGTGGTTGGTTGTAGAGTGTGTCCGTTGGTTGTGGGTCTTGAGTTTCCCTCAGAAAGTATCCTGTTATCGTTCCTCGAGTGTCAATGTGTATGTTTCTAATAACTCTCTCCAGTGTTAGGTTATAGAGAATACAAGACAGTGAGTCTCCCTGTCTTAGGCCTCGTCTAATATGAAATTCCCTTGAATATTCTCCTTGAATCTTGATTTTGCTTTTTGAGTTGTTTAGTGTTACATGTATTA
>CAXITT010000567.1:384100-401703 GCA_964033795.1 Lymnaea stagnalis | reverse complement strand
TATTATATTATATTATATTATATTATATTATATTATATTATATTATATTATATTATATTATATTATATTATATTATATTATATTATATTATATTATATTATATTATATTATATTATATTATATTTTATTTTATTTTATTTTTATTGTAGTATAGTATAGCATAGTATAGTTTTGTATGCTATATTATATTATTCTATTTATATTATATTTATCATATTATAATTATTATATTATAATTGTTATATTACTTATTATATTATTGTAGATTATATTATAATATAAACCACAACCCTTTGCACCAACTCCACATGTTTTATGTTAAAAGTACTGAGTAAAAAAAGGCTGTCACAAAGTGAGCTTCATGCGTGACGTCTGAAATCCGGTCAATCGGTTCAGTTTATTTCTTTAGAGAGGAACATAGGTGTCAGAAGGATCAATACATTGATCCTGGGCCCTCAAAATATAGAAGAGAAGAAGATTGTTTTTTTTTTTCAGGTATAATTTTTTCTTCACATCTTTGTTCTGGGACTGCATACCACACATAACTGGGTTCTGAGCCATCCTTTCACTTCATACATATATGGGTCTGTGGGTCTTTTCCGTAGCCTGGTACTGGAACAGGAAGTTATTGCTACTCTCGTTATACTGCGACTGTTGCCTCCTAAGTCTTTGTTATAAAATGGGTGACAGAAGCCTCTCTAATCAACGAGTTTTTGTTCGACGTCATCTCTGTCCCGCAATCCCGCAACTTATTGGCCTATCACTAGGTTTATTTCTTGAAACAAAAGGATGACGCAGGCAATGCACTCTCACCACGCGGTAGATTTTGTTGCATATTATAGAAAATGAGATGTTTTTTTTTTTAAAATACACTTGGACGGTGTAAAATACATCTGCACCTAGTTGGCGTTAGTGAATTTATAGTTTCTTAAACTTTCAAAGAATGACCACATCTCTGCAGTTCATGGACTTAAAATGAAAAATGTGACAAAAATCGACTGGACAAGTCAATAAAAACATAAAAGATAGCGTCGTCGGCAGGATTCGAACCTACGCGGGAAGATCCCAATGGATTTCAAGTCCATCGCCTTAACCACTCGGCCACGACGACTACAAGGAGGTTATTATAACAGAATTTAATCTCGACTCTTCTGAATACTCCTATTTCGCTACATCTGATACCACGCGGGCTGTAATCTGCTTCAGTTGATGTGACCTACCCTGGCTATAATCCCTATTGATTACGATCACACGGTAAACGTAGACTCACGCCTGTAGTCTGGGGTGAAGTGTGTGTGGGAGGGGTGGTGTGGGGGGTGAAGTGTGGGGGGTTGAAGCGTGGGGGTGAGGTGGGGGTGAAGTGGGGGCGAGTGTGGGGTTGAAGAGCTGAATTTTGAGATTGAATCTGAAATAACTTATTCCGACAGCGTGTGGTGGCGGTTGACTTGGGGGGCGGGGGGTGGCCGGACTGACATGTTGATTTATTAAATCACCACACGTCACACTTGACTTTCATTTTAGTCAAATCGCTAGACTCCAGTCCAAGTCCATAAGTCATAACATGTCTGACGTCAAGACGGCAGTGCCATTCACTCAGTTATACTTGAGTTGCAAACATAAGTTTAAAATAATAACTCACGTTAAGTCACATGTGCCTTTTTACTCATGGATTTAATAGGGTACTTTTTCAATACATTGTACATACAGATAGGGGTGGCATTTTAGGGCCAAATGCAGAGATTTTCATGGGGAGGGGGGCATGGGGAGGGGGGGCAAAAACTTGGCATGCCCCAGGCGGTACTAACACTAGCGAAGCCATTGGTGTAACTCGATAGGGTCTTAAACATCTCCCGTACAATGACTAAGATACCAATGACGTCACTGCTGCTTTGATACTTGACCGGCTGTGATATTTGAACCCACCACATTTCATCGGACGATCTTTGAAAACATCGAACTTCAAAAGTTCTCTCCCAGACAGTGGTGCTGGTAGCTATGGCCCAAGTATGGCATACTAATCCACGTGCACAAATAATCTCCTTTTAATTAGACCACTAGCCACGTCGCAGCAGAGATGCCATTAGCTTTGCCGTACATTTGCAACGTCCATCCTTTAAGGATTCGTAAATCTTTTGGTTGCTAATGGAAACAATTCCCAGAACACTAAACTCAAGTCCGTTATAATATCATATAGTAGTAGTCACCCTTGGTCCGTCTGCGGGTGTAGCTAGATGAGGTTTACATGAAATGTTCAGAATTGTTGCCTAGCGACATAATAATAATAATAATAAAGTTTTTTTTTTTAATCACGCTTCATCTCCAAAGGCTCGAAGCGCAGAACCAAGTCAACCATATTAATAGAGAAATGAAACAATCTATATTTTAACACTTTGAAACACAAAACGCAGCACTACAAAAACCATAAACGAGCATACCCAATAAAAGTCTTTCATCCCTTGCAACCATAAACAACTCCGGCCACTATACATCTAGGAGTTAATAGCTAGCTGGAAAAGATGGTAGACAACATCACCCCAGCAGGTGTTTGCGAAATAGATGTGTTTTCAAATCGGTTTTAAAGGACTCCAGTGTCTGGCTGTTTCTGAGAGCGTCTGGAAGGATGCTTCAAATTGTTGGGCCAGCAAACGCGAAAGTCGGTCATTCCGTAAGTCTCAATGCGAACACGCGATATCGAGAGATAGCCACTCTCTCGTACAGGTCTCCTACAGACCATGACTATGAAAGTAAGTCTTGTGATAAATTTGGCATTCCAAGAAACTGAGTCGATACTGGAATTTACAATAAAACAGTTTTACAGATTTGATTAGAGTGTGTTATATTTTATATTTAAAGCTTTTGTATATATATAAATAAATATATATTTATGTGTGTGTATAAAATGGGATGTGGTGTAGAATTGATGCAAGTGGATCTCGTGTCATAACATCTCACAGACCCTGGTTTTAACAATGATATAAGGTTGAATTTGTTACTTATGCGTGATGAATGTATTCCTTGAACACACTGAGAAGTGGATTTACTTTGAAATATGAAATTGGCGACAACATACAAGTTCCCAAGGCCGACCAGACTTTACAGCGAAAAAAATTGGTCAGGGCTTTGACGGCTGAATGTGTTCAGGCTTCAAAATAATGACATTCAGCACTCTGTAACCTCAAACAGCGCCCTCTAGCTTCATACAGCTCATTCTAGCTCCAAACAGCTCCCTCTAACTTCATACAGCTCCCTCTAACTTAATACAGCTCCCTCTAACTTCATACAGCTCCCTCTAACTTCATACAGCTCCATCTAACTTCTTACAGCTCCCTCTAACTTCATACAGCTCCATCTAACTTCATACAGCTCACTCTAACTTCATACAGCTCACTCTAACTTCATACAGCTCAATCTAACTTCATACAGCTCCCTCTAACTTCACACAGCTCCCTCTAACTTCATACAGCTCCAACTAACTTCATACAGCTCACTCTAACTTCATACAGCTCCCTCTAACTTCATACAGATCCATCTAACTTCATACAGCTCACTCTAACTTCATACAGCTCCCTCTAATTTCATACAGCTCCATCTAACTTCATACAGCTCACTCTAACTTCATAAATCTCACTCTAACTTCATACAGCTCCATCTAACTTCATACAGCTCCCTCTAATTTCATACAGCTCCATCTAACTTCATACAGCTCACCCTAACTTCATAAAGCTCAATCTAACTTCATACAGCTCCATCTAACTTCATACAGCTCACTCTAACTTCATACAGCTCACTCTAACTTCATACAGCTCCATCTAACTTCATACAGCTCACTCTAACTTCATACAGCTCACTCTAACTTCATACAGCTCCATCTAACTTCATTCAGCTCACTCTAACTTCATAAAGCTCACTCTAACTTCATACAGCTCCATCTAACTTCATTCAGCTCACTCTAACTTCATAAGGCTCACTCTAACTTCATACAGCTCCATCTAACTTCATTCAACTCACTCTAACTTCATAAAGCTCACTCTAACTTCATACAGCTCCATCTAACTTAATACAGCTCACTCTAACTTCATAAAGCTCACTCTAACTTCAAACAGCTCACTTTAACTTCATAAAGCTCACTCTTACTTCATACAGCTCACTCTAACTTCATACAGCTCCATCTAACTTCATACAGCTCACTCTAACTTCATAAAGCTCCCTCTAACTTCAAACTGCTCACTCTAACTTCATACAGCTCACTCTAACTTCAAACACCTCACTCTAACATCAAACAGCTCACTCTAACTTCAAACAGCTCACTCTAACTTCAAACAGCTCACTCTAACTTCAAACAGCTCACTCTAACTTCATAAAGCTCACTCTAACTTCATACAGCTCCCTCTAACTTCAAATAGCTCACTCTAACTTAAAACAGCTCACTCTAACTTAATACAGCTTCCTCTAACTTCAAACAGCTCACTCTAACTTCATACAGCTCCATCTAACTTCATACAGCTCACTCTAACTTCATAAGGCTCCCTCTAACTTCAAAAAGCTCACTCTAACTTCATACAGCTCACTATAACTTCATACAGCTCCCTCTAACTTCATACAGCTCAATCTAACTTCATACAGCTCACTCTAACTTCATACAGCTCCCTCTAACTTCAAACAGCTCCCTCTAACTTCATACAGCTCACTCTAACTTCATACAGCTCACTCTAACTTCAAACAGCTCACTCTAACTTCAAACAGCTCCCTCTAACTTCATATAGCTCAATCTAACTTCATACAGCTCACTCTAACTTCATACAGCTCCCTCTAACTTCAAACAGCTCCCTCTAACTTCATACAGCTCACTCTAACTTCATACAGCTCCCTCTAACTTCATACAGCTTACTCTAAATTCATACAGCTCACTCTAACTTCAAACAGATCACTCTAACTTTAAACAGCTCCCTCTAACTTCATACAGCTCCCTCTAACTTCATACAGCTCACTTTAACTTCATACAGCTCACTCTAACTTCATACAGCTCCCTCTAACTTCAAACAGCTCCATCTAACTTCATAAATCTCACTATCTATCTCACTTCATACACTTCTCTCTAACAGCGCCCTCTAACTTCATATAGCTCCCTCTAACTTTATACATCTACCTCTAACTTCATATAGTTCTTTCTAGCTTCATACAGAACCTTCTAGCTTCATACAGCTCGAGATCCCTCTAACTTCATACAGCTCCCTCTAGCTTTATAAACATCCCTCAAAATTCATACAGCGCCTAATAACTTTATAAAACTCCCTCTAACTTCATACCGTTCCGTCTGTACTGTCATACAACACCTTCTAACTTCATATAGCGCCCTCTAGCTTCAATTAGCGCCCTCTAGCTTCAATTATTGCCTTCTAACTTCATACGGCGCCCTCTCACTTTTAGCATTCAATCTGGGATTGTGAGAGAACAATTGAACATCCAATCCTCATAAATGCCACGCCCAGCTCATTTGAATGTCTTTGTATTTGTGGCGCTAATTAAATCCGTTATGTTAACTTTGCTTTTGCTCGCGTGCTTCCGTATATAAGGCTAAACCTTTAAAGACTAACTTCCCGTCATTCTATCGAACTGAAACTTGGCACACAGACTCGTTGCCAATGACAACACAATCACATTTCCAACCCCAACACCCCAAAAATCAGTTTTCGCAGTTTTCCAAGGGGAAGATGAATGAAATATGATTTGTTCCATGGGTGGGTGTTTTGGTGTGGAGATTAATTGTGCAGCTGTGTCGTATTTTGGGTATGCGGTAAAAATTTAATGTAGTGTTTAAGGGGAAAACGAACGAATATGAAACGTATTTTAGACAGAAGTTTACCCATTTACATAACCGCTTCTTAATAAATGATCAATCACGTACAGTTATATAAATGCAAACAAGCAGGCATATAAAGGATTTATACAGGAAAAAAAAATATTGTTGTTTAGGGGTTGTTTAATTGTGTTATAAAAATACAGTTGACTACAACTATGAGCAACTGCGACGGGAAAAAGTGGCGGTCTAAAATTAGAAGGAAAATATTTTTTTTTTAAATGAACAACACCCAGATGTAAATACTGCGTGCAAGGCATGTCCTTACACGACACTGGTCATTGTGAGGGTACGGTCAAGACTGGACATCAGGGTCGGGGAGAAAAAAAAGGGGGGGGGGGGCATTATTGGCTGGCAGGCATGAAGTGCTTCAAAGGATCGAAGTTTTAATGACAGAGGTCTGTAGTCTCTCAATCACGGGTTAATTAAATTCATGCACGACACAGATCCGTCAGTCAGACTGACAGCGTGCTAGACGGCAGGGGCGGAGATCTCATGTATGGATTCATTTGATGCAGTGGGGCTACGGCAACCCGTGGCGTGCCTAAAATCTGACGGCAACAGTGGGGTCATGGTGGTATCGAAAACTGCTAATGACATTGGTTCTAAAAAATCAATCAGCGATCCAAACAATTTTTAAACGTGTTATTTATCTTCCTGCACTTTGAAAAGTTGTTTCTTTAAATTTATTTTTTTCCTCCACGATAGCAACCACCTCTGAAAGTCTGTAGTCATGCTTCTTTGATGACAACGACGTCTAAATTCCGTAGTCATGTTTCTGTAATGCAATTCAACATCAATCCATCCATTCCTGTGGCGCTACAGCCCATGTAGGGCTTTGACCTGCCTCACTACTTCCTTCCACTTTGACCTAACTAATGATTTTTTTTTTCCATGCTTGGATTCCCAGTTGCTGTAGATCTTTTCCCCCACATCATCCATCCATCTAAGCCTAGGTCTGCCTTTGAGCCGTTTTCCTCTGGGGTTTTGGTGATGCACCCTCTTCACTCCTCTGTCATCTGGCATTCTCTCTAAGTGTCCTGCATAGCGTAGTCTACCCCTTTTTTTTATTCTTGCTACTATCGTGGAGTCCTGATATAGAGTGTACAATTCATGGTTGGTTCGCATCCTTCTGGGATGATTGTCAACATTATTTTCCAGTTAATGCATAATGGCTGTGTTGCTTATGGTTGAAATGGCTAGAAAGACTTTGCCATTGTATGCTTGTACTTAGTTTTTGTAGTGTTGCGTTTGTTTTAAATGTATTAAACTATAGTATAGATTTGTTTTTTGTTGACTTTGTACCGCGCTTCGAGCCTTTGGGGATGAAGCGTGTTTTTGAAATGAACTTTATTATTATTATTATTATTATTATTATTCTCCAGCCACATTCATCCTTTGTTGGTCCATGCCATTCAACACTCAATTTTAATGTTATTGGCAATCATTCCTGGGATCATTAGCTATCTGGTTACGTTAAAAAAGTTCAACAGTGCCCTAGTTTAAAACTGCACGTTTACTATGATTAAGTTTCACCCAACAACCGCATAGTTCACGCCGACGGAGATCCGCCTTTGACACAGACAATGAGGAGTCATCCTTGTAGTCCAACAGATGCACGACTTGAGGACGGGGGCGACCACCCCTCCTGGCAGTAATGGACAACACACTGACGAGCGTCTTGAGAAGGGCGATCCCACTTTAGGACTGTAGATTGCGGGGGGGGGGGGGGNGGGGGGGGGGGGGGGGGGGTGTAATTAAGGCAATGAAACTCGGAGCGCGGGAGTATGATGACCGTCAGATGGAGACGAGTCTCGTGACGAAACAAAACCTCGGTGGTTTTGTCCGCCTCCTCTGTACTGATCCGAGTAAGGGGAGGGGGAGTGAGGTGGCTGGGGGGGCTGTCAACGTTTGTGCGTGGTGGGATCCCACCACTTTGAGCTGCATTTGTCTACAGCAAAATCTCTTGGCGAGATCTTAGTTTGATATTTCCTAACACTTTGAGCTGCATTTGTCTATAGCAAAATCCCTTGGCGAGGTCTTAGTTTGATATTTCCTGCGACTTTGAGCTGCATTGGTCTATAGCAAAATAACTTGGCGAGATCTTAGTTTGATATTTCCCACCACTTTGAGCTTCATTTGTCTATAGCAAACTCCCTTAGCGAGATCTTAGTTTGATATTTCCCAACACTTTGATTGCATGTTCATTGATCTATAGTAAAATCACTGTTGAGATCTTTTGAACCTCCCGATTTACTGTCGGGAAAAGCAAATCTAGGCCTATGGACTATATTTTATATTCCCAGGCCCCTGTTTTTTTTAATCAAGTCATGATACACCGAGTGGTAACGGGATCCTGTTGCGAAAGACAAAAGCTTTAAATTTTTTTTTTGGTCCATTCAAATACTGTTATTGTATTATACTTTTTTAAAACTGATTTAGCATTGATTGCTCGCTCTCGCGTTTCACCATTAAAACGAGGACTTGGTATATCTTCTTATTTAATGCATCTAGCGGATGTTTTAATATTTTACATTGACAACTGTTTATGAAGTCGAACGATTCGTAGACTTATCTTATGGCCGTTGTGTCCAACCGACTCGACAGCATCCAGCTTATCTCCTACACAGGCTTTACTAATAAATCAGACTTATTCCTCAACGATCTTTTTAAACGTCATATTGTCTTTTCTTCTTTCTTAAATTGCGTGCCGTTGTTTCTTGCTCTTTTACTACATCTAGGGCATTCTTACTCGAAATTCGAGCCAAGGTTTCTTACTTAAAATATACAAGCCATGAATTTTAATCCCAAATACAAGCCACTTACTCTTATTCTAAATACAGCCACGTTTTCCTACTCTAAAAACAAGCCACGTTTTCCTACTCTAAATACAAGCCACGTTTTCCTACTCTAAATACAAGCCACGTTTTCCTACTCTAAATACAAGCCACGTTTTCCTACTCTAAATACAAGCCACGTTTTCCTACTCTAAATACAAGCCACGTTTTCCTACTCTAAATACAAGCCACGTTTTCCTACTCTAAATACAAGCCACGTTTTCCTACTCTAAATACAAGCCACGTTTTCCTACTCTAAATACAAGCCACGTTTTCCTACCCTAAATACAAGCCACGTTTTCCTACTCTAAATGCAAGCCACGTTTTCCTACTCTAAATACAAGCCACGTTTTCCTAATCTCTAAATACAAGCCACGTTTTCTTAGTGTAAACACAATCCATTTTTTCTAAATTTCAATCCATCCATTCCTTAATGAAGCATCTCATTTAGTTTTTGTCGAAAATCAGGGGAGTGAACTCAAATGAAATGGCGCCCTCCCCCCCCCCACCCCAAACTCATAGAAATAAAACATGTAACGTTTTCTTATTTGGACTATCCGGTATAAGATAAATATAACGCAATGGTAATTTGTGTTTGATTGACAAGGCTAAAAGGTAATGATTTAAACTTATATAGGAGCAACATATGTAATGCAATTTTTACTCAGTTATTTTTGTGGGGTCCGCCACGGAATGTAAAAATCAGAAATCCTTCATAAATTTGACCCACCCCCTTCCACACACACACACTTTTTCAAACAAAGCGAATACGAGCTTTTAGCGAGAGCTTAAGTGGGCGTGACTCGGATGAATATTCGATGTGCACAGCTCCCCCGTGGGGGGCATAAACTGGCCGTCTTATCCAGATTATCGCCCAGTCTCGTCCTGGATTGACTCACTATCTGATCCGAGGGATGACGAGGGCTACAATAAGCGAGGATTTACAGATGTTCTTTTTAGGGGAAGATTTGACATCAGGACAAAGTGTAAGTGGAGACTTGACATCAGGACAAAGTGTAAGTAGAGACTTGACACAAGGACAAAGTGTAAGTGGAGACTGACACAAGGAGAAAGGGTAAGTGGAGACTGACACAAGGAGAAAGTGTAAGTGGAGACTTGACACCAGGACAAAGTTTAAGTGGAGACTTGACACCAGGAGAAAATGTAAGTGGAGACTTGACACCAGGACAAAGTGTAAGTGGAGACATGACAACAGGACAAAGTGTAAGTGGAGACTTGACACAAGGACAAAGTGTAAGTGGAGACTGACACAAGGAGAAAGTGTAAGTGGAGATTCGACACCAGGACAAAGTGTCAGTGAAGACTTGACACCAGGAGAATGTGTAAGTGGAGACTTGACACAAGGAGAAAATGTAAGTGGAGACTTGACACCAGGAGAAAGTGTAAGTAGAGACTTGACTCAACACAATAATTAAGAATTGATATAGCAGAAGTGTGAGTTGATAATTGACACAAAAAAAATTGCTTCTTCTGACGACTTAAATCATTCTATAAAAGCCCCGGAAGTGAAACCTTTCATAAAAAATTTAAATGGTGTTAAAACTCCAGAGTCTAGAACAGGAGTCCACAAACTTGTGTCATGTGTCCTTAATTTATCCGACTCGCCAGGTCGCCACACTGTTACCAGCGTAGCAGTGATATATATGGAACCTGACATTGACTACCTTTTAAAGACAAACTCCGGTCCCATTAAACATTAAGGTTAAGATTATTCTAAGTGTAGTACCTCTGTATCAGGGACTTTGTCCTGCCACCCTATGCCAAGAAGCTTACGTAGACAGGTGAAGGTGGAGATGGTTTAGTTGGTGGCACGTAGAAAGGCGTAGGTGGAGATGGTTTGGTTGGTGGCACGTAGGCAGGCGTAGGTGGATGTGGTTTAGTTGGTGGCACGTAGACAGGCGTAGGTGGATATGGTTTAGTTGGTGGCACGTAGGCAGGCGTAGGTGGAGATGGTTTAGTTGGTGGCACGTAGGCAGGCGTAGGTGGATATGGTTTAGTTGGTGGCACGTAGGCAGGCGTAGGTGGAGATGGTTTTGTTGGTGGCACGTAGGCAGGCGTAGGTGGAGATGGTTTGGTTGGTGGCACGTAGGCAGGCGTAGGTGGATATGGTTTAGTTGGTGACACGTAGACAGGCGTAGGTTGATATGGTTTAGTTGGTGGCACGTAGGCAGGCTTAGGTGGATATGGTTTAGTTGGTGGCACGTAGGCAGGCGTAGGTGGAGATGGTTTAGTTGGTGGCACAAACCCATAGTTAAAAGTTTTTTTTTTTTTCACAATACAACTTTGAGCCCTTGAAATAGCCGAGGTCCCCCCACCCACCCCACCACTCCATCCCTTAGGGTTTGCAGAGCTCACACGATAGCTCTACACCCACGAAAAAAACTCTGTAGTGGGCTGAAATGGTCCTGGCAGGCGTAGGTGGCGTTGGTTTAGTTGGTGGCACAAACCCATAGTTAAAAGTTTTTTTTTTTTTTCACAATACAACTTTGAGCCCTTGAAATAGCCGAGGTCCCCCCACCCACCCCACCACTCCATCCCTTAGGGTTTGCAGAGCTCACACGATAGCTCTACATCCACGAAAAAAACTCTGTAGTGGGCTGAAATGGTCCACCGCTTACAAAATCAAGAGAAAAAATTGAAACAGTGGTGGACCTCCACCACCCCCTTTCCCCACAAAAAACAGCGGTGGACCACCACCTCCCCCACACCCCCACCCTATTTAACGCTAATGATAAAAAAGTTATGTTTGACATAATCCATCTGAAATACTAAATTAATGTTATAATACTGATGTGCTTACACGTTCCCCCACAACGACACAGTCCATTTTTTGTCTACATTAAAACTAATATCAATATCGTGTTTCTTTTCTAAGAATTTAAGTTGGGGGGTCGGGGGGGGGGAGGTGGGATAGAATTAAAATTGCTTGGCTATACAAAATCCAACTACGATAATTTCACCAATTGTAAACTTTCTAAAGAAACATTCTTTTCTCTGTTATTATTATTTTGTTTTTTAATATTTATTACGGAAACCCATGAATCTGAAACTTCACGAATGGATCTGTTTTATGTCGTTGCTGTAGATGCGATCGTCCAATGATGTCCCCGAAGTAGTGCAGAAGATAAAGGTGTCTCGCGAGACGAGACTTGTATTCTCATACGTTTTTATTTTCTCCCTCTATGTATCAATACTAATTAATTATCAGCTTTAGAGATCTGGTTTTTGAATAGACCTTTCGTTTCAGAATTTCTACATCGGCGACGTTTGGGGAATTAAAGCCAGGATGAAAAGTATAATTTTAAAGTACTTGTATAATGTCGTATTGAAAATATCGGACCTTTGAAAATATCGACCTTTGAAATTATCGACATTGAAAATATCGACCTTTGAAAATATCGACCATTAGAAGTATCGAGCTTTGCCGGTATTGCGCACAGCATAATTTGACCACTCCAGGCATCAAAACTGGTGGGATTGACCACTCTAGGCATCAACCACTGGTGGGATTGACGACTCCAGGTATGGAATACTGACGAGATTGACCTCTGGGCCATTGAAGTCACCTGGTAAGTATTTCGGCTACATAGTGAAAGCCCATCGAGCTATGTGTCATTGATGTTCCATGTCAGACTTCTGGTTCTGGTAGTGTTCGTTGCTGCATCCATATACTGGCATCTGTGCAACGGTTGGGGGAATGGTGTTGCTAGTCTAACAGCTCCTAGCAGATGCCAGGGCAGCCTTGAAGCTTTCGACCGATGTCCAGTTCACAGTTGCATCGTCCAGGTGGTTCCATGCTATTATTGTGCGTGGGACGAAAGATTGTTTATACTGCACCGTGTTACACCGAGGCACAGTGAAGCACTTGCTATTGTTTCGGGTGTAATTGTTTATGGGCTTGTCAGTGGTGAAGTCAGTGTTCAGTGAGCGTTTGGCTCTGATCAATCAACCCGGCTTCTTTGGGGTGAGGTAAGTGCCTGCTGGGATGGCCGGCACCACTCCCATGATCACTTCATATAAGAATATCAGGCGGAGCCCCTCTCGACTGTCTTTAAGGGAGGGAATGTCAAATCTTTTTAAGAGGCCAGTGACGAAGCCAGAAGTTGTGGATTTGTAGTCTCGTACGATGAAACTCACCGCATTACGTTGAATTCGCTCCACATTGTCCACGTCTTGCTTAAGGTGTGGGTCCCAGATGATCGCACCATATTCTAGTAGTGGCCGGACGAGTGCGAGATAGGCATTTCGTTTGCAGGATGTTGGGCAGTGGCGCAGATTTCTTCGTGTGAAACCTAGTGTGGCGTTGACTTTTTAAAAATTTTATTTTGTTTATATGGGGTGACCATTTTAGGTTATTTAAGAAGAGAACTCCAAGGTATGGATTATTTGATACTTGTTGGAGAATTGTCTCGTTTAGTGAGAGAGTTTATGACACATTGAAGGGGACGGAACATGCGGGGTCGATGTAGTTGTCTACTCAGACTCAAGATCTGCTCTCGAGATCTTGGGAAAGAGACAGGGTACCACACACTTGGTCGACGTCATCACGAATGACGTGTGAAAAATTGGTGAACTAGGGGGCAAGGTAACAATGCAGTGGATACCTGGCCACGTCAACATAAGTGGCAACGAGAGAGCGGACACTCTGACGAAAACCGGGGCTGCACAGCCTCAGCCAGAAGTACCAATGACTTATTTGGGAATTAAAAAACTGGCTGGCGGACCACTTCAGCAATGGTCAGACAACACGACCGCCAGAGGAGTCTATTCAAACTTGCCCACTACTAGCAAACAAGACCCATGGTGGGGATTAGGCCGCAGACAGCAAAGCTGAGTGACGCATATGCGCACCGAGCACTGCCCCTTGCGCACATATTTCTGGTGGCTGGATAACAACAGAGATCCTACCTGCCGGCATTGCAGCCTGGTCCCGGAGACTCTAGAGCACCTGTTGACCGAATGTCCCTCACTAGATTCCCGGGGGAAGCCAGGGTGGTTGGAGAGCCCTTTGTGAGGAAAATGTTGTATGGCTCAGCTCAACAGATGGAGTCGGTAGCCAATTTACTAGCCAGGGTCATAAGAGAGTCATCTCAGACCCTCACCAGAATATGTGTGTTAGTTAGTGAGTACATATAGGTTGATGGTCTTTTTCTTGAGATGTTCATTGTGTACCATTTTGTTTTATTGAATTTCATGCCCCATTCGTCCACCCAATTCATAAGGCACTTCAAATCTGCTATGAGGTGGCTGTGGTCATCGTAGCCGTTTATCTCTCTGTAGATAAGACAGTCATCTGCATACTGCCTCACTTGAGATTTTACAGGATCGGGGAGGTCGTTTATGTGACAGAGGAAGAGAAGGGGGCCCAGCACTGTGCCTTGAGGAACTCCTGAGTCTACGGTGGCTTTCCCTGATCGGACGCCGTCTACCACTACTTGCATGATACGTTGTGTTTAGAGCCAGGAGTGAAGGTTGCCGGTAATGCCGTAGTGGTGGAGCTTATATAGAAGAAGGCTGTATGGAACAGTGTCTAAGGCATTGGAGAGGTCGAGAATTGCCATGTCGACCTGGGTACCTTTGTCATAGGAGAGATGTTGAGTCGTTTTGGGGAAAAACTTAGTTCCTAGTTCCTTCCGACCACAATGTACATTCCCCACCCTACACACACATACTCTGTACCCCACCCACACTGTACTGTACACTTTATTCCCATACTGTATTTACCACATTGTATCTACCATACTGTACCACACACTTAACCTTGCACTGTGTATGCTTAAATTAATATTTGTACCTTTCGAGTATTGTACTTTTCCCCGTTATGTGCTGTAAGTTGACATAATTTTTACGTCTGTCTATATTCGTTTGTATTTTTATTTTAAAAAATATGATATATATATATATATATTTAAGCTGACCAAGACTATATTGAAGATGACCATGGAAGATGACCAAGGCTATATTGAAGATGACCAAGGCTAAACTGAATATGACCAAGGCTAAACTGAAGATGACCAAGGCTAAACTGAAGATGACCAAGGCTATACTGAAGATGACCAAGGCTAAACTGAAGATGCTCAAAGCTAAACTGAAGATGACCAAGGCTAAACTGAAGATGCTCAAAGCTAAACTGAAGATGACCAAGGCTAAACTGAAGATGCTCAAAGCTAAACTAAAGATGACCAAGGCTAAACTGAAGATGCTCAAAGCTAAACTGAAGATGCTCAAAGCTAAACTGAAGATGCTCAAAGCTAAACTGAAGATGCTCAAAGCTAAACTGAAGATGCTCAAAGCTAAACTGAAGATGCTCAAAGCTAAACTGAAGATGACCAAGGCTACATTTAACGTTGAGTACGAAGGTGGCCTTACAGTCCTATTTATGCATGGAAAGAATGTTCATCAAACTTTTGATATAACCATGAATTCTGCTGTCTCGCATTCTCTCAACATGTCCTGCCAACCTCACTTGTCCTTGTGCAGGTACGTGCGGATGCTGATAAAGTCATCCTGTTGTGGGACTTTTGTATCATGG
Organism: Lymnaea stagnalis; assembly: GCA_964033795.1. Lineage (NCBI taxonomy): Eukaryota > Metazoa > Mollusca > Gastropoda > Lymnaeidae > Lymnaea > Lymnaea stagnalis. The sequence goes on along the minus strand of CAXITT010000567.1, from coordinate 386,456 downwards.
ATTCTGTCTTGCCAACCTTATGTCAAAAAGTTTACGTATACAGGTATACAGCTTAGGGCAAGATGGTTTAGTTGTCTAGCATGTTAACTGCCCAAGTCTCGCTGGTGAATAGGAGGCGCTTTTCCATCACTGATAGCTTAGCTGCTTTGTAAGCTATTTATGGAGCTGATTGGTGCAGGATATCTGCTATTTTTTTTTTTTTAAATTGATGAAGAAGCCGTAGTTGTTCCGACTTTTCATTAACTTTGACCCTACAATGTTCCCCACACCGTACTCTCCCCCTGTCCCCCCCCCCCCACTTTATCCCCATCATGTACCCCCACACGTACCTGCACACTTTACCCACACGCTGTATCCCAAAACTGTACACACACACTGTACCCACACAATGTACCCCACACGGTGCCGCACACTGTAATCCCACATTGTACCCACACACTGTACCCTTGACTGCATCTCAACACTGTATCCCCACACTGTACTCCCATCCTTTATCCCTGCACTTTACCCCACACTTTAATACACACTTTAACCCCACACTGTACCCCAAACCTCCACACTGTTCACTACTGGGTATTAGCCGTGTGTGTCATGTCTTGTATGACATTTTTGTCATACATTTTTGTCTTCATTTGATTTCTTTACACATTTGGCACAAACCATCTACTTGTTCGCAAACCATCTACAGGTGCTCAAATCCTAAAGAGCAGGTATTTCAATAAAACCATGCCTCTGTTTTCCAGCATGCTTGGGGGACATCCTCTATCATGAACCAACAGACACAGGCGCGGGATCACACGGGACATCCTCTATCATGAACCCACAGACACAGGCGCGGGATCACACGTCGTGAAATAACGAATCCCAAAAACCCAACTCGTGTTTCCCTCGGTCGTAAAGCTGCGTCCTCGAGAACAGCACGAGCCAGGAGACGAGATCTGCGAGGACGTTAAGGTCTTCATTAGCTCATTTTCGAGTGGGTCTAAAACCGGTGAAGAGTGCTCCTAACATCAGCCCACTACCCTGGCCCGGATCACTGGCATGATTAACACACGCCCACTAGAACCCTCCCAGCGTATTTCTCAGTGACATGTCAAACAGTTTGAGAATGTTTTTTTTTTATTTATTTGTTTGTGTGTGTGTGTGTGTGTTTTCCTAGGACCTTGAAATTTGCGCCCGCGCTCATCCCCATCTTTGAATGTCCTTAAGATTTTAGATATAACTAGGGCTTTTACGGGGATGGGGGGGGGGGGTTAGGCAGTTGTATTTTTTACGCCGGGGTCCGTCTATTTTCAGAAAATACCCTGTGGATCGAAGCGTCACAAAAAAAAAGTGTCCTCCCATTGTGTATAATATATGACGGCCTTTCAACAATAGACCCATAGACAGCCCTACAAAGACTCCTACATCATACCGGTGGCTCTTTATTGATTAAATGAACAGTCTCCTCAGAAAACAAAATCCAACCTTTTTTTACCTGAGTTCAACCGTCACGCGGGACGCTCGTTGCTTGACAGTTTGTTTTTTCCTTAGTGCTATAATGCTGTTGAGTAATGGCCGGGGGGTGGGGCGGATGGTTGTGAAAAGTAAGCAGCCACACCAGCAGCAACACATATGTAAGAGATAGTGTCCCATCAATCCGATTCTTACATGTCCTTATTACAGGTAAGAGCCCCCCCCCCCCTTATGCCTCTCATCTCAACATCTCTCTCTAAAATAAATTATTAAAATGTGTCTTGTTTCCGACCCGCAAGAACTATCCGACCCTGCACCCTTACGACTCTGCACCCCGCCATCCCTCCGATCCTGCACCCTTACGACCCTGCACCCCTCCAACCCTCCGACCCTGCACCCTTACGACCCTGCACCCCTCTGACCCTTGCCCTTCCGACCCTGCACCCCTCCTCCCCTCCGACCCTGCGCCCCTCACCAAACGACCTACCACAGTTAAAATGATAATTACACATATAATGATGCAAATAGATGTCATGATCATTATACATATCATGATGCAAATAGATGTCATAATCACTATAGATGTCATGATAAATGCATATTTCATAAAACATACAGATTTCATAATACATACAGATGTCATGATACATATAGATTCCAGGATATATATAAAGATGCAAGGATACACATAAATGTCGAGATACATATAGATGTCATGCTACATAGAGATTTCATAATATATACAGATGTCATGATAAGCATAGATGGCATGATATTGATGGATAGATAGATAGATAGATAGATAGATAGATAGATAGATAGATAGATAGATAGATAGATAGATAGATAGATAGATAGATAGATAGATAGATAGATAGATAGATAGATAGATAGATAGATA
>CAXITT010000567.1:282595-377601 GCA_964033795.1 Lymnaea stagnalis | reverse complement strand
TTTTTATATCAAAAAGACTTTTCTATATGGTTTTTTTTTTTTTTTTCATTTTTTTTTTGTTTTGAAAAATACTTTTTTTTTTTTTCTTGGGTTTTTTTTTTTTTGTGTATGATTTTTGTTTATAGAGAAATTGGTCTCTGAATGAGATTGTCATAAAAATCGTGTTTTTGAAATGTACGGTAATCGAAGTTTACTTTTTTGAGTATTAATCGATAATTTGATGATCGAAACACGATCTTCCAAAAGGCAGGTTCATGTGGGAATCTGGAACAGTTGGACAATCGTGCTTCGAAACCTTTGCGGACTCCATGTATGTGTATGTGGTATTGGTTTTGACACTGTCGACTCCATTTTTGTGTATGTGGTATTGATCTTGACACTGTCGACTCCATGTATGTGTATGTGGTATCGATCTTGAGACCATCGACTCTAGACACGTCACAATCCATCAATTTGAAATCACTTCTACAGCGTTTTTGTTTTGTTTTTGTTTTCAATGCGAAAATCATTCACTTTTTAAAACCTTTTTTATGTGGCATACATTTTTTTTTCCGGAATCGAAGACATTTCATATAAATGACTCCAACCAAGATGGCAACGATTACGACTCCACCGCTTTATTTGTCCAAATCACACTATAAATGGGCACGACCAGTTAGGAAAAAACGTCTTTTTTTTTCCATTTTTTTTTTCGTGAAGGAAAGAGCCAGTAGGTTGGTTCCATATTCGTCTCATTGTCCTCGGCCTTCGTCTAGTCTTTGTAAACATAGGTTGTATTACTATGAAATGAAAGAAAGTTATTATTCAGATTGAAAGTATACTATAATTTGCTACTGGCCTTCCACAACTTACTGGAATCGAGTTTAGAAATAATAAATATCATATTGGAACTAAACGGCGTTGACAAATGTGGGCGTCATCCATGGGTAAGCTACTTTGTGTTATACAAACTTGGACGTACCCTATAGTGAAGCAAATATTTTATAAATGGCAGGGGTCACAGCTAAATAAAGAATCATAAGTGAAAATCCTGGCTGCGAACATTTGCTACAAAAGGGTTTTACGATTCAGTCACTAGCGGGACAGAGCGAGTCTAATTAAAACGCGGTCTCGTTTGGTCTCCCCCCCCCCCCCGGAAGTAGGACGTCCTGCGTGCACATGTGCGCCCAACGTCCTGTGATTGCCTCGTCTTGATCCTCTAGAATCATAAGTGAAAATCCTGGCTGCGAACATTTGCTACAAAAGGGTTTTACGATTCAGTCACTAGTGGGACAGAGCGAGTCTAATTAAAACGCGGTCTCGTCTGGTCCCCCCCCCCCCCCGGAAGTAGGACGTCCTGCGTGCACATGTGCGCCCAACGTCCTGTGATTGCCTCGTCTTGATCCTCGCGGGCCGCCATCTTTCCCCAAAGGACGCGCGCAGTAATGGCTGGAAAATCAGACCGTCACAAGGCGTTCCTGAATCTTTCTCCTCATTTCCGGCGTTTTGACAGAGGACTTTTGTTCTCATCCTGTCCATTTTTTTTTGTTACCAACTCTGCTTTTATTCGGCCTTTAGAGAAACATTCCACGGTTTTGTTTTTTTTTTTTTTTTGGTTTTTTTTTTCTCTTTTTTTTTTTTTATAGAGGTAGCTGACCCTTTAAAAAAATTATGTTATAACGCACATATGACTATTTATTTCCTTGTTTATAATTGTGTCATTTACCTGTAAATGTCAGTACATTTGTACTGCCAAAAAAAATCACGAACATTCAAATAGTTACTTGTCAGTGGCGTAACTAGGGGGGTTAGTGACGCTCAGGGATGGACAATATTTTTGACACCCCCCCCTTCAACGAAAAAAAATTTATGCCGTCCCTCTATAATATAAATATTTATTCTTAATATTCGTCCTTGGCACGCGAGGCTTGAGATGGCGGCTTTGACCTAAGCTGTAGTTTATTTATAGTCAGGGAGAGCTCCTCTCCACCCGGGGTGCTGGTTATGCCTACGCCACTGTGTCAAGCTATTCATTTTTAGTTTAACTATATTCATCTCCACAGAAGTAAGTAAGACATTCACAGACCAAAGTAAACATTTCCTGGGCTCCATCCACCAGCTTATTCATCTCCACAGAAGTAAGTAAGACATTCACAGACCAAAGTAAACATTTCCTGGGCTCCATCCACCAGCTTAGGACAAAGAAGGCGGTCCGCTCTTAGCAGGACTATTCTGTTCTATGCCGAGGGGGAGCTATTTCTGGCAACTGCCTTTTTGGAATAGGGGGAGGGGCGGCAGAAATCTTAGCCCGTCCCGGGCAGCACTAGATCAGACAATCACTACACCCCTATTCCCGCCCCGGAAGTACTAGATCGGTCAAACACTACATTCTTCTTCCCGTCCCGAACAGTACTAGATCAGTCAATCACTACATTCATCGTCCCGGACAGCACTAGATAAGTCACTCACTACATCCCTCTTCCCGTCGTGGACAGCACTGGATAAGTCACTCACTGCATTCCTCTTCTCTTTCTATCATATTTATATACATTGATAGATTACCCCTATATAATTCAATTTACACAACTCGTTATTGTCTTACGGAGGGTTTCTGTCGCTAAGTAATGTCAGATGTTCGTGTGGTGCCTCTGCCCTAACCTCGGCCATCTTACGGAGGGTTTCTGTCGCTAAGTAATGTCAGATGTTCGTGTGGTGCCTCTGCCCTAACCTCGGCCATACACCCCGTGCTGTTGTTTCTATATTCAGCACTTCAGACCACCACCCCTAAATAAAGCACTTTATCAACACACCAAAAAAATCAGTTATAAGTGTAACACATTCTTGCTAGAGTCTTTATAGAGTTCATTTTATTGGGTTTTTTTTTTTTTAAAGAAATGTGTGTGTTTTAAATACAAAAAAAAAACATAGTAAGAATTAAACAGCCATAAGAATAATTTTATAATCATAATAGCAACGATAGTGGAAAAAAAAAAGAAGATAATACATGCATACATTGTAAAACGTACACAAAAATGCAAGGTCTCTATTACGTAGCAAACCCCTTTATCCAGGTAAACATAATGTGGACGATGGTTGGCGTCCAAGAAATCAAGACCCGGCACTGCATAGAACACGTCGTAACAGAATGTTACAACAACCAAATCAACAACGTTTGTTGCAACTTTTTAAAAAAATTAATTAAAAAAATTTAAAAAGCCGAACAGATTCTCATCAAAGATAGCTTCACACGATAGCTTCTAACTTTGTTCTTACAAAAGTGAGGGAGGGGGCTGAACAATGAGAGTTGATATATTGTAAGTGTTAAATAACTTTGTCGATCAGAAATAGGAGAAAGAAAGAAAGAGGGTGGAAGAGAGACAGGGAGAGAGAGGGGGGGAAGAGAGAGAGAGGGGAGAGAGTGAGAGAGAGCATGCATTAAAATAGTTTTACATGGAGCCTTATTTAGTATTAAGTTAAGACACTGTTCACAAAGACACTGTTCTCAAAGACACTGTTCACAGAGACACTGTTCACAGAGATACTGTTCTCAAAGACACTGTTCCCAAAGACACTGTTCACAGAGATACTGTTCTCAAAGACACTGTTCACAGAGATACTGTTCACAGAGACACTGTTCTCAAAGACACTGTTCTCAAAGACACTGTTCACGGAGACACTGTTTTCAAAGACACTGTTCTCAAAGACACTGTTCTCAAAGACACTGTTCTCAAAGACACTGTTCACAAAGACACTGTTCTCAAAGAAACTGTTCACAGAGACACTGTTCACAGAGATACTGTTCACAGAGACACTGTTCTCAAAGACACTGTTCACAGAGATACTGTTCACAGAGAAACTGTTCACAGAGACCTTGTTCAAAAAGACACTGTTCAAAAAAGACACTAGTCACAAAGACGACCTCTCCTCTGGAATGTTCAAATTATTTTGAAATTATTTTGAGATAACATGAGCTAGGAAATAAACCCAGAGAGGTCAGCTTGACATGGTCAGAAACGTTCAGGGAACTACCCTGATGACAGGTGCAGTAGTCAAAACTAAGTCCCTTATCCCTGTAATCTTCATCTCTACTATCTTAAGATGTTTCTAAATTTAAAAAAAAAAAACAGTTGCTGTGTTTAAGAAACCAACTGATGACACAGAGGAGGACGTGTACACCGAACATTATTATTACTATTAATTGTTTTATATAGCACAGAGCCCCAGCCCAGGGCTCCCCTCCGCATAGTGAACAAAGCATAACAAAATTTCTCCTGAACTCCACAAACATATAAATAATGCACACACCCACAAATGGAAGGTCAAGAAAATATTTTCCGCGATAAAAAAAAAAGAAAAGACGAGGCTCCATTAAAAAAACAATAAAACAACAACAAAAAAACAACAACAAAAGATGCTTTTAAAACATGTCCCACTTGCATTTAATAAGTATATTCACATTTTTGTCTACAATAAATAAGCACAGGGGGTATGCAGTCAGCCAATGGATACGACAATGTTTTTACCCACCCAAGTATGGGCAGTTGTCCACTTTGTAACACGTTATTTAAAAAAGAAACACTGTTTAAAAAAGACCAGCAGCCCGGGCATATCTGAATACTTGAGCACACATGAGATGTCTGGCTAAATAGATCAACACACTAAGCACGATTCTGACTGATTAAATTAGTCACAGCAGTACACCTGCAATATCCTATATATATTATAGCAACTATTTCCTATGCTCATGATACACCGTACACATTATGTGACCACCATTTGGCTATTTTATTCTCATTCCGTCTCTGCCTAGATCCAGAAGTTTAACCCGATAAAAAAAAACCAGGGCTGCCAGACTGGAGTCAGTCTCGAGTCAAGTGTCGGTCTGGTGACATGAGTCAGTCTGAAGTTAGACTGGAGTCAGTTTGGAGTCATGACCATGCCTGCCAGGCTGAAGCCAGGCTGAAGCCAGTCTGCAGTCAGTCTGGAGTCATGTAGTTGAAATCCAATGTTTAGATGTCATATCACCCAGTAAGTAAAAGAATTTGTGATGCCAGTTGTATCCAAATATAGTCCATCACTACTCCAGTCAAACACCCTAATTGCTAAAATAAATATTTTTTCTAGATACTGGAGCCCCACAAAATTGTTCACATTCAGCAAAATGGCGATTGAAGCAGTGTGGCCGATTTAAAAGGCCGATTGGAAAGGCATTTCTGAAAAGCAACTGAAAGAATGTACATCATTTCTGAAACTATACCTTAATACAAGCATTTAGTAAATAAAAATTCATAAACATCAACACATCAAATAACATCCCCAATTTCAGTAGGCCATAACAAAAATGAAGTAAACCAAATTTCTATTAGATTTTTCCTTCCCAATTAATACTTGAACAAAAATACTTCTGACGGGCTCAGCTACATCTTTACATTCAAGTCTCATGGACACACTTGAACAAAAATGTTTGAACAATTCAGTGAATAGAATTCTTAAAAATTCTTTGTTCGTGTCTTATTAATATATTTTAAAGCTTTATTGCAGTCCAACACTTTTTTTAAAAAGAGGGGGGGGGGTGGTGAGATAGAGATAGAGAGAGAGAGATAGAGACAGAGGTGATTCAGTGAAAATTGAAATCTTATGTGAGAAATGGCAGGTAAGGGAAAAAACTGCTCAATAATAAATTTTGCTTACTTCACTTACATACTATGCAATGAACAGCAACATTTACTTCACTTACATACTATGCAATGAACAGCAACATTTAATTGTTAATGGCAATAAAACCTGTTAGTACATCAGCACCCTCTAGAAGTGTTTTCACCAAGATTCTCAAACAAGTACAAGAAGCCACAGTATGTGTACATGGATGGTGATGACCTTGGTGGTGTTTTGTACATTTGTTCTCTTTTGTGTAAAGGTTGCTTCAGGATCTTTAATGGATGTGCATGGTTTGTACATGTACAAGAAATCATAACAAGACAGTGTGACATGTGTGTACATCAAATATAACATATCTGTACATGAGGTACAAATCAAATGCCGCATGTCATATGCACAATAAGTAGATCAGATGACAGTGGCATATTTGTAAATGCCAAAAGTTTACCAAGCACATACACAAAAATCATTAGTATATAGTTTTTAATTGAAGGATAGAGACCTAATGATTTCTCCAACGAGTGAGTCCATCTCCTTTAACACTAAGAACACCCCAAGAGTATTGGGAAAGCATAAAAGTAAAAAAGTCTGTGGACTGGTAACTTCATCCTACAGACAGCTCTAACAGAAATGGCCGATAGAAGATGGGGTTCCTTTGCTGTCACCTCAGGCACCAGTCACCTCAGGCACCGGTCACCTCAGGCACCAGTCACCTCAGGCACCGGTCACCTCAGGCATGGGTCACCTCAGGCACCGGTCACCTCAGGCATGGGTCACCTCAGGCATGGGTCACCTCAGGCATGGGTCACCTCAGGCATGGGTCACCTCAGGCACGGGTCACCTCAGACATGGCTCACCTCAGGCTGTCACCTCAGGCAAGGGTCACCTCAGGCATGGGTCACCTCAGGCATGGGTCACCTCAGGCATGGGTCACCTCAGGCATGGGTCACCTCAGGCACGGGTCACCTCAGGCATGGGTCACCTCAGGCACCGGTCACCTCAGGCACCGGTCACCTCAGGCACCGGTCACCTCAGGCACCAGTCACCTGAGGCAATGGTCACCTCAGGCACCAGTCACCTCAGGCACCGGTCACCTCAGGCATCAGTCACCTCAGGTACCGGTCACCTCAGGCGCTAGTCGGCTCTCAAAAAGTGATTGAAGAAATGATCTTTTTTTTTTAAATTCTGAACCATGATCTGTAGCCCAACAACTAGTAATTTAACCCCTTGTTGGACAAACACGTTTTTAACACAAAAAAATCCCCAGCATTTATTCATTGCAAAAACAAGAACCATATCACAGCAGCATTGAAATACAAAATCATTGTCATGATTAAAAAAATAATATACTTATTCAAACTGAAGAAATCCAGATATGTTCCATTCAAGAAGGTTGGCATAGTTTGAATAGACATGTACTGCACATTACACTTGCCATCCTCCAGAGCGGATTACTTGTTCAGTAAGGAGATGAATTAATTTGTACTTATTTGTTTAAAATACATTTTTTTTTTTTTTAAATGGTTTAAGACAATGCGTTTTATGTGATAGCTCATCATAACTAAACTGAACTACTCTTCATGCCTGGGTGAACCAAGTTACTTCTCAACTTGAAGGAGATGTGGAGTAGACGTGGGGGAGTGGTGGGGGCTATGGCTCAATGTTTGTGCCATTAAAGACTTTCCAAAAAAATTTTGCATAAGGTTCCAGGAAATGACCAGCCCTATCTTCACCAGAGTTCCTTTAAACTTGAATGATTCAGGATCTTTGTTTGCCTTACAGATAGGGGAGAGGAAAAGGGGGGGGGGGGTTTGTAAGTAAATACTTTATGTTATTTGAGGCCGGGCAATTAATTAGAGTAATATTTCATTTGTGAATACATGTAGCTTTGAATACAGGTTTTACTGTGTTATATTTACTCACTCGTATTAACAGTAAATAGGTTAAATAAGTACATTTGAGGCCATGCAGAGATGAACACAAAGAATTCAACCAATCAAAAACATCCTCTCACAATTAAAAAAAAAAAACAATCAATAAGCTTCCCCTTTATAATTGTCTTACTGAGCGTTTCAACAAAACATGAGCAAAATAGTTTTAGAGTGCTGAGACTGGATAACTCCCGTTCAAAGGGAAGTCATCCGATTAATAAGACAACTCATGATAAGTTTCTCTTTTTTAACCCCCCTTTGGTCCTTTTCTTTCTCATTATTCTGATCCCTAAATTTGGTTATATTTAAAAACAAAGAAACAATTTTAAAATATTTATTGCGGAAACTGAACTTTACACAAAAAAATTAAAAAATAATTTTATAAATCTGAACGACAGCTGTAAGCAGCAAAATAATGCAAGGAGGATTAGACTAGCACCTTTTGAAATTTAATTTATTTTTTTTATTGTTTAAGAAACGCAATAAACAAAAAAAAACAAAAATTTAAAAGTGAAATAAATACTTCAAAATTTATTTTTTTGTTAGTGACCCGGGGTTATTGTAACATGATTCTGCCCCAATTGGTATGTAAAAAAAAAAATGAATTTATCAGTATATAACACATAACACTGTAAATGAGCTTCTGGCTTTAACAAAATATTAAGTAGTTGTCTGCAAATGAGCATGAGAGTAAAGTGATTACAGCAATGGCCTATAATAACAGCGAAGTAATACAGGTTGACCCTTGTTTAGAAAAAAGTATGGAGTCTCCCTGACTCAAAAAGATAACAAAAATAAGAAGCATTACATGATCTCATAAATATAAATAACATTAGGGCGTTAATTATTATGGCAATGAACAGCACCTTTGTCATTTGCAATGACCTACCTTTGACCAAGATATCAGTGTACAAAGGTGCTTCAAACCACATATGATTAGCAATGGTGGCCTTGGACACAGACTTGAGGTAAAATTGCGGCTATGTCCCAGATTTCAATTTACAACTATGGCCTTCACACAGACATCAATTGGCTTTTAGCTGGAAAATCATGGCTTTGACCAAGATTTTGCCTTACAACTGTGGCTTTTACCATTCTCCCCCCCCCCCCCCCCCCCATATTGATCAAATTATGGAAATATTCTTCATTCCTCTTGCTATTTTTTTTTCAAAAAAGGTCATGAGATTAACGTTAAAAACGTGCACAGCTGTGTGGTTGACATGCACAGCTGTGTGGTTGACGTGCACAGCTGTGTGGTTGAGGTAATATGAACCATTTGATTTATGAACATTAACAATAATAATCCGTGGATGATAATAATGAACTGCGGTTTTGATTTGACAAAGTGTTTGCCTATTTCATGTTGGTGCTTCAAGCAAGAACATTTTTTCGTAGCTTGATAAAATAAATAAATATATAAATTAATACAATGTGCGCACAAAAATTGGAACAGGTAACAGAAAAAATGTATTTCTTTTCTTTTAAACAAGCTGAACGCTGGACGACTCTCAAAATTTAAGTTCATCGTTGCTTAAAGTTGAACTTTCAAACAAGATGACCAGAAAAATCCTGCCCACCTGAAATGCCGCAATCGCACCTTTCCTTGATTTTTATTTAAGTCAATTGGATAACTAAAGATAGGCCTACACTAATTTTCAGGGACAAAGTGGTGTGATTAAAGGGCAGACAGCCCAGGGTGGCATATCTGTTGATGATAATCCCTTACACGTGTGAGTGGGTGCGAAAATTTTGGGAGTTAGCCCCGGGCGGCATTTTGTCAAGGTATGCCACTGGGTAACAAGCAAGGCCTGAAAACTCACATACAGTGATTGGTAGTTGGGGAGTAGAAAGACTTTTCACTCTACAGTGATTGGTAGTTGGGGAGTAGAAAGACTTTTCACTCTACAGTGATTGGTAGTTGGGGAGTAGAAAGACTTTTCACTCTACAGTGATTGGTAGTTGGGGAGTAGAAAGACTTTTCACTCTACAGTGATTGGTAGTTGGGGAGTAGAAAGACTTTTCACTCTATCTTTATTTCTCACTTTCTAACAAATAGATTTCTTCTTATTTTGTTTTCCAAAACATCTACACAAGTACAAACTGAGAGCTTTAGTGTCTAAACATAATGAATCTTACAATTAAAAATGGAATTTGATTGGAAATGGATCACATTAACCACGAGTACCAGACTATCTCAGATAGAAAGGACACACGGATACCAGACTATCTCAGGTAGACAAGACACACGGGTACCAGACTATTTCAGGTAGAAAGAACACACAGATACAAGACTATCTCAGGTAGGCAGGACACACGGGTACCAGACTATCTCAGATAGAAAGGACACACGGGTACCAGACTATCTCAGGTAGACAGGACACACAGGTACCAGACTATCTCAGGTAGACAGGACACACAGGTACCAGACTATCTCAGGTAGACAGGACACACGGGTACCAGACTATCTCAGTTAGAAAGGACACACGGGTACCAGACTATCTCAGGTAGACAGGACACACGGGTACCAGACTATCTCAGGTAGACAGGACACACAGGTACCAGACTATCTCAGGTAGACAGGACACACGGGTACCAGACTATCTCAGATAGAAAGGACACACGGGTACCAGACTATCTCAGGTAAACAGGACACGGGTACCAGACTATCTCAGGTAGACAGAACACACGGGTACCAGACTATCTCAGGTAGGCAGGACACACGGGTACCATACTATCTCAGATAGAAAGGACACACGGGTACCAGACTATCTCAGGTAGACAGGACACACGGGTACCAGACTATCTCAGATAGAAAGGACACACGGGTACCAGACTATCTCAGGTAAACAGGACACGGGTACCAGACTATCTCAGGTAGACAGAACACACGGGTACCAGACTATCTCAGGTAGGCAGGACACACGGGTACCATACTATCTCAGATAGAAAGGACACACGGGTACCAGACTATCTCAGGTAGACAGGACACACGGGTACCAGACTATCTCAGGTAGGCAGGACACATTTATTTTATCCCAAGCCGAGATTAAAACCGGGCTCATACTACAAATTGACCGGGGCGTCGAGGGTCCAAGATGAAGCTGCTAAACCGGAGCTAAACCGGGACTATCCCATTCAAACCAGGATGTATGGTAACCCAAAATAAATTAATTTATTGTTTTCATGACACCATGATGTATCCATGTATTCCTATCAGGCACTTAAACCATTATTTCTATTAAGTCTACAAGGCCAGGATTAGTATGCTTTAAAATAATATGTAACAGTACAGGCAAAGAATTTACAGACAGCACCCTCATACAATACACAACAACATCATGAGAAATTGATTGTGAAGAGATCGAAGGGGGTTCGTGTATGGAATGAATTCTGCTCACATTAAAAATGAAGGATAATTTATTTTTTTTTGGTACAAATAACAAAGGTAAAAAAATAATATTCAGTCCTAGCATTGAAATAAACTAAACTCAATGTTGTGGATTGACTGTCAAAATGAGCCTCTACATCTACCTCCCCTACAAACCCTGTATGTTCACAATGATGCAATGAAACAGCCAGATGATATAGGAACCAAACAACTTCACAGCTGTGTCCCCTCACAACATGTCAGGGCACACCCCGCCATCACTTACATCATAATGCTACCATAATTTGCAGCTATTTTTAGAACTTAAATTGTTTTGAAAGTGTGCTGTAAACATTTATTTATTCGGTGGGAAGCAGGGGGAGTAACTTGTCACATTAAAATACTCTCAATGCCATCTCTGCTACAATAAATTATTTTTAAATAAGATCAGATACCGTCCTCAATTTTAAAAAAAAAACACACCCACATTATAAGACTCATCAGGCGCCACCAGCCCCCCCCCCACGCTTACAGACTCCACTGAGAAGTGACATTTGGAAATGTCAAATGTGATAATTTAACGACAATGGAATGTTGCGTAATACAAAATTACTGTGCCACCTAGTCCCAGCCTACGTCAAGATGCTCTGTCAGACTGTTCTATTTACAAAAGGTGTCTGCGTCTTCACAATCAGGCTGGTAACACTTCATGCTATGTCAGTGAAATCCCTTGAACTATTTGATCAAGTTTTTTTTCCCCGATCCACAAATTGATTAGCGCTCCACGAATTGATTAGCGATCCACAAATTGATTAGCGTGATCAAACAAGCATTTAAAGTATCCCAAATTCAGGTAATAGATAAATTGAATTATTTTTTTTAAATTCTTGAACCCAAATATTTTAAAGACACAAAGCTATTATCATCTGTAATTAAAGCGTCATTGCAGATTTAAACTAAGAAAAGAAATGTGCCAGATGAATACTTTAATACTTTTTTTTTTGTTTGTTGACTCAGATAAAATCAACTCCAATTTCATGACACTACCTTAAACTGAATGATTAAGTCAAAGTGTAACTGAATATTTCATAACACCACTCTACACTGAATGATTAAGTAAAACTGTTACTGACTATTTTATGTACAAAACATAAAATAACAAGAATGAAGTAAACAAAGGTATTTAAAATACATGAGATAAATAATTGAGATGGCTAATGCACAGGACAGTAGTGGCTGAAACCTTATTCTCTCAACAAAGGTTAATGCTTTTGAGTATGGCTGGCAACAAGAAACATATCAAATATAAACATGTGCTCGAAAAACAAGGGGACACGGGCAGGGGGGGGGGGACCAGCTGATTCTGGTGGCAATAGTGTTCACCTCGCTCACATTTGCACACTGATAGATCTTTATTGATAAAACTGAGAGACATGTCTTGAAATATCAATCCTTGGTTCACTTGTCACCAACTAGGAAAACTTACACTTTCCAATGCACTCGCCAACAACTTTTGCTAATGACCCAGTTGATTTAGATTAACAGATTTGGATCAAAACTAATCAGAAAACTAGTTTCCTCCTCTGAACTTAACCAAAACAAAACAAAAAATCTAATCATGTCTTGCCTGGAAACCATTTCTTAATGCGCCTCTCTCAGCATAGTCAAATATTCTCTCAGCATAGTCAAATATTCTCTCAGCATAGTCAAATCTTCCATCCATTATAAATGATACCAGTACAAGAAAACAAATATTTCACAAAGGTAACTTAAATGGATGAGCCGAGGTGGACATATTTTGTGATGCACATAAATGAACTCAAACTTGTAATTATTGCCTGTATGAGGTTACACATAAAGGGTGATAATGTTTAAGAAGTCACTACCATCCTATTATGTTGCAAAGAAATTATTGTAACAACTAGAGGAGAAAAATATAATATTTAATCTTCTCCATAACACCGTATAAGAATATAATTTGAACCGTTATGGAGCAAAGTAATTCATTCCAGAAATATTTTCTCTATTTTAAACACACCTTAAAAATGTATAGACAATCAAAATCTTTGTTCATAAATGAAAAATACAATAACTACACACCAAGTCTTCCAGTGAAACAAAATATATTTAAAATTTGTAAGAAAAATGTGTGTAAAATATGACATCTGTAGTTTCCAGAATTAACAGAGGCATCTTAACACACAAAACTTATTTGATTTATGTCACGAATGCTTCAGTGGCCAGATCTAGTCATTAGTTCCCCAAAAGATTTCCTCCAACTATTCTATATAATAATAAACCAAAACATTTAAAATTCTCACAATTATATTTTATCTATGCAACTCTAAAAATAGCCCCCCCATGTTAAGTTGACACCCCCCCCCCCCAAAATCAACCAACTTTAAATGTAAGCACTCCCCCCCATNATATTTTATCTATGCAACTCTAAAAATAGCCCCCCCATGTTAAGTTGACCCCCCCCCCCCCCCAAAATCAACCAACTTTAAATGTAAGCACTCCCCCCCATTTTACATTTTAAAAAAATGCAGTACTCCCTTCTGCCGATGATCAGCCTACTCTTAATCTAGGCCACTCGCACATCTAACATTAAACATGCCCACATCCTTCTCATCAACACCTTCAGACAGCCGGTAGATTATTTCCTTACAGATGGTTTTGAACCCGGATAGGATCTCAAATCTCTCATTTCATAATACAGACCAGTTGTCATAGAAAAAAGTAATCAGGCAGATAAGCAAATATCCCAGGCTCATTCCCTGTACACAATTCAATCATTGACAAATGGAAATGTGTGCAGGTTTGTCACATGGTAATGTGCTTTAGTTGGGCATATGGTGATGTGTTTTAGTTGGGCAAATGGTGATGTGTTTTAGTTGGGCAAATGGTGATGTGTTTTAGTTGGGCAAATGGTGATGTGCTTTAGATGGGCTAATGGTGATGTGCTTTAGATGGGCAAATGGTGATGTGCTTTAGATGGGCAAATGGTGATGTGCTTTAGATGGGCTAATGGTGATGTGCTTTAGTTGGGCAAATGGTGATGTGCTTTAGATGGGCAAATGGTGATGTGCTTTAGATGGGCAAATGGTGATGTGCTTTAGATGGGCAAATGGTGATGTGCTTTAGATGGGCTAATGGTGATGTGCTTTAGATGGGCAAATGGTGATGTGCTTTAGATGGGCAAATGGTGATGTGCTTTAGATGGGCAAATGGTGATGTGCTTTAGATGGGCAAATGGTGATGTGCTTTAGATGGGCTAATGGTGATGTGCTTTAGATGGGCTAATGGTGATGTGCTTTAGATGGGCTAATGGTGATGTGCTTTAGATGGGCAAATGGTGATGTGCTTTAGATGGGCAAATGCTGGACATATGGTGATGTGCTTTAGTTGGGCAAATGGTGATGTTGGGAAAATAGTGATGTGCTATAGTTGGGCGTATGGTGATGTTGGGCAAATAGTGACGTGTTCAAGTTGGGCAAATGATGATGTTGGGCAAATGGTGATGCGTTCAAGTTGGGAGAATGGCGATGTGTTCAAGTCTATGGAAGAACACTGTGGTAGCTGTTCCATGATGAATGAAACAAGTGGAAAGAACTTGTAGGTTTTGACACAACCGTAGCACAGAAGTAAAATTCATTTTGCAAATAAACTATTCCAATAAAAATAAGCAGCAGTTAAAGCCAAAGATGAAAACAATGAATACAATGGGAAACAAAAATCTGACCATACAGGCTAAGAATCAAACCTTCTTTTTATATGACTATTACTTTCCAACACAGTGATCTGCAGTTGGTCATTTTTTCAGGGCAACCTGGAACTCAGCGTCAGTGAGGACCTGGCGGCTGTTGTCACTCTTCAACTTGAATAAAGCACAAATGTGTTCCCGAGGCAAAGCTTTTCCCCACTGATCTACCTGACGGAAGCGTACGACGTCGCCTGCTTGTCATTGGAATGATACCACAATGTCTGTTTTTTTATCCAAGTGGCTTGAGTCCTGACACAAAGATGAAACTAACAAAACAACGGAAGGCTGGAAGATCACACAAAAAACAGTCTCCTGAATGCACATGTCAAAACATTAAGAAAAGAGCCCTTAAAATTTGACTTGCTTCTTCATTATTGCCAGAATACTAGGCACTGAATCATCAGCTCCATTTATTCAAACTGAGAAAATTGTATCTTCTGCTAATGTTTAATGCGCACAAATGTGAAAGAAAATCCTCACACTAAGAACAGAATTCCGAGATTTCTCCCAAAGAAGGATATATTTATTCCAGTGGCTCTCAGTTTGTACAATGCCCTCTTTGCCATGGTCCTAGGCACAGTCATCAGTCAATCTCTTGTCCCAGTGCTGCAGAGCCCGTGACCCCTATAAGATCACCTTAATTCACAGGGAGTGGCGAATCATCATGACACTCTCTTGTCACTGAGGAACACACACAGATATGAATGAGATACTAGGCACCCGGCTCTTAATTATGACCGTCTTTTAGTCCTGCTCTCCATCTTTCCGGTGGCTCCTTGACCACTGGCCAGCTGCTTTTCTTTTTCTTTGGCTTCCTTAGCTGCCTTGCGCCTGGCAATTTGTTTGTGATGCTCCCTCTCCATGTCCCTTTCTGTGACACCCAACCGCAGTGACTGCCGATCAAACAGGAAGTGATTTCAACATATGCAAAGAACTAGGAAAATAAAAATGGAAAGGAAATTTAACTCTACAACTAACAGATGGCAGCTAAGATTCACCCAGCAGATCATATTTAAATGATAAAAAAATCGTTGGCTTACTTCTCTAAATAAAAAGTCTTCATCTTGCAGCTCGACGGGCAGATTTCGGAGCCGCAGTCGCTCCAGGGTGTCAAAGAAGCTGGGGCACTGGGACAGTTTGTCCTGACCTTCCAGCACGACTTTCAGCAAGACCAGACCCACACGAAACAAGACCTTTACACCTTTATAAAATATGATGATTCAATTACATCAGTAATTGGAGACAAACCATAGTTAAATTATCATAAAGAATATTTATTTTTTTGAGGCTGCAAAAACAATAAATGATTAAGAAAATAAAGAGATTACCATTTTTTTTGTTTTTAAATTTTAAAATCGATTTAAGAGCAGCTGTACTGCCAAACTCTCACATCTTTATGTGATGCAGCATTTGACAGTTTTCTTTGTCTTTCAGTGCACTAAAGACTTAAAATTTTAACAGTAAATCTATCGAGTAAAGTACAAATCAGTTAAGGTTATTTACTGTCTCTAGAATACTTTCAAAGAAACTCAGTTAAGGTTTAAACATATTTTCTTATAGTAATACTGTTTATATAATAAAAAATAAAAAAAGATTATCCCGGAGCGGATTGTCCCAAATTATACTTATGATTTATTTCTTACTCTACTTCCTGTTTCCTGGAGTTAAGCATCCCAAATTATATAGTAAGCACAACATTAAAAACGTATCAATTCCTATTGAAAGTTTAGTTAAAGTCTATAAAAATCTATGACAATCAATGAACATTGATTCAGGTTAAAAGTTTTTTGTGAAATGTTCACACAGAAAAGCCTCTGCAACCACAGTAAGAAATGTAGCAAAATCGTTGCCATCACTTATCGCATCTTTAAACATGAACTCATGCAGATGATAAGGAAATGGACCATGGCCAGTTCCAAATTCTCTCTCAAGTTTTCTTTCCACACTCTGATCAACATGTTTTCCCCATTTTGGGTGTGCATTTAGCTGTCTTGTGGACCAACAAAGTTCTTTTGATGGACAATAACAGAATGACTGTAAGTAACATTGCTTATACTTAAAGTAAAGTAAGAAATAAATGATAAATAATTTGGGACGCTCAAATCCAGGATTACCACTTATAAATTTTAGAAAAAACAATGGAGGCTTTCCTCGTTATTAAAAAAAAAGTTAACAACACAAATAAACAATGAAGTCTAACCACACAATTAATCAGTGGAGTCTAACCACACAATAAATCAATAGAATCTAACCACACAACTAAACAACGGAGTCTAACCACACAATAAGTTAAGGAAGTCTAACCTTCGCAAAGAAATTGATCCCAAAGTCTCAGCACCACCGTCCAAGGCAAAGTGCGTGTGTATACACACATAAACCACTCTGTCATGAACATGATGGGCTCTATTTGCTGCTTCCTCTGTTGGAACAATTCAAAGTAGATCATTATGTGGGGAAGGTCTTGTATTCATACATTTATAGAATTATGTTGAGGTCTTGTGTTCATACATGTATAGAATTATGTGGGGGAAGGTCTTGTGTTCATACATTATAGAATTATGTTGGGAAGGTCTTGTGTTCATACATGTATAGAATTATATCAGGAAGGTCTTGTGTGCATACATGTATAGAATTATGTGGGGAAGGTCTTGTTAGAATATTTATAGAATAATAATAGATAGGTTTTTTAATATAAATAATAATATTTGTAGACTCAGATAGACCCTGGGCTGAAGTACTCAAAGATTGTTTTAAGCACACATGTAACTCAACAACAACAAAAATTCCCAAAGAAAACAAATATTTTAGTTTATGACTATGATTAGGCTGAGTGAAAAGATGATGGGAAATAAGTAGACAATAATATGTACCAACCATGTGTTTATATACAGATGGGGATGTCTTCTTCAAGAGTCCAAATAAAACATCACCGTCCAACTGCACAGCTTCCTAATCAAGAAAAAAAGAGAAAACAATGATATGGCATCTACTTCAACAGCCTTAACTCTAAGAATGGTGCAACTGATGTAGGCAGACCGCCCGAGCCTTTCAGTGTGTCTGCAAAAAAGGCACCGTCAATTATTCCCTCCTGGCATGAACCTTGATAAATTATCTTCAGTTGCACCAACCAACCGACATGATAATCACCACTCAACCTTGAACACCACAATGTCAATTCAAAGGTGAAATAAAAGAACTTAAGTTAAGAAAGCAGACTAATGGTATAGTGAAATAAAGTTCCTACCAATCCTGGACTGTAGTATCCAGTGATATACTTGTCACATATAACCACCAAACACCAGAATGCCTGCTCCACTGGCATATGCATCAAGAGCAATGCCGCTATCGGGGCCTGGGCCTGGCAGTAGCCCTCAACAGGGCGATGTATCGTGTAGGCCTTCAGAACTTCAAACAGAGATTCTTGTCTGGCGGGGTGGAAAATTTAAAGATTATTAAAACTAAGTTACAAGCATAACTAGTTGAAATTATAGAAAAAATTTAAAGGATACTGTAAAATAATATAAATAAAGTTCAATGGATTCTTTGGTTGTTCTTCTTAAACAATAAATGTTTAAAATAGCTAAATTACCTGATTTGTTTTTATTTATAGATGTTTTGTTTTTTTAAAGTACATTTAATTATACCCCTAATAATTATCCTAATCAGACATTTAACAGGTAAAATGTTAACAATACTACCTATCAGACTGTTATTTGTAATTTCCCATATGTGTTTGTCCTTTAAACAAGGTATACTATTTGTACATACTGAGTGTTTGTCCCAGAGCCTTCAGGAAGAAAAAATTTAAAATATCAAGGTCAACCTACCCAACACCACCCTTTGATAAAAACATCTCATGCAGAGGGAACTGGCGATCCAGGTCTTTGTTGATATCATCTATGCACTTGGGATCTCCCGGAAGCCTTAGATATTCCTGACAACATGTAAAGTTGGTTAAAAATGTTATTAATCAATTATAAAGACAAATTCAGCAAATTTGACATACCAGTACATTAATTACGAAGGCTGAGTCGGTCCTATTGATATCCGTCAATTTCTAGGGTTAATGCAATCAATATGATATCCATCAAGATCTGGTGTTGATTCTGTCAATTTTAGTTACATCAAACAATGAGGTAAATTCCGTCAATATTTAATCTTTGTTAATATTTATGGCTAAGGTAATCTTGGTCAATATTTATGACTACGGTAAACTTGATCAATATTTATGACTAAGGTCAACTTGATCAATATGTTATTCATCTGTTAGAGAAGCAAAGACAGTCTTCAAGGAAAGTTTTATTTTCTGTTTGCCTCATTGCTACAGAGCCTCATTTTAAACTAAAGACGACTTTTTGATGCAACACGCCCAGACAAACTCATTTACTTGGAATGAAAGCAGGGAAGGGTTTAACTTTATGATAAAAAAAGCAATTTGTTACCTCAAATACACCTTTGTTTTGTTCCATTATGAAAAAACTTCCACATAAATGTTGCCATGCACGAGCACGTAATGATGGGGGCACCCCCTTTCGGCATCTTTCTTTCACCTGGAGAGCAAAGGGACAATTTTTTAATGACCGATTTTGTTCAGAGTTAATTTCCCAAACATTAAGAAAGTTCACCTTTTTTCTTCTTTCGGAAACACTTTTGCAATGCTCCTCACATTGAGAACATATTGCTATAAAGAAAGTGTATAAATACACATTACAGTATTACATACTAACCTTTTTAAATCTTTTGGACATCCACTTGTCCCAGTTGACAAACATGTCAAGCCACTTGGTCTCTCGTTTTCTCAGCTTTTCCTGTGGCAGTCTCCTCTCACTGAAATGGATCCAAAATTATTCTTTATCGACGCATTTGTTGGAGAAGAAGTGATCTAGCTGTGATGTGTATCCTTTTTAATTGTTTTTGGCTTTTCTTTAAATTTTTAAATAAAACTTTGAATGGCAACATAATGTGGGGTGGGGGAGGGGGAGGCCCTTACTTTCTTTAAGAAAGACTATGCCTTGGGGTATCTCTAACTAATAAGAAATGACAGCCAATATCACTTGCTAGCATGTGCTGCTGAGGAGTGAATGTGACCTACTTGCCGTTGGTCTCATTTGACATGGTTAAAAGAATATTATACCTCCTTGGTTTAAACAAAATTCCGTTACATGAGGTAAAAAAAAAACAAAGATAAAAAAGTCCCCTTTTGTAGGACAGAATTTAATATCTCTTAAAACCAGTTTTATCTAGACCGTACGCAGCACAACCTAGTCGTTTATGAAATGTCCACACACACAGCAAGTAAAAAATGTCAACATATACTAAATAATATAATGTGGTTAATGCTGAAAGATATATGATTATACAGTACTGCTATGTTTGAACAGTCTGTACTCAATACATTTCTGTTACCATGGTGATGGACAATCTGGTAGTATGCTATTCAATATCTCTTTTGTATCGCCATATGGCTTCATCATTCTAACGTAACTTAATATACTCTCTTCTGTCCCCTTCTTGGAGACATTTTTCGTGCGGAACATGTGGCACCATCTCACTGCACAGTTCCGATCTAGATCAGGTAAATTTATTCATAATGGGTTCTTTTCATAAATTATATTAATTTAATAAATGAAAGGATGATACCATATCTCTGTCAAATCAATTTTTGTATACATATTTACTGTAAAAATTAGTTGCCAATGGAGACCTGACAGTGGTTCAGGTATTTTGAACTGACGCTGATAAAACTCAAAATCCTTTAAATTTAACAACTTTAATGTACTTAGAAATCAGATTAAAAATAAATTTCCTAATAATAATGATATAACCTACTTTAAGTTTGTATTTTAATTTATCAAATCAAATCATGTTGGCCAGGCTTGGACTCATTATGATCTACTTCTATTTTTAAATAAAGACCAAAGCAGTTACTTACAACTCTGGATCTGTGTACTGATTCCCCCCTAGGAAGCCGTATCTGTCAGTCGTAACAACGGGGGGCTCAGAATCTGTGACTTCCCCATTGGAGACTCCAAAGGTCTTGGAAGAGTCGCCATTATTTTTGTTCTCTTTGGGGGATCCTGCTCCACCATTTGCATTTGGGGGGTATGCCATTGCCATGGGCACTATGGTAATAGTAGCGATATTTATCACCGCAGCATTTTATAAGGAATTCTCCTGAGTATGGGGGAATTTTCTAAACAATAGAAAATAATAAATTTTTATCTTATTATGATTATTAGTGGTCATATATAGCGCGGTACCCCCGCTGGGCTCACCACACTGCATATAAAAAAAGTAGCAAACATAATCATGACATTAAAAAATAACATGCATTTATTTAAGTAAAAAACAGCTGTATAAAAACAAAACAAAAGTATATTCACACCACCAACACCAGAAATAAATTTTACATGTCAAGCCATGGACGGCACCCAGGAGCGTCGTTTATTGGTCAGAGTGGGGCAATCAGTTGGGATAGTAGGATTTAAAGAGATGTGTTTTGAGAGTAGTTTTGAAGGCCTGGATGGTCAGGATATTGCGGATGTGTAGTGGGAGAGAATTCCATTGTTTGGGGGCACAGAAAGAGAAAGATCGTTCACCATATGTTTTAATGGGTGTCTTGGGAACCGACAGAATATGCGTGCCTGCGGAGGAGCAAAGCTGTCGAAGGGGTGAATAGACAGAAAGAAGTTCGGTTAGATAGGAAGGGCAGAAATCCAAGAAAAATTTGTGACAGAGAACAGACAGCTTGTAATCAATGCGTGCATTTATAGGGAGCCAATGAAGTGAGTGGAGTGATCTGGTCACATTTTTTTGCCTTTAGAACTAGCCTAGCAGATGAGTTTTCAACCTTTTATAGTTTTGTTGAACCTGACAAAAATTTCATAATCCACATAATATGTAATTTGCACTGTGAGCATGGCATGTTTTTTTTTTTTAAAAGATTAACAACTCAAATATAATAAAGAATAAGCATTTTTATAGGAACAGGAAGTAGAGTTATGACTCAATTATGTGATGGTGCACGCTCTCATAATGATAGCAAGAAACAAAAAAACATGACTGGAACTTAAAGTTTCAAAAAATCTACGTTCCCTACATTTTGTTTTATTCTTGTTCTACAGCAGGGATGGTGGACCGAAAGGCTTAAATGGCAACTTTGATAGCGGGTGAACCTTTTGCAGGCCACATGTCATTACACCTAATGTTAAAATATTTAAATAAACACCCATTAAATGTTGTCTAGAGGTCATTGTCTTTCTTTAAAGCACATTATGAGTTGAATAATAATAAAACAAAACTAAACTAATGTGATTTTCGTTTATATTTTCTCTCACTTCCTTTTTAAAATAGATTTCTTAGTAATAAGTAAATGCAGAACTAATTAGTTTATTTGTGATGAATGAGCCATCCATGGTCCGCAATATTTAAAGTGGAAGGTCGCATGCTGCCACAAACAGGCCACCACTTTTCTATAGCCTATTTGCCCACATAGTATTAACCTTAAGCAAATCAACATTGACTGAATGAAGTCAAAGTATTCTTATGACAGTAGTCAGTGTAACCTTCTTTGTTGAATAGAGCACAGTGCACTTTCCCTTGCTTCCTGTTAAACTGGGGTAAGGCTCAGTTGCTATTTTTGTTATAAAATTATAAAATCTAAGTAATAATAATAATAAACTTATAACTGTCCCAATGGCAGTAAATTTGCCGTAATGCCCTTAGCAAAATGTCTTTCAAAATGCTAATGATTTAATGTACGTTGGTTAAGGGAAAAAGAATCATCAGTGGTGCTGCAGCTCATGTAGGGCACTGGCCGGCACCACCATTCAGATCGATCCATGACTTTCCGTCTCCATGTGTGGATCCCCAGTTGGTGTAAGTCCCTCTCTACATTGTCAATACATCTTATTCTTGGTCGACCTGTCAGCCATCACCCCTAATTTTCTTTCGGTAAGGGGGACCACTCTATGGAAATGAGTTCTATCTGTGTGTAAACCTACTTTTATCAGGTTTTGAGATTATTTGGGAGTGAAATTCGCTCAACAGTTGTGAATGCCGTTAGATCTGATGCTGGAGAAGGCCCTGCATTAGAATGCAACATTAACACATACTTTCTTTATTGGAATGAAAATGATAGCAATGATTTCAGAGATATTCCAAATTCTAGTAATGACAGCATCAGCTCTAGTAATGACAGCATCAACTCTAGTAATGACAGCATCAGCTCTAGTAATGACAGCATCAGCTCTAGCCCTGACGGTGACACAAGTCAGATACAGACAATTATAGCCTTAAGCTTAATCGTATTGTTAAAGACCTATATCTTGAAATTTTCTGAAAGGATATTTACTTTAGTATCTAAAAAACCAGATGTGATGATAGAAAAAAATAGTGAGATTGGGTTGGGTTTGAATGCAGAAATTGAGAAGTAAAATTTTACTCACTCTGTAAAGGTAAAGGCAATGCTAACATTCAAAATATAAAATCAACTTCTTTTCATACCAAACATACCATTAGATATCTTGTCCAATGTACTTTCAGGAAGTGTATACTTATAATAAGAGTCTCTGAATTCATTTAGAATAGGATTTTGTCATTTTCACAAGCTTATGAAAATGCTAAAAATGGCTCGACGCCACAGAAAAATGCAATTGACAGTTATAGGGTTCAGACCTGGTAACATGGGAACTCCCAAAAAAGTACAATATAGTCTCAGAATAGTACATCACCATCTCAAAATCTTACAATACCATATAGCAATAGTAAATAAACATGCAGTACAATGCATAAACATACAGTACAATGCATACAATAGCTAGTCACATCGCGTGTCTAATAAAGGTCACTTCTCAAAGTAAATAACTGATGTTTATATCTTTATATAGTATAGTGCACCATTGCAAATAAAAATGTGTCATCATTTGCCACTTTGATATTCTGAAGATGCAGTTGGGAGCGGAAACTGAGGTTAGCCTCTGGATCCACCCAAGTACAAGTGTGTTTATATAAATACTTTTTAATTTAGTATTTACTCAATAATACAATTGTTTTATAATTTATTACACTACTTATTTCAATACATTTTTTTTAAATCAGACAAAAAAGGGGCAGGTACACCGAAATGGTGTGTACTGTCACAAAAAACATGATGTAAATATATTTCAAATGTGCGTTTATGCCAAAAATGAAAATAAATAATAACTGACATGAAGAGATAAATTAATTTTTCATACAGCCAGCAGTCCACTATATTCAATGTGATGAACTGCGAATTTCCCACCCTTGCATTAAGCCTAGGAGCCTGATTTTATTTCCAGTTAACATACTGTAGTTTAATAACTACCACAAGCTGTATTGGGAGAAAAGAACTACTGGCATATGAAAATTGTACAGCTGTTTATAGTGACTTTTAAAAATAGATTTCAAAATGCAGCTTACTAGATTTTATAAAATATTTTAAAATCTAACACTTCTGGGCAGAGCAATTGAAAATGTATTAAACAAAAAAATATATCGGTAGTTATCTCCATTTTCACAATCGTCGATTTTCAACCAAAGAATTAAATAACTATGTCACATCACAAAGCTACATTATACAGCACAAAAAACAAACAAAAGCGAATATTTACTAAATTTCTCACTGGGGTGAGTATGCTAAATTTTACCGTTTCTGTATCTAGCAAGTTCATTGTGAAAATACAAAGCAACAATATGATGATCATTATGAAAAGCGTTCCCAACACACTCATATGATTCCAAGTCCACACCATCCCCTTTCCAGCTGCATACTTAATATAATTAAGGATGGTCCCAAGCCAATCATATTTCTCTGTCCATTCACCACCAGGTGTGGAAAGAAGCTAAACTTAACAAACGAAAACTTTGTTTTATTTAGTATTACTATTTGTTTAACCAGGTCTAAAAAATCATAGCTCTTATAGGTCTCTGTGTACAATTATAAAGACATCTCAAAATTGTACATTCTATACCATACTCGTAAGAGTAAACAGGTCTGAGGGTTAAAGTCAACACGGTCACTGATCACTCAAGGGAGTGGGCTTCTATAGTCTATGTTGATCACCAAGGGAGTGGGTTTCTATAGTCTATGTTGGTTACCAAGGGAGGGGGCTTCTATAGTCTATATTGGTTACCAAGGGAGTGGATTTCTATAGTTTACATATATGTTATAAGATGACTGATTATTGGGCTTGAGAAATACTTCAAATGACTTTTGTTTAAATGATACTTGTTTTAAAATTTAGTTTTCTAAGGAATATTTGTCTGTGTGCTGATAATGAATATGTACATTGAACATGGTAATATCTGTAATAAAAAAACATTTCAAATCAATTCATTTATCATTTGGATCAATAAATAATAAATCTAATTGTAATATCTTAACCCTTTCTCTATCGATGACATCGACGCTGCGTCACGATCGCCCACTTTCAATGACCAAGGAAATCACATTGTCGTCATAACAAAGAAGCAAAGAACTTTTCTGAAATACCAAGGACGTCACATGGACATATTATTTCAATGCTACATATTTCTTTATTCGTTAACTATTTCTCTCCGGAATTATTTTCTGCCTTATGACTGAATTATCCATTTTGCCTATTTGTTACGCACTACAATGATGTCTCTAACCCATAATAACTTATTTGTTTTTCATCAGAAAATGTTATGTTTGGTGTGGAATTAAAGGGGAATGCATGCTCTTTGCAAACAATACAGAATTGGGTTAAAATTTTAATATATAAATGTGATTATGATTTAAGGAAAATAAAAAATTTTTAAATAAAAAAACTCACCAACTATTCACAAACGCTAATTCCAAGTCACACAAAGAGAAATATATAATCCAATTTGTAACAAAAATGTGTTTTTTCTGAACTGTATCCATATGAGCATCACAAATAATAAAGATCAACTTTAAAAAAAAGACAAAAATTAACACCAGAGCACATTATCAATTGTCACCATCACAGAAAATATGTCCGAAAAAAAACCCAACTATTTCCACTGCAAACAATCTGTTGTTATTAGAAAATATTTGCATTGTATCCTTGTATGTACTAACATTTATTATGGTAAATGGAAAATTTACCATAAATTTGTCATACATTTTCATCTGGATTTAGCTATGTTAAGGCTGAAAAAATTCCATATGGATATGTGGACTTCACTCACATTGACTAGTATGCCAGTACAGTTTGTCCTGTTCTATGTTTGCACACTGTCCCTTTTAGGCACATGATTTGCCCTGATAAGTCTTGTTGGGGGTTTTGATTTTAATTCTGTAGGAGGCACACTCATTTTTTGAGAGTGCAAGCTTGTGAATAATATGTGTGTCTAGCAAAGTAAAAATAAACCAGTCAATGTCATTTGACTTACTAGTCACAATACAAGCTCAAAATTTACACCTATATTTTTCGAAAGGTAAAAATCTGAAATTTCACTCAGTTTTAGTGCTAAGTTCAGCAGCTTTCCTTTTAGAATCTAAATTATTTATAGTTGGAACAGTATTAGCTCTTCTAGAAGGCACTTTAGCTGGGGGCGGGCTGTTTGTTATCAGCTGATGAATTACCGCATTATTTTGTCACTAGTACTACTTATACTAGTACTAGTATTAAAATTATTTATAAGATTCATCAGAATCAGTTCTACGTTTAAAATCATAAAATCACAGTCTGAATCACCATCAGAGTAATATTTCAACCTTTATTAGATCGATCACCAGATGGGTCAGGGCAAGATTTCATGTTTGTAAACAAAAATAATCAAAACAACCCCTTCAAACACTTTGTTCAATTTTAAAAAAATAGTTCAAAAACAGAAATGCCGGATTTTTTTCAAAGGGAAATCATTCTATATTTGATTTAAAATAACTAAAATCCCAATAGCTAAGCGAAGAACCGAATTTAAAAGGTCTTTTATACATCAATGATGCCATGGTCGATTTGCCAGAAACCTCATTTAAAATCTACGATGGGAGTGTTGATCCGGAGAGAAAAAGTTAATCTATATACGAAGTTAAAAGCTAGAGAATGAAAAGTACATAAAATTTCTTCTTTTAAAGTTTTTTTATTGCTGAGTCAGCAAAGATTGATGCCCCAAAACCAGCGGTAATGAAAAGGTTAAAAAGTCATTTTCTTGTGTTTAGTATTGCAGTCACATGGGAGAGCATTAACTAAGATATCCAAAGCATTATTTTTATTATCTTTTACTTCAGATTCAAGAAATTACTATTCTTGAATGTACTCAATTTTTTTGTCAGTTGTGAGTGTTATGGTTAGTAGTTAACACTAACACTACTAATAAGTTTTCTATTATTAACAAAGTAAACTGATTTATAAATTATAGGTTTTTAAAAATTTATTTAGGCGTATAGACTTTGACATAGCATAAGATAAGCATATGCGCGATAGCCTGCAATTTATATAATTTTTAATTTTAGGTTGTTTTTTTTTTGTATAGTAATTTTGGCAATCCTCTGAAGTCCGGTCCCAAATTATTTCGAATGATTACTCCTTACTTAAAAGTCTTGGACATCATTCTGTTTTGAAATTCATGATTGCGTTAGTGGACAATGTTGGATGGAGGCTGTCGGCCATCGAGATGCACAAACACTCGAGCGCATTATCACTAATCATGTGTTGCCAGGGACAACTATCGTCACTGACGCTTGGCGAGGATATCAAAATGTCGCTCAGCTCAACAACGGGATTTATGCTCACGCTGTCATTGTGCACGTGCGTGAATTTGTTGATCCAGTAGACAGTATACCAGGACATTCACACATAAATTATTGAAAGACTTGGGATGCAAGCGAAACGTAAACTCCGCTATTACAGTGGTACTAGTCTCGGTCTATTACTATTTGCCACCTTCAGTGGTGCAACAGTCACAAGCAGAACGTTTTCGGCTGCTATTTGCAAATGCTATGACTATGAGATGAGCCAATTACAATATTTAGTATTTACTAATTTACTGATTGGTTTGTAAAGCGACAGTTATTTGCAAAAGCTATGACTGACAGTTCTGCTGTTTTCTAACAATACACACTGTGCATTGCAAATTCTTTCATACGAAATAATTTGGGACCGGACTTCGGAGGATTGCCGTAATTTTTTTTTTATATTTAGGCTTCAATTTATTTTTGTCCTAGCATTACAATTCATTACATAAAAAAATAATTGTAAATAAATTGGTATACCAATTTTATAAGTAGATATAGACTAAATGAATTGGGATTCGTGTCCTACTTACTTGATCCACAACATTCTCATTAATTTCTAAAATGTGTAGTGAAAATGCACTGAGGTATTAATTCTCTAGTTAGACGAGATATTATTGTAAACATAATAAACCTATTTCCTGAAACCGGAACTCATTTTGAACCGGAAATAGAACAAGCCCACAAATATATTTAAAAGTCTAAAGCAAAGCTGTATAAGGGCTGTGAAACAATTAAAAATTATTATTTTTTTATGTGCGGTATTTATTTTTTACGTGTTATATATGTATATGTATATATACAGAGGTACCTCGGGGTACGAACGCCTCAGGTCACGAACAACAACTTCTAAAAAAATTGACTCGGGTAACGAACAGTTTACGTACGAAGGGGGGAGAGAGAGAGGTTTAACGTTGGAGACAAGCGATAGCCTACAGTACAAACGAAGGCCAGTACTACCTACCATCGCTATGCGCTAGCCTAGAAACGTAGTTTTAGCTTGTGGATCTTCAAAATGAACAGCTATACTATAGACATTAAAGGAGGAGAAGTCGTCCGACGATGAGGAGCCAGTGACTGTTTCAACTGCCAGGATTAAAGAAATTTTCAGCACGTGGTGGGCAGACGTCAAAACTTCTTTGTGAATCATCATCCAAACAAACCTGTTGCTAACAGGGCAGTAAACCCGATGAATGGTAACGCGATGTCCCACTTCAGGAAGATTCTTCAGAAAAGGAAGAGACAAATTTCCCTTGATAGTTTCTTGGTTCAGAAAACATTCCCAGTTGGCTGCCAAGAAACAGTGGCAAGAAACTCATGAAAAGAATGATTCAAAATTGCAAAGACAGGAGAAAATTTCCCATGATTCCCTTTATTTTTCAATGTTTCAGGTTACGAAAGTTTCAGGTTACGAACCAAGTTCTGGAACGAATTAAGTTCGTAACCCGATGTACCACTGTTCCCCTCGTCCCCCTTTAGCTACTCCCCTTGCCACTGTCACTCCCTCACCCCCACCCCAAAAAAAAAAAAATATCTGAGCTTTCCCCCGCCCCCCCCCCCCCGGGGGAAATTTTCTAAAAAAAACACTGTTAGTGAGAGCGGGGGTGAGTTGCCTTACTTTTTACATTTTGGCTCACCATTTACTAGATTTTGGCTCACCATATTTTAAATTTTGGCTCACCATTTATTACATTTTGACTCACCATTTGTTACATTTCCGCTCACCATTTACTACATTTTGGCTCACCATTTACTACATTTTGGCTCACCATTTACTACATTTTGGCTCACCATTTACTACATTTTGGCTCACCGTTTATTACATTTTGACTCACCATTTGTTACATTTCCGCTCACCATTTACTACATTTTGCCTCACCATTTACTACATTTTGGCTCACCATATTTTACATTTTGGCTCACCATTTTTATATTTTGACTCACCATTTGTTACATTTCGGCTCACCATTTACTACATTTTGCCTCACCATTTACTACACTTTGGCTCACAATTTATTATATTTTCGCTCACCATTTACTACATTTTGGCTCACCTTTTATTACATTTTGGCTCACCATTTACTACATTTTACCTCACCATTTACTACATTTTGGCTCACAATTTATTATATTTTCGCTCACCATTTACTACATTTTGGCTCACCATATTTTACATTTTTACTCGCCATTTATTACATTTTCACTCACCACTTGTTACATTTCGGCTCACCATTTACTACATTTTGCCTCACCATTTATTACATTTTTTACTCACCATTTACTACATTTTGACCCATCATTTATAATATTTGGCTCACCATTTATTACATTTTGGCTCACCATTTACTAAATTTTGGCTCACCATATATTACATTTTGGCTCACCTTTAATTACATTTTGGCTCACTATTAACTACATTTTGGGTCACCATTTATTAATTTTGGCTCACCATTTACTAGATTTTTGCTCACCATATATTACATTTTGGCTCACCTTTTATTAAATTTTGGCTCACCATTTACTACATTTTGGCTCACCTTTTATTACATTTTGGCTCACCATTTACTACATTTTGCTGACCATTTATTACATTTTGGCCCACCATTTACTACATTTTGGCTCACCATTTATTACATTTTGGCTCACCATTTATTACCTTTTTTCACCATTTATTACATTTTGATTTGATTGAATTAAAATTGAACTCCGTAGATATGAGTTGTATTAAGCTGAAGCATACCAAATATTTGTCTTCAGCGTGTGCAAACCAATCCCAAACAGGGCTTTCTTGTCAATAAATAACTTGTGTATCAAAAATCAATATTTCATTTTTCTTAAATAATAGGAAAATCAATCAAGTAGGCCTAATATATACGAATAAACTCAATTACAGAACATGTAAATGCTGTGAGTGTAAAAAAATAAAAAATAACCCAAAAACGGAGAAAGGTTAAGATATGAAAATTGTATCTAAATTCTAAGGAATCTCAAACAAATAAAACGAAGGGGCTATTCGCACACGGGTACCAGAAGTGAGAGGTTGGGATAAAAAAAAACTATTAAAAATATATTATTTTTGAGTTTGAAAGACAAATGAGGTATTAATTGAAAGATAATTGAATGGACTATATGTTTGTAAACTTACTTCTTCAGTTTAACTAAAATAAACTACCACAAATGACATCCGAATAGCATTCGCTCCAAGATCCCATTAGTTAGACCAATGTCATTAAACACACATTCCAATTTTGTCAGTTACTTCAAATGATTCCCAATCCAATTATAAGCGGGTTGGACTGCGATACATCTTTTAAATAGATTAAAAAGACCTAAAAATTTAGAAAAAATAGACAAAATACAAGTTTAAATGTTTCAGTACAACTAAAAGATTAATACAATTTTATTGAAATTTTACGTAATATAGGTACATGGGCGCCCGCAGAAAACTTTCTGGGGGGGGGTGTAAAAAAATCGATTAACTTTCTAGGGGGGGGGGGCAAAAAAATTTGTAATAATGTTTGAATGTAGTTTTAATTTACTGTAGCGTATTTGTATGGTGAACGAACGGACAGGACATCAGCTTAGTTACTTTCTCTTTATTTTCTCTTTACTTTAAGACATTTTTTATCTATTTTTGTCTAAAAAATTGTTATCCAATCAATCCAGAGGGGGGGCAAGTGCCCCCTTGCCCCCCCCCCCTGCGGGCGCCCATGTATAGGTATATGATACCTAAAAAATGAAAGAAAAAAATTAGAAATGGGCACAAGTGACAAGTCCCTCACGAAAACAAATCTCAGAAGAACAGAAAGAAAGTGGGGTGTGAAGCAAAATTTAAAAACCAGACATGAAAAAGATATTGAAGCAATAAAAAATTGTGAATTAGGCTTTTACCAGATGACAAACGTATCATATCTTTTTACTCACTTTATTTCCAAATAAATTCTATCACTTGCATACAATAAATATACCAGTAACTGCAATGTCTGCATATTGCAGTTACTGGTATATATAATACATATATATATATAATAGAAATAACCAGCCAAGCCATGGCGGCGGCAATGTGTGAACCACCAACCAACCTACTTGACAAAATATGCCTTCAAGTTACGAACTTTTTGAGAATCCCAGGTGCTAATTTTATTTTCCACGTTTATGAAGCACAGAGTCACAGTCATAAATATACGTCACCAAGAGAATAATTATTTGTTAAGTGAATTTTTTACCATTTTAATCAAGGAGGTACACACATTGCATTACATGACCTACTATCTGTGTATTTTGCCTTTTTTTTTTTTTTTGCCACCAGCAAAAGTGCCATTTTTGTAATTATCTGTAAAAGTAAATCACTTAAACTCGCTCACACTCAACACATACTCACATATAGAGAGAACAGATTCATTTTTTTTTTCCAAAGGTTAAAAATAATTCATTAAATTTTATTGTAATGAAAATGGTGTTTCCTCACATTTTGAAAAAATAAAAAAGGGCGGTAAAATACATCAAATGTGTACATTTACAAAAAATGTCCCCAAATTAATAGTTTATTTTATTTGACAGAGAAGCCAGAAATGGCTATTATCACATTTTTTTTTTCAGCTCAGAAAAACCTCGAGCTCTTAACATTGTAGTTTTGTCAGGTCTGAGCCTACAATTTTAAAAGACATCACAAAATCATACATTAAAAATTAAATTTTTAAGTACTGGAAGATATTCAGTTAAGAATAAAAATGACAGTATTTGTTATTATATCTTACATCATCTTCTGGGTAGTCTGAGAGTCTAGGCTAGAAATGGCCCCAAAATGGTCCATTTTTTTTAACTTCCATACCAAATGCCTGACTCGCTGGCTCAGGAAGCCCATTAAGCTGTTCTGTTATCTGAGAAAAAAAGAATCGGAAGAAAATATCAAAATGCATAATTCTCCATGTAACAATATCGCTAAAGCTACCAGATGGAGCAAAATTCTTTTAAGGCAAAGTGACACTAGTCACGGTCTATTACTATTTGCCAGCTACTTGGACATAATAAACGACATAATAAGTTACAAATACGTCTGTATTCTTTATTCTACACCGCTCTGCCATCACAGAAAGTGGATCTCTGCACTTGTCCGAGTTCAGTCCTAATGCAGCAATGCGTCTTGAAAGATACTGAGTCACTGATCAAATAATATCTGTTTTTATTTTATTTTTATGTTATTTTTTTGTTAAAGAAAGAAGAAAAGGTTAGTAGCATTAATCAAATTAAATTGTTTTTTGCTTCAACAGAAAGGAAAAAATAAATCTATTAGACAAGGGGAAATAATTTTAATAATTATTAGGTATTTAGGATTATATCTTTCAAATATTTCCACAAATTGAATGCATGTCAATGCACCTAAATGTTTGCCATATAACAAACATCCAAAAAAGTGCTGGGAAACAGATGTATAATGAGTTTGCGTTCCGTTAGGCAACTTTTCTAGCTCATGAATGAGACTGCATGTCTTGGGAATTAAGGCTTACCAGCTCTGTCAGTAGTGATACTAACAATATGAAGATTTCTGTGTCTTGGTGATATATGTCTAGGAGTTCTGATAGGAAGGCCTGAGGCAAGTTGTGTGAAAGAAGAAGAATCGGAATGAGGGGAAAGTACCCAGTACATGATCTGAAAATAAAAAGTTACTTTTGTCAATAAGACCAGTTATATCATGCTACACATTCTGTCGTTTTGACATTAAGCTTAGTAATCTATTCAAGCAATATGTAACCAATGACTTGTTTGTATGTAAGTCCTGGGTAGCGTGAGTACAGAATAAAAGGATCATTGGCGTCCCGCGATGGACAGGCTGTCTCGCTATGACAGGGTGTCTTGCTATGGGCAGGCTGTCTGGCTATGACAGGGTGTCTTGCTATGGAAAGACTGTCTGGCTATGACAGGGTGTCTTGCTATGGACAGGCTGTTTCGCTATAAAAGGGCGTCTTGCTATGGACAGGCTGTTTCGCGTCTAACAGGGTGTCTTGCTAATGACAGGCTGTCTGGCCGTGGACAGGGTATCTCGCTATGGCAAGGCTGTCTCGCTATGACAGGGTGTCTCGCTATGACTGGGTGTCTCGCTATAGACAAGGTGTCTCGCTATGGACGGGGTGTCTCCCTATGGACAGGGTGTCTTGCCATGACAGGGTGTCTGGCTATGGACAGGGAGTCTCGCTATGACAGGGTGTCTTGCTATGGACAGGGGGACATCACTCTTGGTGAAATAATTGTTTCTTGTTTTAAAAAAAAATTTAAAAAGAACCCCACAGAAAAAGGTTCTCCCATACATTCACTTCCATACATTCACTCCCATACATTCACTCCCATACATTCACTCCAATACATTCACTCCCATACATTCACTTCCATACATTCACTCCCATACATTCACTCCAATACATTCACTCCCATACATTCACCCCCATACATTCACCCCCATACATTCCCCCCCATACATTCACCCCCATACATTCACCCCATACATTCACCCCCATACATTCACCCCCATACATTCACCCCCATACATTCACTCCCATACATTCACCCCCAAAATTAGCTCCCATACATTCACTCCCATACATTCACCCCCAAAATTAGCTCCCATCCATTCGCTCCCATCCATTCGCTCCCAAACATTCGCTCCCATACATTCGCTCCCCAAAATTCGCTCCCTTCCATTCGCTACCAAACATTAGCTCCCAAACATTCGCTCCCATCCATTCGCTCCCATCCATTCGCTCCCAAACATTCGCTCCCATACATTCGCTCCCATACATTCTCTCCCAACGGAGCATAATCCACAATACTTTTCCATCGGTCCCTGGGCCATCTTTGCTAGTTCAGCCCAACTGTTCTTCTTTCTCTTCACCTCTACCTCTAATCCCCTCTTCCATGAATGTGGCTAGGGGGTCTTCCTCTTTTACTGGCCCCTTGAGGGTTCCATTTCAGGGCCTGTCTTGAGATGTTAGTGTTTGGTTTCCTTAATGCGTGCCCTATCCATCTACAGTTTCTCTTTCGTAGCTCCGTTTCCACAGGAACACTTGATGTTCTGTCCCAAATGACTGTGTTACAAATTTGGTAAAACATCTTGTTTTGAGGATCCTGCGCAAGTATCTGTTTATAAAAATATGCAGCTTTTTAATGTTTGTTTTTTGTTTTTCTCCAAGTGTCAAAGACATGCAGAACAAGTACCTTGACATTAGAGGTGAATATTTTTAACTCTGTTTTTTTTTTTTGGTCAGTATTTCACTTGAGTTCCAGATATTTGGCTATTGAATGCTCATCTGACTTTTTGGACCCTAGACTTTATGTCATCTGTCCCACCATTTTTTTATTTATGATGCTGCCCAGGTATGTAAAAGTTTCAAACTCTTCAAGAGACGCTCCTCTCAAGTTCATCCCAATCACTCCATCATCCACTTCATTTAGTCTTATATTCTTGGTTTTCTCCTATTTATGCTTAAAGCCTTGGTTTTCTCTTTATTTATGCTAAGTCCATCTTGCTGCAATACTTAGTCAAGTTTTGTTGTTTTTATGGCTATGTCATAAAAGTGCAATGTCATCTGCAAAATCCGTATCCTCCAACAGCATGACATGTATCCACTGGATTCCATTTTTCCAATCATGTGTTGTTTCTCTCATGATCCAGTCAATGGGTAAAAAAAAAAAAAGAGGAATTGTGAGAGCAGGGATCTCTTTCGGGCCTAAGATTCTATTATAAATGGGTTTGGAAGTCCACCTTCTTACTCACCCTGAAACCGACATGTTTAAACGTGTTTATCATTAAGCCGGTTAGCTTTTGGGGAATACCGTGTCTTAGTAGTTTTCAGAGTGTATCTCTTTCCAAGCTGTCAAATGCGTTTTCGAAGTCGACAAAATTAAGGTACAACGATGTATTCCACTTCAAGCACTGTTCCATGATTATGCGCATGGTGCGATTTGGTCAGCTCACATGCATTGGCTTTATGTAATATCTGAATGCAGAAGTAAACAATTTTCTTTTCTTCTTTACTCATTTTAAAATCTTAATACAGACTGCGAAATCTAGATGCTAACAATCAGATAAAAAATAATAATAAAAAAAAAACAAGGGGTCAATGATCCCCTTTTCCTCTACAAAGCTCACAGTCTTTCCCAATTTGTTTTGAGAGTTCCCAATATTTTTTGATGAATAAAATTTTTTTAAAATGATAATCACACCAATGACCCCCCCCCCCTTTTCCCAAAGACCACATCAATGACCCGGCCTATGGCTATGTCTATGACCCGGTCTATGACCACGTCTATGACCCCATCTATGACCTCGTCTATGACTTTGTCAATGACCCCGTCAATCTCTTGTTTTAAGTTATGGCTCGTTCACACAGTGCACAACAAAGGACGATACCATAGAGAAATACTATAATAAAGATACGACACGCAAAAAAAGTTGCCAATTACAATTAGTAGGATTTAATTTAGTAATAAGACACTTACAAAATAGAAGAAATATCATTACAAATCATCAACTTACAGTATGGTAGATCTTGTACCGGTACACAGTTAACACAGTTAGTACAATCTGCCAATTAATAATGATGAATGATCAATGCGAATAAACACATATAAGTACACAAAGAATAATACACGTCTCGTGAAGTTAAAAATATCTATCAATCTCCGTCCTCTGTCTGTGTCTGTCAATCCTTTATATATGTGGGTCTACCGACAAGTCTAGAAACGCCCTTACTTTTCTAATACAATCGAGAACGTTCCATAAGATAATAGTAGATATACTAACCATGTTTAATTGGTGGTCGGTAGTAAACAAGATACATCAAACAGATTTAACCACACCCACAACAAACATTACTGTTTGCTAGGAATCTAATGCGGGTCAAAGGAAGTTCACGCACGGGGAAAAAGTGTATTACATAACAGTCTGCAAGAAAAGCGCTGTCACTTGGTGGAACATGATATTGAAAAAGCGCTTCTAAAATCGGACCAATACGGAAATTCGGTAGAGAGAAGATGAAGGTGAGGAGAATGTCAAGAGAGCAATTAATAGACCCTGGACTCTCCTTGCGAGAATAAAATAGTATTGGATTGATGGAGTGTATTACCACTTCCATTCTTAATCCCTGATCAGATCATCAGCGATCAAGGAAGTAGCAGATATGTTTGGGGCTGTTCAACCCAAGAGTCTACTATCAGCAAGTGAAGAAGATTTATTGGTGTCCGTTCCAAAATTAACCTCTTTCTATGATTAGTTATCAAAAGAGAATCTTTTAGAAGAAATACCAAGGCTTAGAAGACACCTTAAGGCAGCTGATATTGAATTTCACAAAGTCATGGACTGGTCAGTTTTTTGCTAGTTTGAAATTCATAGCTCTATGGGACTTCCTAGAATATCTTCCAATACTCTCACTAAGCCTTCAATTGTTTCTTACAATCTGTGTGTCTGTGGCTTCATGTGAGCGGAGATTTTCAAAACTAAGGCTTATCAAGAACTAATTATGATCAACCACGGGATAGATCTGGCTCTAATATTAATTGAAAGTGATTTGGTGAAAATATTGATTTTGATCAAATGATTGACATAATATTTGCAGTTCTGAAGAC
Source organism: Lymnaea stagnalis (assembly GCA_964033795.1). Taxonomy (NCBI): domain Eukaryota; kingdom Metazoa; phylum Mollusca; class Gastropoda; family Lymnaeidae; genus Lymnaea; species Lymnaea stagnalis. Next base: position 340,543 of record CAXITT010000567.1, on the reverse strand, counting down.
CAGGAAAGGAGAATTTTAAATATGGTTAATTTAATGTAAAAATAACTATAACTAAACGTTGTTACTTTTTAAAATACATTTATCTCCTGGCCTCCAATTAATATCTTTTTTTCTTGTCTTTGTTATACTGTACACTTATTTTAAAAAAAAACGAAATTAGTCGTGGCACTCGGGGGAAGTGGGGTGACACCATGAGTTGTCCGCACCGGGTGACACCAACCCAGCTTCGCCACTGTGTCAAGTCATGGATGACACTCAGCAAGTTGAAGCTTAATGATGACAAAACGGAAGCACTCCTCATTCACATTCACACATCATTCTCTACCTCAACTCTTCTCACCTCATTTCAAGTAGGTAACTCAGACATACTGTTTACACCCTCTACTAGGAATCTTGGTTATATTCTTTCTAACACATATTTCTCACATTTGTCGTTCGTCATACACCGCTATCCGTCAGATCAGCTCCATCTGCCACTACCTCACAGTTAGCGCTACAAAAACTCTAGTCTGTTTTCTTGTTCTCTCTCGTCTTGACTATTGCAACTCTCTTCTGTCAGGTTCACCAAAACACTGCATACAAAACTGCAGAAAGTCCAAAACTCAGCTGCTAGGCTAGTTCTAAAGGCAAAATAACGTGATCATGTCACTCCACTACTCCACTCCATTCATTGGTTCACTATGCTGGCACGCATTGACTACAAGTTGTCTATTCTCTGTTACAACTTTTTCTCGGATTCCTACCCTTCCTATCTAACCGAACTTCTTTCTGTCTATTCACCCTTCGACAGCTTCGCTCCTTCGCAGACACACGTATTCTGTCCATTCCCAAGACACACACTAAAACATATGGTGAACGATCTTTCTCTTTCTGCGCCCCAAAACAATGGGATTCTTTACCACTATACATCCGCAATATACCAACCACCCAGGCATTCAAAATTGCACTCAAAACACATCTCTTTAAACCATACTACCCTGACTGATTCCCCTCCTCTGACCGATAAATGATCTTGTTGGCTGCCGTCTATGGTTTGCCTTGTAAAAGTCCTGGAGTTCTTTCTGTTCTTTATTTCATAATTGTATTTTATTTTAATGTCATGAATATGTCTCATTTGATAAAATTTGTATGTACAGTGCGGTGAGCCCAACCCTAGGCTGGGGTACCGCGCTATAAAAGACCACTAATTATTATTACTTGTATTATGTTAAAAGATTCAAGTATATAAATACTTAAACATTTAATTATGTAATATACTATCATTAGAAGTCTTGCAAACTTGCAGACTTGTTGAGGGGGTGGGGTTTGAACATGGGGGCGTTCAAGGTGAGAGTATGGTCCCAAGGGGGGCGGTTTCCGGAATAAGTTGAGAACCACTGGTCTACTCTATCCCTTACTACCCTGTTCTATTCATTCTTTCTACCTTTTAAGATTTTAAGTACATAATTATTTAAGTATAATAAAAATAAATTATATCTTTACCAAATGTAGAATCTTGGACTTAAATCAATTATTATTATATTTTTGAAAACATCTCCAGGCATTTTAATTTTTTTTTTTAGCCTACAAATAAAATTAGGGGGCGGATATACTTTTCGTTACACCGTATCCTGTCGCGAGTTCTTCACATGAGTGATGTCCCTTGGATTAATGTTGTGATGGCGAAGTCAACCAAAGAAGAAGCAGAACTTTTAGTTTTGGTTTGTTATTTCATATTCATACACTATTATAAAAGAGGGTAATCTACCACTTGAGCGTCGGCCAAGAAGAAATCCAGCTCTTCCGGTTGGAAGGGCTATTTAAACAACTATCCTTATTTTATTTTTATTGACATTTGTCATTTGTTTTACGTATTAATTCCCATGCCCATAATAATAGACACTTCTAAAAAAAAAAAAATTAAAATAGAAAAAACTATAACAATTTTTTTGAAATAGAAGATAATGTGTAAAAATGGATTTATGCATAGTTCTCCCCCAAGTTGACAATGAAGTTTAAAAAAATATAATTCCCACGGTTGTGGGACATGAATCCATGTAAATATGAAGGGGAAAGATCACTGGCGCTTCTTGTGCCATACTGTCTTTTCAGTCTTTTCATTTTACGCTTTCTGAGCATTCATGTTTTCCACACTCTGTGTGTGGACATCCGCGTTATCTGGATAAAAAATATTATTTGTTGTTTCTTTTTCTTCCTGGCATATTGGTAGCTTGGCAGTAATAATTATTTAAATGTATTAGTATTGTGCTATAGGCTATATAACTTTATAGCCTCTATATGGAAGCAAAAATATGAACAGACTCCAATGTAAGAATAGTTGTTTAAATAGCCCTTCCAACCGGAACAACTGGATTTTTTCTTGGCCCATGATCAAGTAGTAGATTACCTAAAAGAGTATACCCTAATAGTCTCTCAAATTTTTATCAGAAAACATTGATTTAGAATTAAAAGTAAAACTCACAATTTTATAATGGGAGTGGCTTAGTCAATTGTTTTGTCACATGATGAGAGTAAATACGAGTAAGACTTCCGGGAAGCTGTATGCAACACACTAGTGCTTGACAACTGTAGCCCGTTACTACAACTAGTAATTCAAGATGCCTAGGCAATGTTCGGCTTTTGGCTGTTCAAACAGTAAAGTTAAGGACAGCGGTATAAGTCTGCATAAGTTTCCGCTTAAGGATAAAGAAAAATTTAAGACAATGGCTTGACAAAGTGGATTTTCGTTAATTATTCACATGAAATCGTGTTCCAACCGGTAATATAATATTCCTTCGCCGCACAAATATTGAATAAACACGCAAATGACGACATGGATATGCTGACATTTCGTCCAATGAAAATTAACAATAAAATAAACAAAGGGGAATGACTCCTGCACAAATATTGAATAAACACGCAAATGACATCATGGGCACACACGGAGCTCAACAGCCTGCCGATGATAGTTCCCATCGAATATCGATCACAAATTTTTCTTGAAAAGCTTTCTTCCTTTGATCATAACTGACGTATATTTATTGTCACATTTATGTACTTCATTTAAAAAACATGTGTATTCCAGAATATTTTGAAAGGTACAATTTTTAAGTAACATGATATTGAGAAAGCACTGATGAAGACGAACATTTTTCTTAAAAGTTAATGGCAGATCAGCTGCTTTCTATTGTTGTGTGTAGCAGCCTAGTGATGGCTTACTCTCATCACGTGACCAAACAAGGAATTACTAAGCGACTCCCATTAAGCAACAGCCCTAGACTAGACTAGAATTAGAAGACTCAAAACTTTAAAACCAAAAAAAATAAAATAATTTCAGCCAGTCTTAACTGACTTAACTCAGTCTATTAATTTAATTAATAATTGCGTTGCCAATGTCGCAACTTTATTGTATATTGTATCCCTCTAGATATTTGACAAGAAGTCTCACCGACCTGCAGTCACTCCCACCTTAAAGTAAAATATGTGTACCACAGTTACACACTCAAAAAATTGTAAAAATGATGAAAAACAAGTCAAATTTTTAAAAAAATAATAAAAACCCAAGTTACAGTTTCACAGTATACACTTTTACAGTGTATTACACACTTATTGCAGGTTCCATCAAACATAAAATCCAAACAGTGTCAGAAAAAATAATTACCCATTCCATGATACCGGAAAAATTTAGTCTCATTTTAAATATTGTTTAAAATATTATAATTAATCACCCATTGAAATATTAATTTACAACATTTCATCATATTAATATTCTAAAAAAAAGAAAAATTAACTCAAGTAACATTCCAAGAATAAACTATAAACAAAAGGGAGAGAATCCTATACAGAAACTCCAAGTGGCATTCTGAATCAACATAAGCCTAATGCTGTTAGTATTTATTATGTAATATCCCTGTACTGCAAACCTTAGTAAGGTTGAGTTTATTATAGTAGTATAGTATTTATAGTATACTATAGTCATCTCAAGGACTAGAGACTAGCCACTAGGCCCCCTCTCATAGAAGGCAGGAGGGGGAATAGGTTGCAGTTGGAGCATTTGGTCAGAGTCCAAGCCTCGTATTTTTAAATTAAGAGTTCTCACATTTACTTATGGCAATATTGACTAGGTTAAATCATTAATTATACTATTTTGTAATAGGGCTTGTCATTTAATGGTGGAAATCTATTAATAGAACTGATGTCATCATTACTGACTATCTGGATACACAGCGCTGACAAAATTTCAACACTGTTTAGTATTACTATGTTAGCGAAGTTTCCCTGAAACTTGTTTACAACTCTATTTTACGAAATATTTTACACATTTTTTTTTTACTTCCATTTTCTGAAATGGGACTTCATTGCGCATATGGCACACGTAACAGTAACTCCAGATACAAGGATCATCCGAACGATATGCTGAAACACACTATAAGCTGCCATGTTTTAAGCAATATTTGTCCGCTGACCTTCTAAAAATAGTACGCTATGACGTTTTACGGTCTGAGACATGACAAAGCCTATACAGAATTATACCTTGAGTGACATCATTTTCATTTACAGATAGAATTTAAGCTTTAATATAAAATGAAATTTGTTACCAACCAATTTCTGATATTAACATTTTGGTACAAGACTATCAATAAAAGTTGTGATTTAAACTGGGAAAGAATATCAAACCAACTGGGGCTATGCTGCTAAGCAGCAAGTTTAAACTGGGATTATCCCAGTCAAACTGGGGAGTGTAATAAACCTGACTAAATCACTACACTGAAGCCTATAGTAAGAGAACCCTAAAATAGGATAATTCTTCTTCTGTCCCATTTTTACACTTTATCGGGAGATATAGTTGACAATTGCTGCAAGGTGTGAGACCTGCTGGAGGTTCATGTTACAGCAGGGTGTCCCTAATACAGTAAATCCACTGATGGCGAGGTCTACCTCCGGTCATAAAACCGGAAAATATGATAATTATTATGCCTAATTACTAATAGTATTTATAGTTAGGAGCTTCTCTATATTAAATACTGTATGTTACGGCCTACATAAAGCAAACCACTTAAAATTCAAATCCTACAATTTTTGTCTGAAAAATCCCTAAATGTCATATCCATGTGTAAAGCAATCTGTCAATCTTGTTCCATAATAGTGCAATACGAATTAACAAAAGAAATAGTTATTTTCAATAAAATGTCAAAATCTTTTATATTATAATATTTAAAATGAACTGTGGCCATGCCGATACAACTATGCTTCTATCTCTTCTAAAGGGTGCTACTACATTACTTGTATAATGCCCAGATAATGATTCAGTCGCAAAATGCTAGTGGGCCACGGTGGGCCATAAGTCGCATAGGCATAGGCATTTGTATATATCACTTACTGGTGATAAAAAAATTCGTTCATAGGTATAATGCAAATCCCTGTTATTAAGTATCATTATTTTTTACAATAAATTTCTTACATTACACGGGGTAATATATGAATATATTATGTTAATTTGAACTTAATGACTTGAGTATGAAAATTGGTAAGTGAAAACTGGTATTACAAATTATTACCATTGTTTCTGTAAAACAGCCTAAATTTGTTGTGTAATTATCAAAGTATAGTGGTTGTTCCATTGCTTTGTCTAATCTTTTTGTTATTAAATATTTTTCTTAACAGAGAAATGAGCTGAGCTGGTTGTTAAGAGAAGAGGTTAATCCTGTTTTGCAAGATATTCGAGAAACCTTGCAGGTTAACGTTTATTTTAGTTACATATTATATTTAATTTTATTTCACCTGACCGAAGCTAATAATAGGAAAGCATTGTAATAAAGAGTGGTGTCAAGATAAGATAAGATTAATCCAAATAAATTGCAGTGATTTTTTTTTTATTATTACAATGTACATAACCATTTTCATCACATAAAAAGAATACACACTTTAAATACATTAATGTCCAATGTTAAGAGCAAAATAAAATTTGAAAAAATTTGCGGAGATTGATATTACATATTGAAAAAACAATCCCTATTAAATAATTATTAACTGTTTCCCTCTGATGTAAATAATATGATAGTAATAATATGATAGTAATAATATGATAGTAATAATATGATAGTAATAATATGATAGTAATAATATGATAGTAATAATATGATAGTAATAATATGATAGTAATAATATGATAGTAATAATATGATAGTTTTAAGTTTGCATTTGGATTTATAGTGTGGATTTATTTTCCAGGAATGCTATGACTGTCTGCCTTTCCATGGAACTGCAGGTAAATGACAAGTGCTTAATTGATATGTGCTCTTAGTTTCAAAGAAAAAGTTGCGCTCATACGTTAAGGAATTTATGTGATACAAGCAGGAAAGCACTGAACTTGAAAAGCTATAGCATAAATTTAAATGATAGGTAAATCTCAGGTTCCCATGGTGATCACAGTTTCACACGGTGGTCTTAGATTCACTGTTACACACTGCCTTCTATAGTGAGAAATTAATCTCTTGTTTATGGCTCATTCTAAACAGTGCATAACAAAGGACAATACCATATGAGAAATACAATAGCAAAAATATGACACTCAAAACAGTTGCTAATTACAATTAATAAGATTTATTTAAGTATCAATATAATTACAAAAATAAAAGAAATAAAATTAAAACTTTACAATTTACAACTTGCAGAGTATGGTAGGTCTTGTACCGGTACACAGTTGGTACAAATGTGCCAAAAAATAGGTGCAATGATGAATATGAATTAATACATATAAGTAAACACAAAATAACACACTCTTGTCTCGTGAAGTCAAAATCTCCTCTCAATATTGCTCTCTTCGCTTTTATAGTCGGCTCTACCAAAAATTTGGGGCGTATTCCGGATTGTACTAGTAACTAGAACATTCCACGATTTACTATAATTTTCTAAGGCCTTCGACTCAACCAAAACAGACGATAGATTAATTTGTGGTAAACAAGATCAAATGAAATAAGCCACACCCAATACGAACGCAGCGTCTGCTATTGATCTCAGCATGGGGGAAATATGACGTAAACACGTCCTACATAACATTTACATGGTGTTCTCAGTTTCACATGGTGATGTAAGATTTGCAAGGTGATCTCAGGTTCACGTGGCCATTTCAGGTTCACATGGTGATGACAGTTTTACAAGGGGTCTTAGATTCACATGGTTCACATCCTGATATGTAACAAGTACATCATAAATAGCTGATTGTGCTAAATTCAAAATTGATGTAACAAGTATGTCATTTTGATTATAACTAATGGCTGAGGCCAGCTACATACAATAAAAAAAAAAGACCAAAATATTTCAGTCAGCAGATTTTTAAGGTTTATGTTTCTTTTTGGCAATAATATGTGGACACTAGACTCAGCTGTTCAAAGGGTAATGCAATATGTGAACACAAGACTCAGCTGTTCAAAGGGTAATGCAACATGTGAACACAAGACTCAGCTGTTCAAAGGGTAATGCAATATGTGAACACAAGACTCAGCTGTTCAAAGGGTAACGCAATATGTGAACACAAGACTCAGCTGTTCAAAGGGTAACGCAATATGTGGACACAAGACTCAGCTGTTCAAAGGGTAACGCAATATGTGAACACAAGACTCAGCTGTTCAAAGGGTAACACAATATGTGGACACAAGACTTAGCTGTTCAAAGGGTAACACAATATGTGGACACAAGACTCAGCTGTTCAAAGTGTAACGCAATATGTGGACACAAGACTCAGCTGTTCAAAGGGTAATGCAATATGTGGACACAAGACTCAGCTGTTCAAAGTGTAACGCAATATGTGGACACAAGACTCAGCTGTTCAAAGTGTAATGCAATATGTGGACACAAGACTCAGCTGTTCAAAGGGTTTACACAATATGTGGACACAAGACTTAGCTGTTCAAAGGGTTTACACAATATGTGGACACAAGACTCAGCTGTTCAAAGGGTTTACACAATATGTGGACACAAGACTCAGCTGTTCAAAGGGTAACGCAATATGTGGACACAAGACTCAGCTGTTCAAAGGGTAACGCAATATATGATATGTATCTCTTTTTCTGTACGTTAGGTGTCGTTGAAATGTTTATGTCAAATTCACTTTTATTATCTACAGAGAAAAGTATACGACATGAAGAACTTGTGCCTCAAAAACTCATTTTGACCTGTCCAAAGTAAGAAATGAAATGTGATGTTTTATAAAGTGTGCAATAAAGTTAAAATCAAACTTCTTATTGCATATCATTTTTAAAATGTTTCTTTGATTCTATCTCCAGCGAAATAACCACTCTTTTCACTTACACCTCAGTGACAAAATTTTGTTTCCGGCCCTAGTTATTATTTTTATTTCCTTTTTATAACACTTTAAGAACATAAATTTGGCCTATGATGTTTTAAACTGTCGTAAGATCACAACAACCATTTATGAGCCTTCTTTTTCTTTACCAGTGGTACAAGTGCCATGAATCTGAAAAGCATGGTCACCCTGAGAGGAGACTGCGTAGAAGGAGCAGTGAGTGTTTTACATGTTAAATTTTTACTGTTTACAAAATTATTTTCACGGAGCTCGAATAAAATATTTTGACTATCATTAAATTTAAAAAAAAAAAATTCCTAATCATTTAAAGAAAGTGTAATGTTGGCCCTCCCACTGAGTTGATGACTCACTTCAGAAGATTAATCCATTGATTTAGGAAGTCATCTCCGGGAATGTAAACCTCAGTCATAAATAAAAAGGGCTGCCTTTATTTCACTCCTGGGAAACCTACATATCTGGCCATCAGTGCAATATGAAAAAAGCGCCCTCAATAGGGCTCAAGGGCTCAATGCCCCCCCCCCAAACCCACCCCCCTCTTCAAAATCGGAATGTCTCTACTTTTAATTCATTCTCTCCTTGCCCTCTCAATGAGCGTGCTCCTACAAAGAATCTGTCGTTTTTTTGTGTCCACCAAAGAGAGTAAGTACCTCTATAAAGGCAAGTGTGGTGGAGTGGGCTGTTTTATCACTGCCAACAATTCATCTAAAAACTGTACTAAAAACATATCTTTTTAAATTATACTACCCTGACTGATTCCCCTCATCTGACCGATAAATGATCTTGCTGGCTGCCGTCCATGGTTTGCCTTGTAAAAGTTATGTGGTGGGGTGGGTGAATATACATTGCTGTACTTTATTTCATAAATGTATGTTATTTTAATGTGTTGATTATGTCTCTTTTGATAAAATTTTTATGTACAGCGCGGTGAGCCCAGCCCTATGCTGGGGTACCGCGCTATATAAGACCTCTTATTATTTTTATTATTTCAAAAGGAATTACAGTTCAAGCACAAGCTGGGGAGGGAACATAATATATTCAAGACAAAGCTTAAAGATGGATGTGTGTGGCGGCTACCACAAGTAGGTGTCTGTGATATGAAATTATGTACCTCTATCGCAAGTAGAAAAATTCTTGTTTCTCGGCGGAACTAAATTTGATGTAAAATGACAATATCAATGCTGCTGTTTCATTTCCAACATAAAACCATTTTTAGTGAAGTAAATTTTCTTTGTACACCATATCAATATTGTATTGTTATGCCTGCACTCTTGATGAAAAGAAAATGTACTGAAGATGAAGGGATGATAAGGTTTCTATGATAAGGTTTTTAAGATGTAGGAGATGATAAGGTTTTTAAGATGAAGGTGATGATAAGGTTTTAAGATGTAAGGGATGATAAGGTTTCTAAGATATTTTGGATGATGAGGTTTCTAAGATATAGGGGATGATAAGGTTTCTCATTTGTAGTGGATGACAGACCTGCCAACCCTTCCGATTTTGTCGGAATTATACTTTTTTTGTACCCCTCATTCTGACCTTCCAACAAACCCCTTAAAATTCAGATTTTTCTAACTTTATAATTTTTCACCCGTCATACAAAGCCGAAAGCTACAAAAAAAAAAAATTAATAAAAAATATCGGGTACGACAGGAAGTGTTGCTTTGTTTTTACGAAGTGTCTACATGTCCGGCGACCGGAGGAATAAGTGAATAAGTTCTCGAGATATTCGTCCGGCATTTATTTGACCAAATGACATGACCACTGTTACAAAGTTTCGCAATATATTTGTCTGTCAGCCTTGTCATGTGACCGCTAATTGTCTATCAGAGTATACGGTACTTCATTTCACCATATTCAAGATAGTCTGGGCATGTAAACGAAAAAGAAATATCTTCAATTCTAAAAAAGAAATACTAGACCCAAAAATAATGAACAATTGTTTAAAAAGTGACAATGTTATTTATAAAGCGTGGCACGCCCGCCGGATAAATATCTTCCGCCTTTTTTGTCCGGTTGCCTGACGTGTAGACACTGCCTTGTTTTTATCGAAGCGAACCGTGATCTTCAAATCATTCTTCAATCATCAATTGATCAGATTGCGTTTCATCTGTTTTACAAGGCAAATAAATAATTTCGACTTTTTTTGTTTTTGTTAAAGCTTTTCTTAATTAAATGGTTAAATCTATTGAAAGTGATGGGTACAATGATATTAATAAACATTGAAGGAAATATTTCTCTAGCCAACTCCGATCGTTTTAATTTTAATGCCAGAGTCAAAGAAATGTTTCAAGAATTGCAGAATGCTAGAAGATTGTAAAGAAAAATTACAATGAAACAAGGGCAAGCTTGAAAGTTGATACTTTTTCTAACTTGCTGGTAACTAAAATCAATTGCAATGCTAACCTTCAGTTGTCTAAAGAGCTGTTGGACAAGTACAAAAAGGCCAATAGGGATATGCTGGGATACAGAACTCTTACTAAGAGTCTTAGCAGCCTGTCTGTGTGTTAATATGTAAATAAAATGGATCTTCTGTTCTGTACTGTATATATCTGTATATAAAAATGTCCATTAATGTTTACCTCATGTTCTGTGGTGTTCAATGGACCGTTCAAGGACAATGGAGGTAACTTTATGTTTCTTTATTTACTTAAAAAATGTTTGCGTATTAGTATATAGATCTTACACCAACCCCCCACGGGGTGCCTTTCCTGGGGGGAGCGGCCCCACTTCCCCCCTGCGTGCAACCCCCCCTACAGATTTTGTTTTCTTGGCAGGTTGGCAGGTCTGGGATGATAAGGTTTCTAAGATGTTGGGGCTGATAAGGTTTCTTATTTGTAGGGGATGACAATTGTTAACTTTGTGAAATGTGTTGCTCTTGGGTGTTTCAGATTAAATTATGTCACAATTACTTTGTTCAGGTTCGTGATACTGGAAATCATTTGTGCAATGCACTGGAAATCGTTTCTAGAAACGATGCAAGCTACGTGTACAAGTCGGTCAAGGAAGTTTTCCTTGTGAGTATACATCTTTTTGTGTTGTTCTCCCTGGTCACTAAATTTGCTTAAAAAATCATTTTACTGTTAGAGTGAAATTTACAATAAAATGGTAGAAAAGTTAGGTAATTTTTTAATGAGGAGAGGAAAGTCTTGTGATGTTCCAGGTAATGTTACTCTATGAACAATATTCCAGTTATTGACATTGCTCTATGTTTAAATGTAAAAGAGATCTTCTTAAATAACTGAATAATCCCCAATGGCAAGGGAGATAACTGACATTTTGTCTATTTATAACTTTTGTAAACATTGTATGCAGGCAGCTCTCAGTTTCCCATGCCAATTAAAACACTCACTGTAACTGTAACCAAGATCACAATTTATGGATTTTAGTCATATATTTTATCAGTGTGGTCATTTTTTTACTTATTTTAGGTTAGAATATTTTCAATTTTATTTTAGGTTAGAATATTTTAAACTTTATTTTAGGTTAGAATATTTTCAATTTTATTTTAGGTTAGAATATTTTCAACTTTATTTTAGGTTAGAATATTTTCAATTTTATTTTAGGTTAGAATATTTTCAACTTTATTTTAGGTTAGAATATTTTCAATTTTATTTTAGCTTAGAATATTTTCAACTTTATTTTAGGGTAGAATATTTTCAACTTTACGGTAGATTTGTAGCATATAGTTGAGTCAAATCGTACACATTTCATGTTGAATATAATGCCTTTAAATGTAAGAATGATAGCTAAGAATACACATAGGATTGCATGGACAGCGCAAATTGTGCATATTTAGGAGATTGGACCCACAAAAGGAACTGAGATATAAAACTAAAGTCCTCTTTGAACAAAGCTCGTTTGCAAATGGAGAGCTGCCAGGAGTTATGAAATTATTCTTTGATAAGCCGCTGGCAAGTGTTCACATGGGCGATAAATGGATATTTTATTTTTATAACTAAATGCAAACTAAACTAGATGTTTATCTATTGTTATTTACGAGACAGTTACTTGATGAGTTGATGGAGAGTCTCATGAAGTGCAGACAAAGTTTGTCTCTACCGAAACGTAAATCAATCAACGAACTTATGGAAAACCAAAACTTGGTGAGTCAAGTTTTCTTTGTGTTGGCTTCTCTTGCTCTGTTGTCTGCAGGTTTTTTACAAGTTGATTTCAGGGGTTCATAACCAGGGTTGCTCACACCCCCGTGTGGGCGTGGGAAGACCCTCCTTTATTTGCATTTTAAAAATTAAAATAAAATGGGGCAGCGGGGATATTTTAAAAATCGAGAGGGGTGTGCAGAGCTTAAAAAGGTTGAGAATCCTTGTACTCAATAAACTCCCTAGACCTGTGACAAGATGTTTGTAAACTCTGGATTTTTGGAAGATGTAATGCTGTGAAGCTGTTTTTTTTATATGTATGATATCAAACACAGACTAATCAAGAAAGCTAGAAACATCACATAAACTAAACATCTTTCACTTGAACTATTTGAAGAAAGATGTTATTGTAAAACTAAACAAATTTTGGATGATACATCGCACTCTCTTCATCACAGATACTTAAGATCGGCCCATTCGGGAGGAATTCTTTCTCTCAAGGCGAGGACTGAAAGATATAAAAATTCTTTTGTTCCCCAATCTGTACGAATTTACCAGCGTGCTCCTCCTGAAGTCACAAATCTAATTGATCACTAATTAAGTCCCTGTTATGAACTTAGGGGGTTCACTGCAAGGCTGTTTTCAACACTAGGGAAACCATTTTATCGAGTCTAGATGTCTTGTGTTTAAATTGTTATAAGTTGGAAAATGTGACTAAAATATCTATTCATTGATGTACTGAAAATGTATAGTCTGTGTACAATGTCATCAAAAAAAAACTTTTCCAGTTGTTTGGATTAATAAAAGAATCTTATCTATGTTATGAGGTTCTTATTGCATAGTACGCAGCTGACATTGTAAATATAAGTTAAGGAGTACAAAAAGTAAAAATTGTTTCAATTCTTAAGAGTTAAGCTAACAAAAATGTTGATGACTTTTATAACATTTCAAACAGGAATATTTGGATCTTCATTTTATTTGACCCCCATTTAACCTAAAAGCTATTAATACCATAATTCTTTTTTTCCCCAGCTGGTTTTTAACCCAGCTTTGCCGAGTGATATTGCAATTTCCTTCTACATCCACACATCGAAACTTGTCCTTGCCCTCTACTGCCTTCACCAAAACGGACAGCACAAGCTAGAAAAAGTGGAGATAACTCATAGAATACAGGTATTTCCTCCTTCTGGTGATTAAGGCCCATCTCTTATATCATCTTCTTCCCTTCATGGTGTTGCACCCTATACAATTTAAAGACTTTCCTCTTCATAGGTATTTATGAGCAAGTTTATCTAACTGAAAACTGTCATTGTTTCCGGCTTGCTTGGAACTATCCAAACTTAGTTAAGTTTTCAATCAGCCATTAATAAACAGTATGATTTTGTTCCCTTGGCCATTAAAGATCATTATGACTAATCTGGGTGCTCTGTACTTTGCTGTGTTTCCAGGTTGAAGCAATGGTCAAGTGGCTGAACGAAGCCATCATCTTTTTCACCCTCTCCTTACAGCAATGTCAACAACTGAAAGACAAGGTGGGTGACCTCATTTCATCTATATCAAATATGGCTTCTCGGGAGGAAGCGTGAATTTAATAAACGTCTTCTCCAAATAAAAAACAGCTTTTTTTTGTCAACCTCTCACTTCTCCAAATAAAAACAGCTGTTTTTATCATCCTCTCACTTCTCTATATAAAAACAGCTGTCCTGTGTCAGCCTTTAAGCTTTAAGTAAGCATCATAGTGTCAAAGGATGACCATTTTGTTGCACACCACAGCAATAACTCGTCAACATAGTCTGGGAACATAGATGACTGCATTCTGCTGAAAGTAAATTTAGCAATCTTAGAAGTCTTGGACTAAACAAGTAAATTGATGCTTTAGTTATGTCATTGCCGGGTACTACAAATCTGTCACATTTTATAATTTAATACCTTTTCAGTAGTGGGTAGCTTTGGAGAGATCCGATACCTTGCTTTTTTTTTTTTGGTCGCCGTGCAGCTCTTTAAATCATTACCTGTTGTTTCTTAACCCTCAAACTGTGGCCGAAATCGGCCGATATTCTGGTTCTGTGCTGTGGCGGCCCAAAAAATCGGCAGATTAAAAACACGGTCCGATAGCAACTTCCAATCCAATATTTAACCGGAATTATAGCCGCTTCCTTTTATTAATAATTAAATCATCTTCCGGTTCAAGCTGTTTCTTGATAACTTAAAAATAAATGCTTTTTAATCAAATTTTTATAATGCTGTTTTTTTTAAAGCTAAAATGGTTGAAGCCATGGCTGGGCCTTCAGTGTGAGAACTAATAGAAATATTTTTGAAAGCGTTTTAGGAGAGAATTTAAGTGATACTGATGATGATTTTAACATTCCCCATGACGATATCAGTTGAGATTATTCTTCTCGTAAATCTTATACTAGTCTTTGTGATACTGAAGTAGGCCTACTGAGGCTACTGTTAGACTTCGAGCCAGGCCCGGAGGTTGGGCAAGGACTGACTGAATTTTAGTCACAGAGGCTACAAATTATAGATCAGAACTAATAAATTTTATAGTTAAACAACCCAAATCAGTTCAAAAGTTCCTTTTTAAATGTTTACTAGTCAATAATAACTATTTTGCCTGAGATTTTGTACTTGGTTTTAGTTTTAGCAGTGGTCCCAGTTTCTTATATAAATGACTAAAATTACTAAAATTGTTTTCAGAGGTTTAATTGCAATCAAAACCTTAACCAAATATACATTTTCTTAAAGAAAAATGAATTGGCTACAACATTTAGATTGTGTTTTAAGTTTATCTATACAAATTAATGATGTTATGAGCACTTGAAAGCAAGACATTTTGTTGATTTTTTTTTCTTGAGAACTCCAAGGTTAAGGACACTAGGCAAAGTTTGTTTACATGGTGGGCAATATGGCCAACTTTATCCCCATCCATTTACCTTTCTAAAAATATATTCTTCTGGAGTCTTCAATCAATATTTCTATGTCATTTAATGCAATTTCAAATGGCACCCAAAAAGCTCTGAAAAGCTCCCACACCACAGAATGATGCATGCCACAGTTCGAGGGTTAAACCTGTCATAGCCATAAAAAAATTACCTTCAGCACCAAGTAAAGGGAAATAATGCCATCTTGATCATAAGCATGTATTAAAAAATTACCTTCAGCTCCAAGTAAAGGGAAATAACCCCATTTCGACCATAATCACATAATTAGTTGCTGGCTTAAAAATTTATTTTGCTGATAGTTATAGAAGAAATGTGAAATTTTAATTGAATAAGTCTACATTAGGACCAGTTCCACCTGCAATTTCTTGAAAGTCAGGTGAAGACATATGGTCAGACCAATCAGATCTGTTAACATCGTCTTCATCTTCTGATCCTTCTTGGGCATCAAGATGTTTAGTTCATTATTACTTTTCTTTCCACTATCTTATTTCTTGACCTATTTCTGCATCAGTTTCATTACTTTCAACATTTGCAGTTTGAAGCGATTCTGGAAAGGCAAACACCATAAAGTGTAGGACTATTGTCAATAAAACAATATTTAAAAAAAAAATCATAAGGAGGTTAAAGTCAAGCCCACAGGCACCAAACACAAACAAAACAAGAGATGAATACTTCCTGTTCACAAATAGGCCTTTTGTAACTGCTTACTTGAGGAGATACCATCACTAGGCAATGTTGAAAATGGTGTATTGTTAATGGCGGGATTAATCATAACGGGACAGAGGTGTAAAGGCCTGAAGGCCATAAAGCCACTGGAATGGTTAATTTCTTTATGCAAGTCATCAGACTAATAGGCCTGTAGTGTTCCAGTAAGACTAGTATTTAACAATCTCTATGACATGTGTACTTTTTTCTACCTGGCCCTTTTATATGTTGTAGGCCTTACATTAATTTCCTAAGTAAATTCTCTTTTTTTCCCCACCAGTTGATGGCAGTCTCACAGATTCTAGAAGATCCTTGACCTTCTGTTGACCTCTTCCCATTCATTGTGTTAGAGATTAAAGTAGAACCTTATTAACAATTCATTTAGCATATTATCAAATAAAGGAACTTTTTCTTAGCCAATGGAATAGGTAGGTCACATAAGTGTGAATTGTGTTGGGAAATTTGATGTGAGTTGGCAAGTAAGTGTACGAACATGTGTGGACATATTTTTATATAATTCATCCAGGGTAGAAAATAACTGAAATGCAATCACTGCAACCCTTGACTGAAATAATGAGATCCACTGTTCAGTTTGATCATTATTTGAATGAATATTTCATTGAATTGTTGATATGAGGCCTTTAAAAGAATTAACAAGGACTGTATGCCATTGTTTACATTGTAAAAATATTTGACAGTTTCAGCGTAAGTGTACATTGTTGGAAATGGGTTTTATCATCTGTAGCCTTCTTGTACATTTAATTAAACAATTTTTTGTTTGAAAAGTATAAATGTTTGAGATTGTATGTGCAGTGCAGTGTTACAAAAGCATAAATGTTTGAGCTCGTATGTACAGTGCAGTGTTACAAAAGCATAATTGTTTGAACTTGTATGTGCACTGCAGTGTTACAAAAGCATAATTGTTTGAGCTTGTATGTGCACTGCAGTGTTATGAAAGCATAATTATTTGAGCTTGTATGTGCACTGCAGTGTTATGAAAGCATAATTATTTGAGCTTGTATGGGCACTGCAGTGCTACACAAGGAAGAACTGTGATGTGACTTGAGTTTTTTGCCTGCCTTCATTTTTCATACAGAATCTTAATAACTGTTAACAAAATCATTTATCTACTGCGACACAGGGTACAGCATAGTACAATATTTTTAAAAATCTCAGTTGAACTAGGTCTCAAAGACTTCATTAAACCAGGTCTAAAAGGCATAATTTTGGCCAGGTCTCATATTAATCAGTTGAACTGGGTCAAAAAGCCTCAACTTTGCTAGGTCCACAAGGATTAATTTTAGCCAGATTTAAAAGACTCAGTTTAGCCAGATTTAAAAGACTCAGTTTAGCCAAGTCTAAAAGACCAAGTTGAACCAGATCTGTTAACAACATGCAGCATCTTTGTAAACATGAGTTTTCCCTGTGCTAAACAAATCTGTGTTGATCCTGTAAGAATGTCGCAGCAGGCATTGTACAAAAAGCATAATTCACAGGTTTAAGATAACAATCAAATGGAATACTTCTATAAAAAGGACGAACATCTAGTTATCCTTTAATATATTGGTTTTAAACTGTCGCTGCTTTTCTTTTACGAGGTTTCTGTAATATGCAAATGAAAAAAAAAAAGACTATGGCAGAATATTGGATATGAATTGATTTTTTATTTAAAAAATTGTTAAAGTTGTTCATGTTTTCTAAAAAGTTCAATTTTTGTCATTTTTAGGTAAAAGTAGTTTTTGTTGAACAAAACATGCAGGGCGAACAAAATATGCCTTTTTCCATGCCAGAAAAGTCTTGAAACTTTAAAGAATTTTTTTTCCTTGTACTGTGTCCAATTTTTTTTAGTGTTTGCACAATGTGTAATTAACTGAGTCCATGTTTATGCTGCCTGTCAGCTGTGTTTACTGAGTCCATGTTTGTGCTGCCTGTCAGCTGTGTTTAATGAGTGCATGTCTGTGCTGTCTGTCAGCTGTGTTTCAATGAGTGCATGTTTGTGCTGTCAGCTGAGTTTACTGAGTCCATGTTTGTGCTGTCTGTCAGCTGTGTTTACTGAGTTCATGTTTGTGCTGTCTGTCAGCTGTGTTTACTGAGTCCATGTTTCTGCTGTCTGTCAGCTGTGTTTACTGAGTCCATGTTTGTGCTGTCTGTCAGCTGTGTTTTAATGAGTGAAGTTTGTGCTGTCTGTCAGCTGTGTTTTAATGAGTGAAGTTTGTGCTGTCTGTCAGCTGTGTTTACTGAGTTCATGTTTGTGCTGTCAGTCAGCTGTGTTTTAATGAGTGCATGTTTGTGAGCTGTGTTTCAATGAGTGCATGTTTGTGCTGTCAGCTGTGTTTACTGAGTCCATGTTTGTGCTGTCTGTCAGCTGTGTTTACTGAGTTCATGTTTGTGCTGTCTGTCAGCTGTGTTTTAATGAGTGAAGTTTGTGCTGTCTTTCAGCTGTGTTTTAATGAGTGAAGTTTGTGCTGTCTGTCAGCTGTGTTTACTGAGTTCATGTTTGTGCTGTCTGTCAGCTGTGTTTACTGAGTCCATGTTTGTGCTGTCTGTCAGCTGTGTTTTAATGAGTGAAGTTTGTGCTGTCTGTCAGCTGTGATTACTGAGTCCATGTTTGTGCTGTCTGTCAGCTGTGTTTTAATGAGTGCATGTTTGTGCTGTGTGTCAGCTGTGTTTTAATGAGTGCATGTTTGTGCTGTCTGTCAGCTGTGCCTTAAAGTTGGGATCACCAAGAGTTACATATTCAATGTCTATCATCTTTGTAACATATCAGAATACATGGAATGAATCTTAACATTGAGTGGGCGTTGTTTTCATGTATTGGTTACCAGGGGATATACATGAGGTGAAGGATGTTGACCACTGCCCCTTTCCTTGCCCCCTGCCACACCCACCTTGTGATTGTTTTTATGCATTGGTTACCAGGGGATATACATGAGATGATGGATGTTGACCACTCCCCCTTTCTTTGCCCCCTGCCACACCCACCTTGTGATTGTTTTCATGTATTGGTTACCAGGGAATATACATGAGATGAAGGATGTTGACCACTCCCCCTTTCCTTGCCCCTGCCACACCCACCTTGTGGTGACAGTTAATTATGTTTGTTAAATAAATGCTATAATTTCATCTATCTGTGTTGAGACCATGAAATTGTGATGTGGGAGGAAGTGTTTGTGATGGAACACAAACACATGAGTTCTCAGTTTGTGATCTTGGTATTTCCCGAGTTCATTTATTTTGGATTGCAACCATTCACAATTCGATTTTTCTAACAAGTGTATTTTTTGTGTATTATTGAATTATGTTTAAATTATTATGTTTATAAATTCTCATTAGCTTGTAGTTAAAGAAACAAAAATCGCTTTATTCGTTTAATCAAAATCTGTTTATTTATTTCCCCCGGGGGGTGAGGCATTAGTTCCACCCACCCCAACTTTCACCTGGACATTCTTACATAGAACTATGCTCAATATATTGACAAATCAGTTACACGTTTAAATTGTTAAAAGATTTTTTTAAATAACAAATATGTTGAAAACTCTACATAATTTATGGTATAGCATAATGACACCCATGCCCACATGATGAGTAGATATTCAAAGTTAAACTGCCACCTAACATAGAGGTTCTCAACATTTTAACAGGATAGAAAAACACATTATAGAGATACCATTTAGAGGGAAACTGAATTTTGAGAATGAGATTTTCTTACATTTTGATTAAACTAAATTATAGAAACTAACAGAAATGTGTTCTCCTTTATGATGGATATTAAATAGGTTGAGAGCCTGACCTACACAGTCTTTGAATTAGCTTGAGGAGAAGTTTCCAAGCTTTTTGTTTCTTTTGTTAATTTCAGATCAAAATTCTTTTTTTTTAATAAGACAAAGTAATCAAGTAAGTGTAAGTCCTTTACAAAATAATACTGCAATATTTCCTTCCTTAAAAAGAAACAACAAAAAAACTCCAATTACTATGAATAGATATTATCTCTTATTACAAGATTAGAAATGGCAGGAAGGAAATATTTGAACAGTTTGAAAGTTCGTGATTTGAACATAAGTATTCCTGAATATGACGTCATTTTTCCAACTGGGCTGGGTCAACAATAACTAGTATGCTATGACGACTTGATGTCGACAGACGTTTGAGAGATCGTGAGGTTACCATCTCACTTCCGGTAAAGACAGTGAAACATTCCCTCTTTTAAAGAACAACTCTTTTATTCTTTTTAAATGATGAGTTGTATTTGGACCACTTTATAACTTGAAGGAACAGTGTATGTATCATGTAAAGTATATTAATGTACACTAGAGCAGCATACTGATGTAATTACTAATGACTAATATAATGGCTTGTTATTCCCGATAAAATTCAAATGCATGTTCTTGGTATTTGAACCAGTTCCTCCAATCAGATGCGTTATAATAAATTATGATAATACTTTTGTTCTTTATAATAAATGAAACAAGTGCATCATTGAATTGTTCAGCCATTTCCGTTATTTTAAATATATTTACGTTTGTAATATGTGTGTGTGTGCATAAAAAAGTATGATTTGTTCTGGAAAGTAGGTGGCCTCGATATTGTAAATAGCTTTTGAGTGCAGTGCTTGTTTGGGAGGCGTCTTGGTCCATTTTCTGGTAGGCTATGGAGTGGGTAGGAGACATTTTGGTCCATTTTCTGGTAGGTTACGGAGTGGGTAAGAGACATCTTGGTCCATTTTCTGGTAGGTTACGGAGTGGGTAGGAGACATCTTGATCCATTTTCTGGTAGGTTACTGAGTGGGTAGGAGACATTTGGTCCATTTTCTGGTAGGTTAGGGAGTGGGTAGGAGGCGTTTTCGTCTATTTTCTGGTAGGTTACGGAGTGGGTAGGAAGCATCTTGGTCCATTTTGTGGTAGGTTAGTTAGTGGGTAGGAGGCGTCTTGGTCTATTTTCTGGTAGGTTAGGGAGTGGGTAGGAGGCGTCTTGGTCTATTTTCTGGTAGGTTACGGAGTGGGTAGGAAGCATCTTGGTCCATTTTGTGGTAGGTTAGTGAGTGGGTAGGAGGCGTCTTGGTCTATTTTCTGGTAGGTTACGGAGTGGGTAGGAGGCGTCTTGGTCCATTTTGTGGTAGGTTACGGAATGTGTGGGAGGCGTCTTGGTCCATTTTCTGGTAGGTTACGGAGTGGGTAAGGGGCGCCTTGGTCCATTTTCTGGTAGGTTACGGAGTGTGTAGGGGGCGCCTTGGTCCATTTTCTGGTAGGTTACGGAATGGGTAGGAGGTGTCTTGGTCCATTTTCTGGTAGGTTACGAAGTGGGTAGGAGGTGTCTTGGTCCATTTTCTGGTATGTTACGAATTGGGTAGGAGGCGTCTTGGTCTATTTTCTGGTAGGCTACGGAGTGGGTAGGGGGTGCCTTGGTCCATTTTCTGGTAGGTTACGCAGTAGGTAGGAGGTGTCTTGGTCCATTTTCTGGTAGGCTACGGAGTGGGTAGGAGACATCTTGGTCCATTTTCTGGTAGGTTACGGAGTGGGTAAGGAGCGCCTTGGTCCATTTTCTGGTAGGTTACGGAGTGGGTAGGGGGCGCCTTGGTCCATTTTCTGGTAGGTTATGGAGTGGGTAGGAGGCATCTTGGTCCATTTTCTGGTAGGTTACGGAGTGGGTAGGAGACATCTTGTTCCATTTTCTGGTAGGTTACGGAGTGGGTAGGAGGCGTCTTTGTCCATTTTGTGGTAGGTTACGGAATGTGTGGGAGGCGTCTTGGTCCATTTTCTGGTAGGTTACGGAGTGGGTAGGAGACATCTTGGTCCATTTTCTGGTAGGTTACGGAGTGGGTAGGAGACATCTTGGTCCATTTTCTGGTAGGTTATGGAGTGGGTAGGAGGCGTCTTGGTCCATTTTCTGGTAGGTTACGGAGTGGGTAGGAGGCGTCTTGGTCCATTTTCTGGTAGGTTACGGAGTGGGTAGGGGGCGCCTTGGTCCATTTTCTGGTGGGTTACGGAGTGGGTAGGGGGCACCTTGGTCCATTTTCTGGTAGGTTACGGAGTGGGTAGGAGGCGCCTTGGTCTATCCTGGTAGGCTAGTGAGTGGGTAGGAGGCGCCTTGGTCTATCCTTGTAGGCTAGTGAGTGGGTAGGAGGCGCCTTGGTCTATCCTAGTAGGCTAGTGAGTGGGTAGGAGGCGCCTTGGTCTATTATCTGGTAGGCTAGTGAGTGGGTAGGAGGCGTCTTGGTCTATCCTGGTAGGCTAGTGAGTGGGTAGGAGGCGCCTTGGTCTATTATCTGGTACGCTAGTGAGTGGGCAGGGGACGCCTTGGTCTATCCTGGTAGGCTAGGGAGTGGGTAGGAGGCGCTCTGGTCTATTATCTGGTAGGCTAGTGAGTGGGTAGGAGGCGCCTTGGTCTATTATCTGGTAGGCTAGTGAGTGGGTAGGAGGCGCCTTGGTCTATTATCTGGTAGGCTAGTGAGTGGGTAGGAGGCGCCTTGGTCTATTATCTGGTAGGCTAGTGAGTGGGTAGGAGGCGCCTTGGTCTATTATCTGGTAGGCTAGTGAGTGGGTAGGAGGCGCCTTGGTCTATTATCTGGTAGGCTAGTGAGTGGGTAGGAGGCGCCTTGGTCTATTATCTGGTAGGCTAGTGAGTGGGTAGGAGGCGCCTTGGTCTATTATCTGGTAGGCTAGTGAGTGGGTAGGAGGCGCCTTGGTCTATTATCTGGTAGGCTAGTGAGTGGGTAGGAGGCGCCTTGGTCTATTATCTGGTAGGCTAGTGAGTGGGTAGGAGGCGCCTTGGTCTATTATCTGGTAGGCTAGTGAGTGGGTAGGAGGCGCCTTGGTCTATTATCTGGTAGGCTAGTGAGTGGGTAGGAGGCGCCTTGGTCTATTATCTGGTAGGCTAGTGAGTGGGTAGGAGGCGCCTTGGTCTATTATCTGGTAGGCTAGTGAGTGGGTAGGAGGCGCCTTGGTCTATTATCAGGTAGATTAGTAAATGGGTAGCAGGCGCCTTGGTCTATTTTCTGGTAGGTTACGGAGTGGGTAGGAGGCGCCTTGGTCTATCCTGGTAGGCTAGTGAGTGGGTAGGAGGCGCCTTGGTCTATCCTGGTATGCTAGTGAGTGGGTAGGAGGCGCCTTGGTCTATTATCTGATAGGCCAGTGAGTGGGTAAGAGGCGCCTTGGTCTATTATCTGGTAGGCTAGTGAGTGGGTAGGAGGCGCCTTGGTCTATTATCTGATAGGCCAGTGAGTGGGTAAGAGGCGCCTTGGTCTATTATCTGGTAGGCTAGTGAGTGGGTAGGAGGCGCCTTGGTCTATTATCTGGTAGGCCAGTGAGTGGGTAGGAGGCGCCTTGGTCTATTATCTGGTAGGCCAGTGAGTGGGTAAGAGGCGCCTTGGTCTATTATCTGATAGGCCAGTGAGTGGGTAAGAGGCGCCTTGGTCTATTATCTGGTAGGCTAGTGAGTGGGTAGGAGGCGCCTTGGTCTATTATCTGGTAGGCTAGTGAGTGGGTAGGAGGCGCCTTGGTCTATTATCTGGTAGGCTAGTGAATGGGTAGGAGGCGCTTTGGTCTATTATCTGGTAGGCTAGTGAGTGGGTAGGAGGCGCCTTGGTCTATTATCTGGTAGGCTAGTGAGTGGGTAGGAGGCGCCTTGGTCTATTATCTGGTAGGCTAGTGAGTGGGTAGGAGGCGCCTTGGTCTATTATCTGGTAGGCTAGTGAGTGGGTAGGAGGCGCCTTGGTCTATTATCTGGTAGGCTAGTGAGTGGGTAGGAGGCGCCTTGGTCTATTATCTGGTAGGCTAGTGAGTGGGTAGGAGGCGCCTTGGTCTATTATCTGGTAGGCTAGTGAGTGGGTAGGAGGCGCCTTGGTCTATTATCTGGTAGGCTAGTGAGTGGGTAGGAGGCGCCTTGGTCTATTATCTGGTAGGCTAGTGAGTGGGTAGGAGGCGCCTTGGTCTATTATCTGGTAGGCTAGTGAGTGGGTAGGAGGCGCCTTGGTCTATTATCTGGTAGGCTAGTGAGTGGGTAGGAGGCGCCTTGGTCTATTATCTGGTAGGCTAGTGAGTGGGTAGGAGGCGCCTTGGTCTATTATCTGGTAGGCTAGTGAGTGGGTAGGAGGCGCCTTGGTCTATTATCTGGTAGGCTAGTGAGTGGGTAGGAGGCGCCTTGGTCTATTATCTGGTAGGCTAGTGAGTGGGTAGGAGGCGCCTTGGTCTATTATCTGGTAGGCTAGTGAGTGGGTAGGAGGCGCCTTGGTCTATTATCTGGTAGGCTAGTGAGTGGGTAGGAGGCGCCTTGGTCTATTATCTGGTAGGCTAGTGAGTGGGTAGGAGGCGCCTTGGTCTATTATCTGGTAGGCTAGTGAGTGGGTAGGAGGCGCCTTGGTCTATTATCTGGTAGGCTAGTGAGTGGGTAGGAGGCGCCTTGGTCTATTATCTGGTAGGCTAGTGAGTGGGTAGGAGGCGCCTTGGTCTATTATCTGGTAGGCTAGTGAGTGGGTAGGAGGCGCCTTGGTCTATTATCTGGTAGGCTAGTGAGTGGGTAGAAGGCGGTTTGGTCTATTATCTGGTAGGCTAGTGAGTGGGTAGGAGGCGCGTTGGTCTATTATCAGGTAGGCTAGTGAGTGGGTAGGAGGCGGTTTGGTCTATTATCTGGTAGGCTAGTGAGTGGTAGGAGGCGCCTTGGTCTATTATCTGATAGGCTAGTGAGTGGGTAGGAGGTGCCTTGGTCTATTATCTGGTAGGCTAGTGAGTGGGTAGGAGGCGCCTTTGTCTATTATCTGATAGGCTAGTGAGTGGGTAGGAGGCACCTTGGTCTATTATCTGGTAGGCTAGTGAGTGGGTAGGAGGCGCCTTGGTCTATTATCTGGTAGGCTAGTGAGTGGGTAGGAGGCGCCTTGGTCTATTATCTGGTAGGCTAGTGAGTGGGTAGGAGGCGCCTTGATCTATTATCTGGTAGTCTAGTGAGTGGGTAGGAGGCGCCTTGGTCTATTTTCTAAAATGTTTGCGAGGGAAAGATGCATCGGCTACTTGATGCGTGGGCCGATTTTCTTATGCGTATGTACGTAAGGTTGTTGGGCGGGGTATAATTCCCTTTAAGTTAATTAAGGGTAGGGGGTCATGTCTGTTATTTCATCATGGAAATGGTGACGTCCCATGACACCTCTGTGAGGTTGCAACAGCCGAGACAAAAGCTTGGAACAATAAAGCATTTTAACTGAGTCGTGAGTTGTCTCAAGTTGAAAGGAACCATCTATGAGGAAATACAGAGCAGAACGTTGGTGTATCTAGACGAAATGAACCATCGATGACACATACAGAGCAGAACCTTGGTGTCTCTAGACGAAATGAACCAGCGATGACACAATACAGAGCAGAATCTTGCTGGCCAGTTAAGGGTCTCATATCAGTTTGTCGATGAACAGCTGAAAGAGTTCTTATTCACATCGTTTTTCCATTGATTGGGGAGAAAATCCACATTCTTGTAGATATGTCGGAGACCCACCCCTCCCCCCCTCCCCCCCTCTGGCCAGTTAAGCGTCTCATATCAGTTTGTCGATGAACAGCTGAAAGAGTTCTTATTCACATCGTTTTTCCATTGATTGGGGAGAAAATCCACATTCTTGTAGATATGTCGGAGACCCCCCCCTCCCCCCCTCCCCCCCCCCCGCGCGCCTCACCCCCATCAAAATGAGCACCCCCAGGGGTTGGTTTGGTGCAGACTAGAATTAAGTCTAGTGTTGGCTGACACCTACAACAAAAGAGAATCATTCCTCTCGGGCCTCCAACACAGATCCTTGTCTTCATATTCATTTTGTACTTGGTCCCTACTTACTGACTGTGTTAGTAGGAGCTACTACTTACTGAGAGGGCACTTACAGCACTCTTGTCATCTCAGTCCGCCCCATTATGTAACAGTTGAGCAGTTAACATTAGTGCTGCACGTGCCATAACGAACACAGCTCGGGGCCACTGGGCAACGATCTTGTGTGCGTGTGTGCGCGTGTGTGGGGCGGGGGCTGGAGGGGGGGGGTGATTGGCGCAAACAAGAGACTGTAACATTTCGTATATGTTCTTCTAGGACAACGTTTCGCGAACTTTGTTTGTTTGTGACGAATTAATGTTTGTTTTGATTATTATGTCATAGAGTTAGATCTAACATACAATAGATGACAGTGTCCAACATTATTCCAATTTTCTAAAAACATTCACTCTTTAAAAATGTCAAGTTGATCAAAAAGAAATCGTGTAAATAAATTATTAATTAATGAAACTTTGAAAAACAACAACTAGAAACTTCTTTTTTTTAAAAAGCAAAACATAAATTTATTCTAAGATCATTTTTGTTTTACCGCCCTCCCTAAAGATCAGTGCTTGGTGGTGACTCAGAAATTGAGCGCGACAGAGTCTGCCGGACAAAGTCTGTCGAGGGAAAGGGCTGGGTGGAGGAGGGGTGGGCCTGGGGGCTCAATCCTTCAATGAGCGCATACACGGAATTTTTGGTTCGGGTGGAATCGAAATGCCGAGATGCAATTTAACGCATAGCTGAAGTTATTTTTGTATCGCTCTACTCTTAAACAGAGAGCAGCAGAAGAGTTGCTGGTGGAAATTTAGGTTTCCCTTGAACTATTTTATAGGAATCCTTAATTGAAATATTTTTTATTTTTACTTAATAGTACCGGCCATAATGACTTGTTTTGTTTTGTAATTTTTAATTAAAGATTTGAAAATCTTAAGTGTAAAACTGAATTTAAATTAATTGACGCGTGATGGCATGGACATGATTGTAGCGATAAAGTATACCCAGACATCATTTAAAATTCCTTGTGCTGTACGACAATCGTGCTCAAATTAAGGGACGGTGCTAGTGGCGAGTGGCGAGTCGGCGAATATATTTATTTTTGAGTATTTCTGGGTTTCGATATATTTTGTATCAAAAATATTTTTGTATTTCCATTTATATAAAATTAAATGAATAATTAAGAATATTAGAAATTTTTGTAAACTATTTTTTTGTTCACTATAGATGGGTAAAAAGTCATTTGTTTCATGG
Source organism: Lymnaea stagnalis (assembly GCA_964033795.1). NCBI lineage: Eukaryota > Metazoa > Mollusca > Gastropoda > Lymnaeidae > Lymnaea > Lymnaea stagnalis. Next base: position 313,469 of record CAXITT010000567.1, on the reverse strand, counting down.
TTAAAAATTCGATTCTATTCATGTACTTCGCATTGCCTGACCACATCGTATTTTGTATCAATAGAAAGCTTAATTTCTCAGAATTTAGATACATATAGCTTCCTGTCACTTACGAAAGTTACTGAACACTTCAATCTTCTTTGAATCATGTCAAAACGGTGTTTTTCTGAGCTAATTATAGGGTCCTCTACATTTACGAAGCATCAGTCTTGAAATTTTTATAAAGCTCGCATTTGTATTGAATACATTTGTGGAAAATTTACATTTGATTGGCTATCCTTTTGTGGTTGTCGGTTACCCGTGTAGTGGGTGCTCTGTAACTGCAAATATCTAATTTTTTCCAATTGGTGTCTCACCTGAAGATGGTGTCCCCCAGTGTTGGTCGATTTATTAAGTGCAGGTTAACACGGTACAAATTTAAATTCAGGTATACATCAAAATGAATCCACGATTGTGAAATTATGACACACAGACCCCTGACCCCAGGCGGCATTTTTGTTTCGACACCCTTCATTTATTCCACCCCCTCCCAGCCCCGCCGATCAGTGACTAACAGGCACTTCTCTATAAGCACTGAAAATTTGATACAACTCAAATCGTTTGGTCGGAAGCTAAATTGGTGCCATCTGAAGGTTCAGCAAGTGTTAATTACGAGGTCCCAGGGACTAGTTAGCGCAAATGTCAGGGAAATCGCTATTTTAATCTTCGTTTTTTCCAGGTTTCACTGTGCCAAAAAAGCCCTATACGTTTGAGGGGTTGGGCGGCATATTCCTAAACCTAGCTACGAAATTATCTTTGAGACGCATCATTGTTTGGGCTTATCAGCTGCGATCAATAAGCCAAAACGCTATTCCCCCTCACTATCCCCCCCCCCACACACTCTTCACCTCGCTAGTCCATATTCAATGTTATTGTTGTTACAGAGTTGTCTAGAGGATAGAAACAAAAACAAAAATTAAAAATCAATTTTCTAAACTGTTTTTCGTGACCCGGCTTTCATGACCCGGCTTTCATGACCCGGCTTTCATGACCCGGCTTTCATGACCCGGCTTTTTCACCTCGCTAGTTCATATTCAATGTTATTGTTGTTACAGAGTTGTCTAGAGGATAGAAACAAAAACAAAAATTAAAAATCAATTTTCTACACTGTTTTTCGTGACCCGGCTTTCATGACCCGGCTTTCATGACCCGGCTTTCATGACCCGGCTTTCATGACCCGGCTTTTCATGACCCGGCTTTCATGACCCGGCTTTTCATGACCCGGCTTTCATGACCCGGCTTTCATGACCCGGCTTTCGCTTTCAGGAAAACTATGATCTAACATAGGCCTACGTTCCCATGGTGGATTTATTTCCGAGGTTCCCAACCGGGTAGGCTGTTGGGTAGGCTCTTGTATAGGCAGTTGTGTAGGCTGTGGTGTAGATAGTTGTTTAGCCTGTTGTGTAGACCGTTGTTTAGGTTGTTGTGTGGGCTGTTCTTTAGGCTGTTGTGTAGGCTGTTGTTTTGGCTGTTGTTTAGGCTGTGGTGTAGATAGTTGTTTAGGCTGCTGGGTAGGATGTTCTGAAGGCTGCTGTGTAGGCAATAGTCGTTTCCGTCCGTCACAATGTGACAATTCGCAGGACGAAATCCACAAGGCCTGGGATTATTCTTCTAGGATTATAAGCTTGTTCCCAAACAGCAAATCGCCTCTCTCCACGCCTCTGGGTAACCCAAGGGAACATTATTTGGGTGACACAGCTTGGCACCAGTGGCGTCGCAGGAGTTGTCGGAATGTTTCATTGTATCAATGTTATCCGCCTACGGGACACCGATTCCGGGTTTGAATTCAGAGTTCCATTTTTCTTAGATGAGTTGCCATCCAAGGTTAACGAGTCCCATCCATCCGGGGTGCTGGTGATGTTTTTACTTGACTAGAAACAAAAAGTTAAGTGTCTCTCTATGGTTAGGTTTGATAACATATAACACATGAAACGAATTCAAAACAAACGCAAAGTTTAATAGCAATAAATTAAACAAATATTTTCAATAACAAACTATTTAAGTCAGTATATATATATGGCACATATACTTTATAAATATATATATTTAATTCGATAAAACAATTTAGTTTATAGTTTCTCTGCTTGAAACGCAAAGTTAGTGCGTGAGAGACACATTTGCGGTTGCCAGTTTGGAGTTTCTCTTAAAGTTGTTTTATATGTGAAACTAAAGCACAAACCTGTATTTTAAGTGTTTATAAAATTATACAATAGCTTAGTGCAGGTGACATTATTTCTGTGAGGTTTGCTTTCGTTATGTAGTGAAGTTCTTGATGACAACACAACAACTAAATGTAAAAGAGAATTGAATAGTTATTTAGGAGAAACGAAACTGTCAGACAATTTCCTATAAGAAGGGCCTGCACAACATACGGCCCGCGGGGCGCATGCGGCCCGCAAGCACCCAATTGGCGACCCGCGAAGAAACGACATATTCTGTACTATTATTAATAGCTTTCCCCCCTGTTCTATCATCTTTCGGCCCGCACAAGCTTTTCCTAAAGTATTACGGCCCGCACAAGTTTTTCATAAAGTATTGTGGCCCGCCTTACATTTTTTAGTTGTGCAGACCTACTCTAAGACATCAATGACACTGTGACTTATCAAACAAAATCTCCCGACCAAGAGTGTAACACTGACCCTCTTCCATGGTTTGGCCCACTGACACAGGAAGGGTGGCGCGGAAGGGGCGGTTCGCACAGGGGGCAGTTATATATGTATATGTATATCGATATATAATCGTGACCCACCCCTTCTGGCACTTACCCTAGCTACATCAAAGCCCCCTCCCACCCTTGTAAAAAAATCCAATACGTGTCCATGGGTACAAGCTAAATACGTGAATGCACTCCCCTGTATAGCTACGGGTGTTCAACATCCATCAATGTTAAGCCACGGGGTAGCTAAGGGAAATTGATTCAATTGTTTGGCTAATGCAGAGAATTGGTGCCATGACATCATTAGGGATACATTTAGGGTTCAGGTTAGGTTAAATGACAGTGACAGTGAATTATACAAGTTCACGGGTCGTGGCAACCAGGATGGCGGCCGTGTGATTACGTCATGGCACCAATAATTATTTTTTTAAAAACAAAAGTAAATGATGAAAGATAATTTTTTTTTTTTAAATTAAATAAAAATCGTAATTTACATTTTTAAGAGTTATTTGATAAAATTTCCATGAAACTTTCCATAGGGTTACAAAAATGTCCGTGGCCATCAGCTGTTTTTTAAAGTCGTCTAGTTCTACGGGTGACTATCCACACTTTGCATCCTCAAAAATAATACCGCCGCCATTTACAATGGCAATAACCGACAAACTAAAAGCCATCCTCCAAATTGATATTTACTAAACAATTACCTCTACATACGCATTAACCCAAATAATTCAATGCCCAGGTCTAAATGTTCATAGTGTTGTGTATGCGTCTATCTCATTATCCGGTTTTTGTTTGAAGTTTAGTCATCTAAAAAAAAAATCCACTTCAATCGTGTAACTTCTTACCAAAAGGGCTGACGTCACGCCACCTATAACGACCAATGGCGTGATAGCTCTTCTATATAAACTAATCTCGCTACTTGAAAATGGACATGGGTTTCTTCAAATGAGGACAATAAAGTCTTCAAATGAGGACAATAAAGTCTTCAAATGAGGACAATAAAGTCTTCAAAAGACAACAAAGTCTTCAAATGAGGACATTAAAGTCTTCAAATGAGAACAATAAAGCCTTCAAATGAGGACTATAAAGTCATCAAAAGAGGACAACAAAGTCTTCAAATGAGGACAATAAAGTCATCAAAAGAGGACAACAAAGTCTCCAAATGAGGACAATAAAGTCTTCATATGAGGACAATAAAGTCTCCAAATGAGGACAATAAAGTCTTCAAAGGAGGACAACGAAAGCTTTCGTGTGGATTAGTATTTGGATATGATATTTCTTTCTGGATTGTCAGAAGTCGGGGTGTGTGGGGGGGGGGTGTTTTAGAGCCGTCACGTGACGTCACATTTTGAATGTGGTCTTGACAGAGTCCACCGCGACAGAGTCCAAAGCTGCAGAATCTGCAGTCTGAAAGATTTTTTATCGACGTCTGAAAAGAATATTCACAGTTGGACACAGCTTTATGCAGCCAATTAAATATCCGGGTTCCTAGACCCCCCTCCCTCCCTCCCCCCCCCCAACCCCACGAAAAAAGTATGCTTCAGAAGTGCGCTCAACTACTTAAAATGAATGTCTTAATTTGTGGATATGTTTTTGATGTTGTTATAATGACCCAAAAAAAAAAAAACATGTATCCGGGAGAATGTTTTCAAAAATTAAAAACTAGAACAGTTTTTTCCATTTGTGGGAGAGCAGATTTAAAGGGGTGGGTCAAAACGGAGGAACATCCATTCAAGATTTGTTTGCCAACGTCCCTACGACATTTCATCTTGTTAAAGATAATTGTACTCAATTGAGACACTTTGACATGCTCGCACATTAATTTTTTTTTTTTTTTAAACGCAATTGATCCTCCACGGGGTTGGCCTATCCAGGAAGTGACAACAAAAGAAAGATGCTATGGAGTAAACGAGGATGTAAACAGAGTACTTGAATGACGCTCATTGCTTCTCGAAGCAAGTTGCTCACAGCCGAGGTGTGCATAGCGACATGGCATTGGAGTACGCCATCTCTCGATGTACGTCATCGAAAACACCCCTGAGCTCAAAGTGAAAGTGGAACATTAATCACGTTAAAGTATTGTTGTTGTTTTTTGTTGTATTGACGGATATGATGACAGAGGTAACCATGCATCCTGAACAAGGTTTGGGGGTGTGTGGGAGAGGGGGGGGGAAGGGGGTAAATTGTCTGGATTTATCAGAAAGTCACAGATCATGAGGAATCAGATTAGCTGACAAATTTCTTTTATACATCATCGGTTAGTCTGGTGAAGTGGACCCTTTTGGTAGTCAAGTGAAACCATAGATCCCTCGTTAGTAGTGGGGGGAAGGAGACCCCTTTGGTAGTTAAGTGAAACCGTAGATCCCTCGTTAGTAGTCTCGGAAAAGAGACCCTTTTGGTAGTCAAGTGAAACCATAGATCCCAAGCTAGTTATCTGAGAAAGGAGACCCTTTTGGTAGTCAAGTGAACCATATATCCCTCGCTAGTTGTCTGAGATAGGAGACCCTTTTGGTTGTCAAGTGAACCATAGATCCCTCGTTAGTTGTCTGAGAAAGGAGACCCTTTTGGTTGTCAAGGGAACCATATATCCCAAGCTAGTTGTCTGAGATAGGAGACCCTTTTGGTTGTCAAGTGAACCATAGATCCCTCGTTAGTTGTCTGAGAAAGGAGACCCTTTTGGTTGTCAAGTGAACCATATATCCTTCGTTAGTTGTCTGAGAAAGGAGACCCCTTTGGTTGTCAAGTGAACCATAGATCCCTCGTTAGTTGTCTGAGAAAGGAGACCCTTTTGGTTGTCAAGTGAACCATATATCCTTCGTTAGTTGTCTGAGAAAGGAGACCCCTTTGGTTGTCAAGTGAACCATAGATCCCTCGTTAGTTGTCTGAGAAAGGTATGGAGCCTCGTTAGTATAGCCTGGTGAAACTAAGACCCCACTTTGGTAGGCTGGTGAAACTAAGACCCCACTTTGGTACGCTGGTGAAACTAAGACCCCACTTTGGTAGGCTGGTGAAACTAAGACCCCACTTTGGTAGGCTGGTGAAACTAAGACCCCACTTTGGTAGGCTGGTGAAACTAAGACTCACTTTGGTAGGCTGGTGAAACTAAGATCCCACTTTGGTAGGCTGGTGAAACTAAGACCCACTTTGGTAGGCTGGTGAAACTAAGACCCCTTTTGGTAGGCTGGTAAAATTAAGACCTCCTTTGGTAGGCTGGTAAATCTAAGACCCCCTTGGTAGGCTGGTGAAACTAAGACCCCCTTGTAGGCTGGTAAAACTAAGACCCCCTTGTAGGCTGGTGAAACTAAGACCCCCTTGTAGGCTGGTGAAACTAAGACCCCCTTTGGTGGGCTGGTAAACTAAGACCCCCTTTGGTGGGCTGGTAAACTAAGACCCCCTTTGGTGGGCTGGTAAGCTAAGACCCCCTTTGGTTGGCTCGTAAACTAAGATCTTGAAATGAAGAGAAACGAAATTCGCCAAAATGACCTGTGTTCCCATGGCATAATTTGTTATCATAATTTTATCATGTTTCTCCTTGCATAATTTGTTATCATAATTTTATCATGTTTCTCCTTGCATATTTTGTTATCACAATGGTATCATGTTTCTCCTTGTATAATTTGTTATCACAATTGTATCATGTTTCTCCTTGCATAATATGTTATCGCTAAGTTATCATTCCGACTCTAAAAGTGCGGCCCATTAATTCAAAGATTTAAACAATTGTTTTTAATTTGGAGGGATTTTAAAAGTACACATGAATAAATTGGCACGAAACAATAAGGCTGCGACAAATGACATTCTTGATCAATTAGTTATACGCTAAATGGCATTCTTGATCAATTAGTTATACGCTAAATGACATTCTTGATCAATTAGTTATACGCTAAATGACTTTCTTGATCAATTAGTTATACGCTAAATGACATTCTTGATCAATTAGTTATACGCTAAATGACATTCTTGATCAATTAGTTATACGCTAAATGACATTCTTGATCAATTAGTTATACGCTAAATGACATTCTTGATCAATTAGTTATACGCTAAATGACATTCTTGATCAATTAGTTATACACTAAATGACATTCTTGATCAATTAGTTATACGCTAAATGACATTCTTGATCAATTAGTTATACGCTAAATGACATTCTTGATCAATTAGCTTTACGCGAGATGGTATTATTGATCAAATAGTTATACGCTAAATGACATTTTTGATCAATCAGCTTTACGCGAGATGGTATTATTGATCAAATAGTTATGCGCTAAATGACATTATTGTCCATAATTTATACGCTAAATGACATTATTTACCCACTAGTTATACTCTAGATGGCATTATTTATCAATCAGGTATACGCTAATTGACGTGAATTATCAAATAGTTAAGCCCTCCGACCGTGGCTACTAAAGGTTCTTGACCAAGTATAGAATCAAGCAACGCACCTTTTAAGAATGCCAATTCTTTAGTCAACATCCGCCTAGTTTTGTCTCCAGATGGCCAAAACCAAGTTTGGTATTAAGTTGACCTACACCAAGTTTGGTATTAATTTGACCCAGACCAAGTTTGGTATTAAGTTGACCTACACCAAGTTTGGTATTAAGTTGACCTACACCAAGTTTTGTCTTAAGTTGGTCTACAACAAGTTTTGTCTTAAGTTGGCCTGCACCAAGTTGTGTCTTAAGTTGACGTATAGCACGTTTTGTCGCAGTTACACCTCTGCAAAATTGTGTTTTAAGTTAACCTAAGGGGACGTTCAAGAACATAGCATAAAGTACAGGGGTGAAATCTTAAGAGTTTCCAACATGATTAGACAAAGGGGCAAATGTTGCCATATTGAATGCTGGGAACATGTTCCAGGATGTGGCTAATGGGCAAATGGTGCATTAGTGAATGCTGGGAACATGTTCCAGGGTGTGGCTAATGGGCAAATGATGCAATATTGAATGTTGGGAACATGTTCCAGGATGTGGCTAATGGGCAAATGGTGCGATATTGAATGCTGGGAACATGATCCAGGATGTGGCTAATGGGCAAATGATGCAATATAAAATGCTGGGAACATGTTCCAGGATGTGCCTAATGGGCAAATGATGCAATATTGAATGTTGAGAACATGTTCCAGGATGTGGCTAATGGGCAAATGATGCAATATTGAATGCTGGGAACATGTTCCAGGATGTGGCTAATGGGCAAATGATGCAATATTGAATGCTGGGAACATGTTCCATGATGTGGCAAATTGGAAAATGATGTAATATTGAATGCTGGGAACATGTTCCGATATGTGGGAAATGGGCAAATGATGCAATATTGAATGCTGGGAACATGTTCCAGGATGTGGCTGATGGGAAAATGATGCAACATTGAATTCTGCCAACGTTTGCCAGGATGTGACAAATGGACAACTGTTACCATACGGATTGCGGGGGCCAAAGCTGTGAATCATGGGAAATCATTGGCATGTCATTATGAATGAAAACCTGCTGGTGGTCTCAATGTTACATGGGGAGAGCACTCCTTTCGTAAGGGGGGATTACTCAGAAGAAACCTATTACACCCCCCCCCCTCTTATGAATTTCCACAACTTCAGACGTCGGTGCATTCAGCACATCAGCACTTCGTTGATTTATGATTCACAAGCTGGGCTGATACAAGAGGATGGGGGAAAAGTGGGAGGGGGGGCAATATAATTCAAGTCAGGTTTTTGTTTGTTTGTTTGTTATGGTGGTGGGGTGGGGGGGGGGAATAGTGCTTTGAGGGAGGGGGTAAGGGTGGTGAGGACAATATTTTTTTTAAAGTGAAAAGTAAATGTTTAATTTCCAAAAGCTGACTTTATCATGAAACAAACAAAAATGCAGAACATTTTAATTTATTATTATTTCTAGAAATAGCTTTTGAAAAGAAAAAAAAACACACACAAAAGAATGGGAAAAAGCTACAAAAATGATAAATCTAAAGAGTAATTGAAAAATGACATGTGCCTGACAAGTGAGAGTCACAAACTCCATTTTCCCCAGAAAGGAATACAAGGGCTGTTAGCATTCTCCGAATCTAATCCGAGTGCCTCTAACACAGGGGTGGGCAAACTACGGTCCGCGGGCCACATGCGGCCCAGCATCTGATGTTACGCACTCCCCCCACCCCAGGGCATTTAGAAATAAAACAAATTACTTTGTTGTTTTTTTTAATTATCTTCCTAAATTTTACAGAATTTTTGTACCGTTATGATTGTATGGACATCTGTTTTCAAATTTTCTATTTTAACAAACAGTTCTGACCTTCGTCAGGTAATGCTAATATGACACAAATATACACGCAGCCCTCCAATAGCTTTTCATTTGTAAATGTGGACCTAAGCTCACGAAGTTAGCCTACCCCAGCTCTAACACCACAAACAGCCTTAACACCACCACAGCAAAGCACATCTGAGTAGCAGCTACTTTCAACCACGGCCGGGACTGGTAAAAGCCTGCGCCCCGGGGCGGATAATTCTGAATTTAGGCGCCTTCTCTCGTCAAAAAGGTATACGTTTGTTGTTTTTTTTTGCTGGCATCCGTCCGTCACAATGTGACGATGGAGTGGGCTTCGGAGGACGAAATCCACATGACCTGGGATTATACTTGAAGGATTATAAGCTGGTTCCCAACAGCAAATCGCCTCTTTCCACGCCTCTCTCCACGCCTCTCTCCACGCCTCTCTCCACGCCTCTCTCCACGCCTCTCTCCATGCCTCTCTCCACGCCTCTCTCCACGCCGCTGGGTAACCCAAGAGAACATTATTTGGGTGATACAGCTTGGCACCAGTGACGTCGCAGGAGTTGTCGGAATGTTTCATTGTATCAACGTTATCCGCCTTTCGGGACTCCATCTCCGGGTTTGATTTCAGAGTTTCCTTCTCTTAGATGAGTTGCCGTCCAAGGTTAACGAGTCCCATCTCCCCGGGGTTCTGGTGGTGTTTTTTGCTCTTGCTGGAATTGAACTCCAGACCATGAACTTGAGATTTGCTCAGTTTAGACCACTCGGCATATTTTACATGAAAAAAGTTGAATTTTGGCACCCTGTGAATTTTTTCAACCCCCCCAAACCTCCACATTTTGCACGCCCCGTGGAGCAAGAAAGATTTTAAACTAGAGTTGATCAGTTCAACCGTGCTCCCACGGTACTGTGGCGCCATCCAACCATGTCGCTCTTGTATGTCTTGTTTCCGACCACAGCTGATAAGGTTGTTGTTTTTTTTTCTCTCTATGTAATGCATCGTGGATTACTATGGCCGGATGGCTCCAACTGCACTTAGAAGTTCTGAGTTGGAACGGGGAAATGTAGACATAGCAGGTCTCGGGGCTCTTGGTGACCTTTGATTTCATCAAGGTCATGCAAGTGGCTGTCTGAATAGAGAGCTTCAGAGAAAACTTAGTCTAAAATTAAATTTCCCTGAACCATTTGATGGCGCCATCCTTTCACTCTTTCTAAAAGAAACCACAAACGACCCCCTCCCCCAACCCCACACACACACAAACGCACACATGCAGACACACAATTTTTTCCCCAAATAAAAACAAATACAATTTTAAAATAAAACTGATAAAACCACAAACAAAACAAAGAACAAAACAACGGAAAAAACACCTAACAAAACTACTTACAAAGCCACTAACAAAACAACGAACAAAACCACTAACAAAACAACTAACAAAACAACTAACAAACCACTAACAAAACCACTAACAAAACCACTAACAAAACAACTAACAAAACAACTAACAAAACCACTAACAAAACAACTAACAAAACCACTAACAAAACCACTAACAAAACCACTAACAAAACCACTAACAATGCCACTAACAAAACAAATAACAAAACCACTAACAAAACAACTAACAAAACCACTAACAAAACCACTAACAAAACCACTAACAAAACCACTAACAAAACCACTAACAAAACCACTAACAAAACCACTAACAAAACCACTAACAAAACCACTAACAAAATCACTAACAAAACAACTAAACAAAACCACTAACAAAACAACTAACAAAACCACTAACAAAACCACTAACAAAACCACTAACAAAACTACTAACAAAACAACTAACAAAACAACGAACAAAACAACTAACAAAACAACTAACAAAACCACTAACAAAACAACTAACAAAACAACTAACAAAACCAGTAACAAAACAACTAACAAAACAACGAACAAAACAACTAACAAAACAACTAACAAAACAACTAACAAAACCACTAACAAAACCACTAACAAAACCACTAACAAAGCAACTAACAAAACAACGAACAAAACAACTAACAAAACAACTAACAAAACCACTAACAAAACCACTAACAAAACCACTAACAAAGCAACTAACAAAACAACGAACAAAACAACTAACAAAACAACGAACAAAACCACTAACAAAACCACTAACAAAACAACTAACAAAACAACTAACAAAAAGACTAACAAAACAACTAACAAAACAACGAACAAAACAACGAACAAAACAACGAACAAAACAACTAACAAAAAAACTAAAAAAACCCACTAAAAAAACAACGAACAAAACCACTAACAAAACTACTAACAAAACAACTAACAAAACAACTATTAAAACCACTAACAAAACAACTAACAAAACCACTAACAAAACCACTAACAAAACAACTAACAAAACAACTAACAAACAACTAACAAAACCACTAACAAAACCACTAACAAAACAACTAACAAACCACTAAAAAAACCACTAACAAAACCACTAACAAAACCACTAACAAAACCACTAACAAAACCACTAACAAAACCACTAACAAAACCACTAACAAAACCACTAACAAAACCACTAACAAAACCACTAACAAAACAACTAACAAAACCACTAACAAAACCACTAACAAAACCACTAACAAAACCACTAACAAAACCACTAACAAAACCACTAACAAAACCACTAACAAAACCACTAACAAAACCACTAACAAAACCACTAACAAAACCACTAATAAAACCACTAACAAAACCACTAACAAAACCACTAACAAAACAACTAACAAAACCACTAACAAAACCAATAACAAAACCACTAACAAAACCACTAACAAAACCACTAACAAAACCACTAACAAAACCACTAACAAAACCACTAACAAAACCACTAACAAAACAACTAACAAAACAACTAACACAGAAAGACATTTGCAGATCACCTTAAATACTTGTAGGAAGAAAGTGGGGAGAACCTGGTGATGGAGGTCTACATACAAAACGTATGCACCAGCTTCAACCAGACGGCAAGGATTGACCGATCAAAGTTGAAGAAGGCCATGGACGGAGGCGCGGATGTCATTTGGGTAGGGCAGAGTGGGGCATTTCCGCCCCCAAACCTCCAAACACTGAATTTGCAAGTTTTATTTAAATTGCTGTGTACTGTGGCGTCTCCAGTATATAAACAACTTAACAAGCCGACCAAGTTTTGGTTTTGCACCCCACCCCGATGAAAAAACCTGAAATTACGCCCCTAGACGGAGGATTCGAATGAAACTCTATGCAGTGGCGTATCTATGCAGTGGCGTAGCCATACTGTTCAGCTCCCACGACGAAACAACTCTGCATTTGGCTTAAAATGCCATTCCTCTAAATATATATTTTTTAAAAAGTGCCACCTGGGGCAGTCTGCCCCCTCCACACACCTTTTGCTACGCCTTTGACCCTTTGAAACCCTCATCCCACAATCGTCCGTAACGGTTTCAGATTAGATTCGCGTCATTCCTTCGAGCTTTCCTTCCTTTGTTGTTCCCCTTAATTTTGATACTAACATTGGTTCTGATTTTACTTACCAAGAGATATGATGGAGTGAAGGTCACGTGCTCCCTTCTGCTCAGTCTAATTTCTAAAAATAACTCTGACAGCACCTTGAGCCTTGTTTTGATGTGCCCAACGAAACACAATAACTATACAATAAACAAAGAAGTCTTCAAATCAACTTAAAGTGACTAAAGCTTATTTTTTTAATCTAAATATACTAAGTAAAATAATATGCGATACACAATGAATACACTATGACATAACGACATGACGAAAAATAATTGAGAATTATCCTAGAAGATATACTATGACAATGACTGATGGTTGTCATGTAACTATAAATTACCCAGAGAACGTCTACAGAAGAATGTCGCGTCTACACAAGATTATCGAGTCTACAGAAGAATGCCGCGTCTACAGAAGAAATTTAGTGGAGAGAAAAATGTCGAGTCTACAGAAGAATACCGGGTCTAGAGAAGAAGGTCGCATCTACAGAAGAAAATCGATTGTACAGAAAAATGTATCGAAAAAAAGAATATCCCGTCCACAGAAGAATTTCGAGTCTACAGAAGCATGTCATTTCTACAGAAAAATGCCGAATTTACAGAAGAATGTCGAGTCTACAGAAGAATGTCGCGTCTACAGTAGAATTTTGCGTCTACAGAAGAATGTTGCGTCCACAGAAGAATGTCGAGTCTACAGAAGAATATCGCGTCTACAGAAGAATGTTGTGTCCACAGAAGAATGTTGCGTCTACAGAAGAATATCGCATCTACAGAAGAATGTTGTGTCCACAGAAGAATGTTGCGTCTACAGAAGAATATCGCATCTACAGAAGAATGTTGCGTCTACAGAAGTATGTCGACGAGAAGAGACTAAAAAGTTATCTTTATTTTTAAACTTGTTATTTATTTTTTTCTATCCTTTCTTGTACACACGCAACTCGCTCTGTTCACAATGTTCACTGACATCAGCCACGGAAACATGATTATGAAACTCATGAAAACGAAATCCTGACTTTCACATTAAAATTGTAGATATGCGCACCAACTTGTATCGCGGGACCTCGATACGAACGTGTCAATTGCATTCTCGCGTTTCTATCTCTGTCTCTCTAATTCTCTTTACCTTAAACTTAAACTCATTTTTTCATTATCTGTACTAACCTTCCAATCTCTCTCAAACGCTCACCCACTTTTCTCCTCGTTCTCAGGCTTCACTGCCCTCCATCCCTCTGTCACTCTTTCTTGTTAATTGCAATAATAAGGTCGCCCAAGCACCGAATTTGTGCTACTAAACATGACGCCCAGACCTCCTAATTGTGTCATAAAACTGGGTCACCAACCTTAACAACAATGAGAAGCGCTGGGCTTGCAGAAATTGGTAACAATTCAGACGAACTTCATCTAAGTACTGCCATCTGTGTCCCGTGGAAAAAGTTGGGGGGGGGGGGCACTCCAAACTACAACATTTTCTAAGACTGTGGACACTTATACTAAAGAGCAGAGCCTCCTTGTTCCCACCAGCCCCCCCCCCCCCAAATAAACGGTCTAATTATATCACAAGATTGGCCTTCAAGTTAATACAGATGCTCGTGAGAGATGGACGTTCGGACACTGTCCGTTTCCTTGTTTACATTGGCTTCAGTTGAAGTGTTTTGTGCCAGTGTCCATATGTTTTCTTTGTATCAGTATCGTGCTTGGATATGTGTGAAGAACGCATGCATGCTGGCCGACACAGAACATCTGCATGTTAGCACAGAACCTTTGCTGGCCGACACAGAACATCTACATGTTAGCACAGAACCTTTGCTGACCCACACAGAACATCTGCATTTTAGCACAGAATCTTTGCTGACCCACACAGAACATCTGCATGTTAGCACAGAACCTTTGCTGACCCACACAGAACATCTGCATGTTAGCACAGAACCTTTGCTGGCCGACACAGAACATCTACATGTTAGCACAGAACCTTTGCTGACCCACACAGAACATCTGCATTTTAGCACAGAACCTTTGCTGACCCACACAGAACATCTGCATGTTAGCACAGAACCTTTGCTGGCCGACACAGAACATCTGCATGTTAGCACAGAACCTTTGCTGGCCGACACAGAACATCTGCATTTTAGCACAGAATCTTTGCTGGCCGACACAGAACATCTGCATGTTAGCACATAACCTTTGCTGACCCACAGAGAACATCTGCATATTAGCACATAACCTTTGCTGACCCACACAGAACATCTGCATGTTAGCACAGAACCTTTGCTGACCCACAAAGAACATCTGCATGTTAGCACAGAACCTTTGCTGGCCGACACAGAACATCTTCATTTTAGCACAGAACCTTTGCTGGCCGACACAGAACATCTGCATGTTAGCACAGAACCTTTGCTGACCCACACAGAACATCTGCATGTTAGCACAGAACCTTTGCTGGCCAACACAGAACATATGCATGTTAGCACAGAACCTTTGCTGGCCGACACAGAACATCTGCATTTTAGCACAGAACCTTTGCTGGCCGACACAGAACATCTGCATGTTAGCACAGAACCTTTGCTGACCCACACAGAACATCTGCATGTTAGCACAGAACCTTTGCTGGCCGACACAGAACATCTGCATGTTAGCACAGAACCTTTGCTGGCCGACACAGAACATCTGCATGTTAGCACAGAACCTTTGCTGGCCGACACAGAACATCTGCATGTTAGCACAGAACCTTTGCTGGCCGACACAGAACATCTGCATGTTAGCACAAAAACATAGACTATACCAAACTTATACAAACAATGCTTTGGGTTTATGTTCTTTTTCAGCCCTAGGTCCAATTTGAACACTACTCATCAATTCGTTTAACACAGTGACATTAGCCCTAGGTCCAATTTGAGCACTACTCATCTATAGGTCAAGCACAGTGCCATTGGCCCTATGTCCTATTTGTGCACTACTCATCCATTGGTCTAACACAGTGCCTTTGGCCCTAGGTCCAATTTGAGCACTACTCATCCATTGGTCTAACACAGTGCCATTGGCCCTAGGTACAATTTGAGCACCACTCATCCATTGGTCTAACACAGTGCCATTGGCCCTAGGTCCAATTTGAGCACTACTCATCTATTGGTGTAACACAGTGCCATTGGCCCTAGGTCCAATTTGAGCACTACTCATCTATTGGTGTAACACAGTGCCATTGGCCCTAGGTCCAATTTGAGCACTACTCATCTATTGGTCAAGCACAGTGCCATTGGCCCTAGGTCCAATTTGAGCACTACTCATGTATTGGTCAAGTACAGTGCTATTGGCCCTAGGTCCAATTTGAGCACTACTCATCTATTGGTCAAGCACAGTGCCATTGGCCCTAGGTCCAATTTGAGCACTACTCATCTATTGGTCAAGCACAGTGCCATTGGCCCTAGGTCCAATTTGAGCACTACTCATCTATTGGTCAAGCACAGTGCCATCTAAGATTTTACAATTTCTTCATCCACCGCCGTAGACGGCTTTAAGTCTATAGTAGAAAATAATCAGACAAAAACACGCTTTTAAAGAGAACTTTTTTTGTTCTTATTATATACTGGAAATAATCGCCCAAACAGTGGCGGCGGCAATGCGGAAACTTCCCGTTCCAGTTAAGTCCCCCGACAAATCATGCATTCAAGTAAACGCACTTTATAAGATCGCCACTTAGTGTTGACGTCTGAGAATTTTATGTTCTGCCCCTGTTGAACACAGCATGACATCCATACACGAATACACACCAAGATCATTATTATTTGGGAATATAAAATGGCAATTCCATGAAATCTCAGTAGCTTTCTCCTCTCCGGTGTCCTTCTGTTGATGAGTAATTATCTCTACCGGAATCGAATCAGTTTATAGTCAATTGAAAAAAACAACAACAGCAACGCTTACTACATGCTAAAAATACTAAAAAGATTAATTTTCTTAAAACACATTCCTTTCAATTCTTAAAAAGACCGAGATTAACGCAAACACACACACACACACACACACACACACATACACACAGTGAGTTGACTGCATGCATGATTACCCAAGTTTGAAAATAAAAAAAATGTCAATCAACAAAAAAAAAAACCAATCAACCAAGAAACCAATCAATCTATTAACCATACAACCAATCTATCAACCAAACAACCAATCTACCAACCAAACAACCAATCCATCAACCAAACAACCAATCTATCAACCAAACAACCAATCTATCAACCAAACAACCAATCTATCAACCAAACAACCAATCTACCAACCAAGCAACCAATCTATCAACCAAACAACCAATATATCAACCAAGCAACCAATCTATAAACCAAACAACCAATCTATCAACCAAACAACCAATCTATCAACCAAACAACCAATCTATCAACCAAACAACCAATCTACCAACCAAGCAACCAATCTATCAACCAAACAACCAATATATCAACCAAGCAACCAATCTATCAACCAAACAACCAATCTATCAACCAAACAACCAATCTATCAACCAAACAACCAATCTATCAACCAAACAACCAATCTACCAACCAAGCAACCAATCTATCAACCAAAAAACCAATCTATCAACCTAACAACCAATCTATCAACCAAACAACCAATCTATCAACCAAACAACCAATCTATCAACCAAACAACCAATCTATCAACCAAACAACCAATCTACCAACAAAGCAACCAATCTACCAACCAAACAACCAATCTATCAACCAAACAACCAATCTACCAACCAAGCAACCAATCTACCAACCAAACAACCAATCCATCAACCAAACAACCAATCTATCAACCAAACAACCAATCTATCAACCAAACAACCAATCTATCAACCAAACAACCAATCTACCAACCAAACAACCAATCTATCAACCAAACAACCAATCTACCAACCAAACAACCAATCTATCAACCAAACAACCAATCTACCAACCAAACAACCAAGCTATCCACCAAACAACCAATCTATCAACCAAACAACCAATCTACCAACCAAGCAACCAATCTACCAACCAAACAACCAATCTATCAACCAAACAACCAATCTACCAACCAAACAACCAATCTATCAACCAAACAACCAATCTATCAACCAAACAACCAATCTATCAACCAAACAACCAATCTATCAACCAAGCAACCAATCTATAAACCAAACAACCAATCTATCAACTAAACAAACAATCTATCAACCAAACAACCAATCTATCAACCAAACAACCAATCTATCAACCAAACAACCAATCTACGAACCAAACAACCAATCTATCAACCAAACAACCAATCTATCAACCAAACAACCAATCTACCAACCAAACAACCAATCTACCAACCAAACAACCAATCTATCAACCAAACAACCAAGAATCTCACCTAACGCAGTAATCGGTATCTTTATTTTGCACAACATTGAACTCAACATTACACCTTAACTTTCTTTCATACCTAGAGAATCGTAACATCTTTTGATAGCATATCTTTTGTGCCCTCGTCTGAAATTTCATTTTAACGACAATGAAAACAAAATGTGTGTAAGACAATAATCTGTCATATAATCTAAGTGTTTTTTTATACAGCAACTCGCCCATCAACGTAATTAGCTCAAGTGTCATAATCCAAACATTTGCTTTCTCTTTCCTCTTTGAATTTCCGGGGCAGTTTAACTAGTTACAGGATGTTCAGCTGCCTTGTCTGTTGTCTGTTGTCTGCTGTCTGATTCGTTGATTCATTGGTTCATCTCGTCTGCTGCTTCATGATCTATCTCCCGTGATCAATGGAAGCACGTTTCAAAGAACCAATATTATCAATGCCGACCACCTGACCTGGGAATTGAGGAATTGAATCATGGGGTTTCAAACTGATAGGACTCACACTTCCGGTATATGGATAGCAGTTTTCCGGAATCAGAGTTTGGGGGAGGGGGGGGGTAAAAAAATGTGTGTGGGGGGGGGGGGGGGGTTGCAGCAAAATATTAAAATTCTTTCTCTATAACGTTCATTGGCCTTCAAGTAATTTGACTTTAATACTTAATATTCAAGTTTAAGAACATGTTGTTGTTTTTCTTCGTAGTAGAGTTGTGTTTTTTTTGTGTGTGTATGGAGGGGGGAGGAGGAGGAGTCTTAGACCACTTAGGAGTTTAACGCGCCATCGTGAGTAGTAAGTGGGGTCGGGGGGGGGGGGTTTAGATGGGTTCATTAGTGAATAGAACAAGGCGTGACCGTATTGTGTAAAGATCAAATGGTTTCAGACGTAAACCATTGTTTTTCTTCGTAGTAGAGTTGTGTTTTTTTTGTGTGTGTATGGAGGGGGGAGGAGGAGGAGTCTTAGACCACTTAGGAGTTTAACGCGCCATCGTGAGTAGTAAGTGGGGTCGGGGGGGGGGGTTTAGATGGGTTCATTAGTGAATAGAACAAGGCGTGACCGTATTGTGTAAAGATCAAATGGTTTCAGACGTAAACCAAAAAGCATGAAATAGTTTCACTCTTTGTGACCACCCCTCAGAGAGATAGGAGCTCGCTTGATCAATTCAAAAAGTTTCACTTATGCTCGTGTTCTGTCACCGTATTACCCGGATGTTGTCGGGGACGATGATTCACTTGTGACGTCAACGTGTCCCGACGCGTATAAAAAAGACGACCTGTTGTCTTTGGCCAACAGAACAAACCAGCTTTGATAAAAATCAACACCTTACAAAGGACGAGTAAAGTGAATCGCAATTATTAGCATTATAACATTTCCACTTGGGATCTTAAATATCAGTTAGCATTCATTTATAAATATTGTGATTAAATAATGGATTTACAAAAGTGCGTCGAAGAAAGCAAAAATAGTTCAGAATGGAAGTCACTGAAGGACCCAGGTCAAATGTGCTCTAAGCGTGAAGCAGAACGCGACACGAGTTTAAATTCGAAAATGTGTTGGACATTTAAACGACCCACCAAATACGTGTGTGATTCATCGGCTGACATCATGCCGTCGGGTCAGATTTCGTTGACATCGCCATTGTTATCGATCCATAGCGTTCGTCGTTGCTGGTTGCCGTTGGTGGTCCTGCTGATGGCTGCCACGTGTGGCGCTACCCAGCTGGGTGGAGCTGAAGCTGACGATGTCCTCTTGGCAGACGTAAGTTAAAAGAGATTCATGGTAAAATAATAAAGAGAACCGTGAATGAGCGCCAAGCATGAAAACATTAACGTTTCTCGTGACGCTAGTAGTACTTGTCTAAGTCTTGCTAGATGGGAAGAATGCCTGAACATTTGACTTGGATGAGCGAGTGGAGAGACGTGTCGGAGTCATGAAAAACTGACGTCTATGGTTGCAATGATACACCTTAGATGTATATGTGCCCTGTGTGTATTAGGGCCCTGTGTATGTATTAGTGTCCTGTGTATATTAGTGCCCTGTGTATATTAGGGCCCTGTGTGTATTCGGGCCATGTGTGAATCAGTGCCTTGTGTGTACTAGGACCCTGTGTGTATTAGGGCCCTGTGTGTACTAGGGGCCTGTGTGTGTCAGGACCCTGCGTGTATTAGTGTCCTATGTGTATTAGTACCCTTTGTGTATTAGGGCCCTGTGTGTATTAGTGTCCTATGTGTATTAGTACCCTGTGTGTATTAGGGCCCTGTGTGTATTTCTCTCACTCCCTCTCTCTGTGTGTCTTTATCTCTGTACCTCTGTCAGTCCTTCCCCTATCTCTTTCTCTCTCTATATATATAATATATATATAAATCCCCTCTCTCTAGCACCTGTCTCTCTATCCTCTTTCTCTCTCCACCTCCTTTCTCCCCTCTCTATCGTCGCCACTCTCTCTAGCGCTCCCGTCTCTCTCTTTTTCGCACCCCACCTCTCTATATGCACCCCTTTAATCCACTATCTCGCTCCTCAATCTCTCTATACCCTCTCTCTCTATACCCTCTCACTCTATACCCTCTCACTCTATACCCTCTCTCTCTTTACCCTCTCACTCTATACCCTCTCTCTCTATACCCTCTCTCTCTATACCCTCTCTCTCTATACCCTCTCTCTCTATACCCTCTCTCTCCATACCTATCCCTATCTCCCTGTCTCCAATGTAGCAACGCATCCCACAGGACTTGACCCTACACAGGAAAATAATAAGTTATTCATTTGAAAGTAGCCACATAGTTTCGACTGTAAAAAAAAAAAAATTAAGAACAACACACCCATCCTCCCACCCGTCACAGCCTTTGTAAATAGTTAGTAAATTGTCTTCCTATTTCCAGCAATACCTGGCCAGGTTCGGATACTACCAGCAGCCTAGCAATCCCCAGCTACCCCAAGCGATTTACAGTGTCCCAGAGGACCAGGGATTTCAAAATGACCGGCCCGAAATGTCCAAGTCAGAACACACAGACTCCGACCGGAGTGACGCCTTCAGGTGAGTCACACTGACGCCCAGTCTTCATAGCCACCACAGTGGCCGACAGAGCACGTGTGTCGTGTTTGGATCTAATGGCACGCCTACAGTGGCAGGCCCTGGGTAATAGCACATTTACAGTGGCGGGCCCTGGGTAATAGCACAGCTACAGTGGTGGTGCCTGGGTAATAGCACAGCTACAGTGGCGGTCCTTGGGTAATAGCACAGCTACAGCGGTGGTGCCTATGTAATAGCACACCTGCAGTGGCAGTCCCTGGGTAATAGCACACCTGCAGTGGCGGTCCCTGGGTAATAGCACACCTACAGTGGCAGTCCCTGTGTAATAGCACAGCTACAGTGGCGGTCCTTGTGTAATAGCACAGCTACAGTGGTGGTCCCTGGGAAAAAGCACAAGTACAATGGTGGGAGCTGGGTAATAGCACACCTACAGTGGTGGGCCCTGGGTAATAGCACAGCTACAGTGGCGGTCCCTGTGTAATAGCACAACTACAGTGGCGGGTCCTGGGTAATAGCACAGCTACAGTGGCGGGCCCTGGGTAATAGCACATTTACAGTGGCGGGCCCTGGGTTATAGAACAACTACAGTGGTGGTACCTGGGTAATAGCACATTTACAGTGGCGGGCCCTGGGTAATAGCACAGCTACAGTGGCGGGCCCTGGGTTATAGAACAACTACAGTGGTGGTACCTGGGTAATAGCACAGTTACAGTGGCGGGCCCTGGGTAATAGCACAACTACAGTGGCGGGCCCTGGGTAATAGCACAACTACAGTGGTGGGCCCTGCGTAATAGCACACCTACAGTGGCGGTCCCTGGGTAATAGCACACCTACAGTGGCGGTCCATGTGTAATAGCGCAACTACAATGGTGGTACCTGGGTAATAGCACGCCTACAATAGCGGGCCCTGGGAAATAGCACACTTACAGTTGCGGGCCCTGGATATTAACTCAAATTATAAATTCCATGGGGTAGGGGGTAACACAATTGTTTTTAAGAGCGCACGAGTCTCAGGGGACACTGATTTCTAAACGTGGGGTTCAGTTTATTAATGTATGTGACGAATTATAACATAGTGGATCGGGTTTTGGGGCCTGGGAGTGAGATTCGTCCAAACGTATTTTTTAGTTTAAATGACGTATCCAAGGACAAAATGGTCCCAATTAATTTAAATGACTTATCTAAGGACAAAATGGTCCCAATTAGTTTAAATGACTTATCCAAGGACAAAATGGTCCCAATTAGTTTAAATGACTTATCCGAGGACAAAATGGTCCCAATTAGTTTAAATAACGTATCTAAGAACAAAATGGTCCCTATTAGTTTAAATGACTTATTTAAGGACAAAATGGTCCCAATTAGTTTAAATGACTTATCCGAGGACAAAATGGTCCCAATTAGTTTAAATAACGTATCTAAGAACAAAATGGTCCCTATTAGTTTAAATGACTTATTTAAGGACAAAATGGTCCAAATTAGTTTAAACAAATTAGTCTCAAGCCGACGTAACGCTCTAAAATCGCCATATTCTAGAAACATAAAGAAACAATAGTCGGAAACATTGCAAGGCAAATGCTCGAATTTTGCCTTTGACAAATCAGCTTTTATTTTTAGCCTGTCCTGTGACCCGTATTTAATAACGGATAAATAGGTCATTGGTCAATGGGATTAAGTCTTCTGGTTCACGACCTGCGGCGAATACAAAAAATGTATCATTTTATTTATAGGTCTTACAAGGAATGTCGCACATTCAATGCTCATGGGGCCCATACTATCAACTCTTTATTCTTTTAGTGGCCATCCATGATGCCGTCACTCATCATCCCATGAACAAAATGGGGCATTCCCAGCCCCGCTGTACACAAATTGAATGCGAAAACCTTTTTTTTTTGTGAGTCTAGTGAAACCTTTATACCGAATAATATAGAATCGTGGTTCTCACCAAAATATACTTAACACATGGACTTCCACGGGGTGAGCGGATCCCAGATTAAGAACCTCTTCAGTAGAGCGAGCGAGAAACAAATTTTCTAAGATATTTCAAGTTTAGAAGGGATTGTTTCCTGTAGATGCATGCTATCTAATCAGTGACTTTGCATAGTTCATTAATTGTATAAGTACGTTGGCACAAATCACTAAACTGTTATTAACCTGGACCTCCCAAGATAGTGACAGGTCTGTCTTCAAACAAAAAGTTTATTTTATTCAGAAAATGCGTCAAAAATTAACTGGGGAAAGGGGGGGGGGGCATTCTCACAACACTCAACTTACAGCACACAACTCGCAGCTTACAACACACAGCTCACAACACACAACTCACAACAAACAACACACAGCTCACAACACACAACTCACAACAAGCAACACACAGCTAAAAAAAAAAAACACCAAAAAAGCACACACAGCTCACAATACACAAAACACAATACAACTCAAAGCTCACAACAACACACAACACACAATTCACAGCTCACAACTCAAACCTCACAAAACGCAACTCACATCTCTCTTTTTAGGCATTCGAGAAAACGTGGCATAGTTTTAACGATAATATATTTAAATTGATCAAAAGGTTCCCTTGGTAAATACCTACACTAATAATGTTTTTGAGACCTTATGATTGTGTTCGGTCTGCTGCCCCCCCCCCCCCTCTCTCTCTTTAGCCTCATAGCCCCGCCCACATGTCGTGAATCAGACGCGGAAGAAGCCAAACATGAGTTCGGGAGGGTCCGCTGAGGCCTAATACAATTAAGCTCTACAATTTGAAACGCTCACCACCCCACCCCCCTCTCTCTCTCTCTTTAGCCTCATAGCCCCGCCCACATGTCGTGAATCAGACGCGGAAGAAGCCAAACATGAGTTCATTGAAATGATTCCTTCAATCATACATATATATATTATATTCACCGTCTGTGTTATTGAACGTCAACTACTGAATATGTTACGTCATACACAGCTCCCCACCCCCACGTTTTACTTAAAACTGTTTTGATGAATCCTCACTGGAAGAACTTATCTCTCTCTTTCTCTCCCATTCTCTCTCTATCTCCCATACTCTCTTTCTCTCCCATTCTCTCTCTCCCTCTCAATCTCTTTCTCTCTGTCTCTCTCTCTCTCAACAACTGTTGTGAATTACCACTAGACATTACTTAAATATCTCTCTCTCTTCTCTCTCTCTACCTATCTATATATCTCTCTCATTCTCTATCTCTTTCTCTCTGTCTCTCTCTCTCTCTCTCTCTCTCCACTGCTATGGTGAATTACCACTGTACAATACTTACATCTCTCTCTCTCTCTTTCTTTCTCTCCCTCTCTACCTATCTTTTTATACATATATCTCTCTCTAGCTCTCTCTCTCCTTCTCTCCCCCCCCTAACAAACACCACAAAAAAACATCAAAACCCACGCCCTATTCAGAAGCCAATGTTATTCTTTTATTATGCTACAGCAGGTTTTCAACAACATATTATAATGAACGACATAATGTCACAGATATATTGTTGAGAACGTGCAAATTATTAGTAAATGAAAGATGCGGAATAAATCTGGTGGATACAACATCACGACTTATCTAACGCGTTTCTTCTCAGACACACATGCAATGTGTGACTTGGCACCGCCATCTGGCGTTTGTTCTCAGACGCACATGCAATGTGTAACTTGGCACCACCCTCAACCAACCATTTCGACCTCGTAACTTTGACTTAATTAAGCCGACGTCTTGCCCAACCGCAGCCGACACCATGGACTTTATCTTTCAGACGCCTGCAGTCGTTCTTCCATCTGCCCGTCACCGGACGCCTGGACGAGGCGACCAGAGGCGTGATGAGGTCTCCCCGCTGTGGCGTCAGCGACGTGGTCGACAGCAGCGGCGAAAGGGAAAGTGTTCACGTCGACGTTGGGGAGAAGAGGAGAGCCAAACGCTACGCCTATTACACGTATTCCGGTGAGCGAAATGAATTGAACGCCGGAGTTCAATTCTTGAAATAGTTTTGTTTTAAACCCTTTTATTAGTATTTTCTTTATTAACTTTGCTTTTCTTCGTTTGTCTCTGTGTTTAATGTTCTTTGAAACTTCGGACGGCTAAACTGACCCACTTCTCGTCATCCTATCGAGCTGAAATTTGCAACAAAGACTCCTTACCGATGACGATGCTTTCTGTTCATTGTTATAGTTCTCTAGGTACATTTGAGCCTTACGCATCTCCGCGGTTAATTTTAAAGTTAAATTTTACCGTGCTAACTATGAGAAACGCACGATATTAACTATTAAGTTAAAATAGCCGGGCACGCAGCTCAGCTGTTGCTGTTTTCTATGCATTCTTGACCAGCATGTACCATTTTTACAGATGGATCTCCCGCCAAATGGGAAATGAGTGAGCTGACCTGGGGCATCACAAGATATTCGCAGCAGATTTCAGAATCTAAACAAAGGTACGAATTTTGTTCCAGGACATTTTTTATCCGGACACATGTGGTTGTACAAACAAAAAAATGGGCTCTTGAGCGCAATACGCAATTTCATATTTATTTACATTTCATGTCTTTATCTTCCTCACCCCCCTCCCCCCTCTCTCTCTCTCTCTCTTTCTTTCTTTAGACATTTAACATAAGCTCATTAAAGCTATAAACAAACCACAAAAATGCTTTTAATAAATTTCTGACGTTCACCCTTTACACTTTGACCTGTGAGTGCTGTTGAGCTTACTGCCTGCTATTGATACAGCGGTGGTAAGTCGGTGCACTTGTGTTGTCACGTGACGATAAAATGCGCCATCTTCCTCGCAGCCACACAAAGACCCACTTCATCTCTTCCATAGTGGGACACATCCAGCCAGGGGCGAATCAAAAGTCATAAAATTCCACTCCTCAAAAAAAAAAAAAAAAAAAAAAAATTTTGTTCAAATAAATTTAATTTAACTATATTAAAAAGACTTAGGTCTGAGGCGCAAATGACAAGTAAATGTTACATCCGGTGCGGACATTTTGGAGCGATGCGAAATTTTATTTTTTATTTTATCAACAATTATTTTTTTTTGTGAATATTATTTTTTTTAAAATTTGAATTGATATATCTCTTGCCATTTCTTTTTACAAGAATCAATTATTTTGGTATCAATTCTCCTTTGAATGTTACAATTTTGTGAAAACTGTATACTGACTTAAAAGAACAAAAAATACTGCAGTAAGATCGCCTTACTATGGTCAGTGACAAAGCAAGATCGTCTTTCTATGACCAGTGGCATACAGTAAGATCCTTTTATTATGTTTCAGAGATGTCATACGCCAGGCCCTCGCCGTGTGGGCCCAGCACGTCCCAGTTCGGTTCGTGGAGACCAGGGGAGCTGACGAGCCCGATATCAACATCATGTTCGGCAGCAGACGGCACGGCCCCTATAATGACCCGGAGTTCGATGGCTCCAGTAAGTTGTGACGTCACGATCCCGACAAAACTCTGTTAACAGCGTCTTATTCTACATCACACATGACCATCGGCGATTGACCATAATCTCACAAGAAATACTTTTCGTAGTCAATAAGTTTAATTTACAAAATGTATTGTTCTGTTGTTTTTTGTTGTTTTTTTTAAACTGAAAAAGTCCAGTCTAAATATCCTGGTTTAAAAAAAAAGGACGAAAAAGCTTTTTTTCTCTAGAATTCATTTCCAGCAAATAACAGGTCTTCAATGTTAACAGTAAAAGCAACTTTTAAAGATTTTCTTTAAAAATTCTATTTACCTACTCGACCATACAGTCGCAGTAAGTCGTCAATGCATCTTCTAGAAACAAATTTATTTTCCAGCCCCTGGTTATTTTAAACGGGTGCTTTATTGATAGACACACGGCCTAGTTGGAAAATGTGCTCCAAAATATTATATCACGTGACCTCCCAAATCATCCCAAAGATTTCATTTTCGTTGCATATTTCATTTCCTTCTCTCTCTCTTTCTCTCTCTCTTTTTCTCTCTCTCTCTCTCTCTCTCTCTCTCTCTCTCTCATTCTCTCTCTCTCTCTCTCTTTCTTTCTTTCTTTCTTTCTTTCTATCTCTCTCTCTCTCTCTCTATCTCTATCTCTTTCTCTACATTATGTCAGCTGGTGCTAGTCCTGTATAGCTGGTCAACATGTCTTGTATAGCTGGTGATCTCGTCCTGTATAGCTGGTCATCATGTCCTGTATAGCTGGTCATAATTTCCTGTATGGCTGGTCATCTCGTCTTGTATAGCTGGTCATCATGTCCTGTATAGCTGGTGATCTCGTCCTGTGTAGCTGGTCATCATGTCCTGTATAGCTGGTAATCTCGTCCTGTATAGCTGGTCATCATGTCCTGTATAGCTGGTGATCTCGTCCTGTATAGCTGGTCATCATGTCCTGTATAGCTGGTAATCTCGTCCTGTATAGCTGGTAATCTCGTCCTGTATAGCTGGTCATCATGTCCTGTATAGCTGATAATCTCGTCCTGTATAGCTGGTCATCATGTCCTGTATATCCTCACACAGGAATGGATGAGAATGTTCTGGCTCACGCCTGGGGACCTAGTCGAAAAGCCAAGGGTTTCTCCGGCGACGTCCATTTCGACAACGACGACAACTGGTCCAACGTGAACACATTCCTCAACGTGGCTGTCCACGAGCTCGGACACTCCATGGGGTTGATTCACTCCACGGACCAGTCGGCCATCATGTTCCCCTTGTACAGAGAAACATCAGAGCTGAACCAGGATGATATCG
The DNA here is from genome assembly GCA_964033795.1 of Lymnaea stagnalis. Classification (NCBI taxonomy): domain Eukaryota; kingdom Metazoa; phylum Mollusca; class Gastropoda; family Lymnaeidae; genus Lymnaea; species Lymnaea stagnalis. The sequence goes on along the minus strand of CAXITT010000567.1, from coordinate 285,805 downwards.
ATGGAATCCGGTTCATCTACAGTAAGTTTGTCCTAACCTAGCTCTATGTGTTGATTATTTCCATTCGGGCAATCTACAGTAAGTTTGTCCTAGCCTAGCTCAATGTGTTGATTATTTCCATCCGGGCAATCTACAGTAAGTTTGTCCTAGCCTAGCTCTAAATATTGACCAATTCCACGACTGTTTATGTGTGTATTGCCTCACCGTGCAGGCTCCACACTGACGCCCCATTTAAATGACTCCCTATTTGACTGACTCTCCATTTTATTGAATCCCCATTTGACTGACTCTCCATTTGACTGACTCCCTATTTGACTGACTCTCCATTTGACTGACTCCCTATTTAACTGACTCCCTATTTGACTGACTCTCCATTTTAGTGAATCCCCATTTGACTGACTCCTTTTGATTGACTCCCTATTTGACTGACTCCTTATTGGACTGACTCCCTATTTGACTGACTCCCCATGTGACAGACACACCTTTGGGGTGGCTTCACATTTTAACACATATGAACACATCTTTATCCCAATTTATCCTTAAGGCCAAACTCATCATACAATATTTATCAAATATCTTGTGGAAAAAATGCCTGATGGACCAACATCGATCGGAGTAATATCCGAATATGGATCAAACTAACTAATCCATAGCGGTCTATTTTAAAATATATTGCATATTCGAATACGCGTTACTTGAATATATGTAATCATCAAAAAAATTTTTTTAAATAGGATCAAACGGTCGCCCTCAACCTGTGACCCCTCGCCCTCAACCAGTGACCCGTCGCCCTCAACAAGTGACCCGTCGCCCGGATCAGACACCAAGGCCGTTGACCAGAAGTCCGCCTTATAAGACGCGTCGTCCGGAAGTGACCTATCGACCCGATGAACGGTAATAAAAGTTTTCCTTTTATTAATATTTTTTACCAGCTTTTTTCAAAAATTCAATCATACAGACATTTAAGACTCAAAGTATTTAAAAATCGTATACCTTTAACAAATCCAGATTCATATTCTTTTTTAATTTAAAAAAACCACGATATTTTCCATCAAAGTTCACAAACGAATTTGTTTTTCGTGCATACCTCCTCCAGCACCAGAAGACCGTACTACACAGGTCTACCAGACGTGAGCACATACCCGACCGATCCCGCCCCCGAGGACGTGTGTTCAACTGTTCACGTGGACGCTTTGTTTGAAGGTAAACAACAAACACCGGCTGAACTTTCAGTCCTTTCTGGATTAATACAAATTCACACCCTTGGCCACGTTAGCAGCAAGACTGCTGCACACCACGACACTGGCTCAGTTTTTGTGTAGCAAGACTGCTTGCTGCACACCACGACACTGGCTCAGTTTTTGTGTAGCAAGACTGCTTGCTGCACACCACGACACTGGCTCAGTTTTTGTGTAGCAAGACTGCTTGCTGCACACCACGACACTGGCTCAGTTTTTGTGTAGCAAGACTGCTTGCTGCACACCACGACACTGGCTCAGTTTTTGTGTAGCAAGACTGCTGCACACCACGGCACTGGCTCAGTTTTTGTGGAGGAGAGTCGTAGAAACTTAAAGACAAAACTAAAAACAAGCGCTGTTCGAATGCATTTAAAGAAGGTCAAAGTTCGCAGCATGTGACGTGCCGAAACAGATTCAGACATACTCTCCAAGATTCTTTATCTAACCAAGTGTTGAAGTGAATTTTAAATATTTTTAAAAGTGAATATGAACAACTATTGAAATCTTTCCGTTTAAAAAAAAAAATTACTTGACAAATAAAATGTATGAGACTTGAATTTTTAATACTAGAACATCTTATGGAAAGAACAGAAATATAAAATCTGTTTTGACATCACTGAATAGATTAATTATGCCACGATGAGAGCCATCCAATCAGCTCTGAGGTTCCGGTCATATTAACTTCTTAATTAATTTATTCAAGCCCATGACCAGCCAATGAGAAAACAAAATATTCAAATATTTGGCTATTCAGTGGTCAAAAGTTCCATTATGTGACTAGCAAACTGATAAATGCTCCCATGTGTGACCAGCCAATCACCAATCGGCACCGTATTTGTCTAGCTAATCAGCAAGCGTTCCCTTATTTGATCAGCCAATCAGCAAGCGTTCCCTTATTTGATCAGCCAATCAGCAAGCGTTCCCAATGAACTCCTATAATATGGGTCCACTAAACTCTTTGTCTGACCAGATCCGGACTCACCGTCCACGTTCATTGTAATCACCGGTGATCACGTGCACAGGATGTCGTCACGTGGACAGCTCATCTCCTCTGACACGTTGAGCAACGCCTACCCCGATGTGCCCTCCGATATAGATGTTGCCTTTTCACTCAGATCTAACGGGAATGTGTACTTCATTAAAGGTATGGAAAGTATACCTTAAATGTATGGAAATTATACCTTAAAGGTATGGAAAGTATGCCCTACTTGTTAGTGCTGTCCCCATTTATCTCAGTAGGTCAGCATTCCTTCCATCCGTCATCCACTTTCATATCCTTTTTTTTTTGTTTTACTTCTTTCCTTCTCCTTCTATCCCCCTTCACGTCATTCATGGTCCTCACCTTATCCATTTACGGTGTCTTCTCGATCTGAGACTCTTTCTTGCGAGTCTTTGTTTCCCTATCCTCACACATTCTTTCTTTTCCTTCGTACGTTCTTTCTTTCTTTTCCTTCGTACGTTCTTTCTTTCTTTGTCCTTCACATTTTTCCGGCCTGAATGCGGTTTTTGACGCGAACCGAGTTAGGAAGCGACATTTTTATATTTTGTTTATAATATTAATGTTCCTAAAAATCCTGTTTAGTTTTTTTAAATTTTAAAAGATGTTCCTGAAACCCTTAATACCCTCCCTACCCCCTTCCTTTCTGTCCTTTTCTCTAAAACTTAAACTCTCCTCCGTCCCCTCTAAGTCTCAATTTCTTATTTCTAAATTGCATTTTCTGTAATTTTTTGTTAAATCCCACACTCGTTTCTTTTTTCTCCAGCACCACACAGCTCTCATTTGTTCATTTTATCTTAATCATCCCTATAATCCAAACATTCAATAATGTAAGAATGTTTTCTCCTGTTTTTAGTTCCCATTAATTCAAGGCTGTTTAAACGAGCCTCCATCCCCCCCCCCCCAACCCGGCAACCGTTTACTTTTCCTTATATGCAATCAATTTGTTTCAGTTAGTATCACATTAAAAAAAAA
>CAXITT010000567.1:242938-279203 GCA_964033795.1 Lymnaea stagnalis | reverse complement strand
TGTGGTGGGGGGGGGTGGCTGCTTTCAGATAATTGGAAACTCGTGTTTTTGAAATCCTTTATATATACTTCGCTCTTGTTCGTGGCTGGCTGGCAAAATCTTCGGGCAGCTAATTGACCCATTTCCCGTCAACCCGTCCAGCTGAAACTTGGCACATAAACTCGTCGCCGATGACGACACATTCTTTAAAATTTTGCACCTAAATTATATTCGTAAAAATATCTCAAGTGAGTTCAATGCGTAATATTTTCATTCGCTTTTCTGAAGTATTTGGCGAAATAATTATGTGGTGTCAAAGCGGATATGTCGTTAGATTATTGAGATAAAATAATTCTGTGGTGTAAAAGCGGATATGTCGTTAGATTATTGAGATAAAATAATTCTGTGGTGTAAAAGCGGATATGTCGTTAGATTATTGAGATAAAATAATTATGTGGTGTAAAAGCGGATATGTCGTTAGATAATTGATATAAAATAATTATGTGGTGTAAAAGCGGATATGTCGTTAGATAATTGATATAAAATAATTATGTGGTGTAAAAGCGGATATGTCGTTAGATTATTGAGATAAAATAATTTTTAAAAAATACATGTAAAGGATTTATACGTAAAACTTTGTTTTTAGGGGTTGCTGACTGAAACTTAGCTCAATGAAATCAGCAGCTGTCAGTCATCAGCGCCTGGTCAAGTCGTTTGTCTTGAGCGTCCCTTCTGACTCCTTCGTCTGGTTTTAGAATCTACTTTACCTTTCGACCCGTTCAGCCTCTAGGTGCCGTCCCGTTTCTCCTTGTGAAACTAAGAATTGTGTTTCTAAACTTAAGTTGTTTTTTTTTGTTTAACCCAAACACACCGTTTGCTTCTATTTTGATCGTCTCCTAATGTAATAGGAGATTTAGCGATTTTGTTATCTTAAGCACATTATTTAATGACTCTCTCCCCCCCCCCCCCAATTGTTCTTTTTTCCAGATCTGTGCCCCNTCCATGACAGTTCTACTGATTCTAACAGCGATTGTCAGTAGCTTCATCACTCTGACTTCCTGATGAGCACGGATCTCCTACGCCATGTCTAAACTGTGATATACTGTCAACTAAAACACGAACGTAGAACCTGGATGCCAAACATTGTGGACAATGAAGAAGAGTCATTCTTTTTAAAATTCCCCCGAACTTGACCAAAAAATCCTGACACAATTATTGACATCTCGATGAAATCACGGAGCTTTCATTTCCGATTCTACCCATAGGTCATTTCAACCATAAAACTGTGCCGGATATTTTGTAGTGACATGCAGGATTGATTGTGTCTAAAACTAACTTCTGTGTGAGATATTTTGCAATCGAGTGCATGATTGTGTTTAGAAATAACTTCTGTGTGAGATATTTTGCAATCGAGTGCATGATTGTGTTTAGAAATAACTTCTGTGTGAGATATTTTGCAATCGAGTGCATGATTGTGTTTAGAAATAACTTCTGTGTGAGATATTTTGCAATCGAGTGCATGATTGTGTTTAGAAATAACTTCTGTGTGAGATATTTTGCAATCGAGTGCATGATTGTGTTTAGAAATAACTTCTGTGTGAGATATTTTGCAATCGAGTGCATGATTGTGTTTAGAAATAACTTCTGTGTGAGATATTTTGCAATCGAGTGCATGATTGTGTTTAGAAATAACTTCTGTGTGAGATATTTTGCAATCGAGTGCATGATTGTGTTTAGAAATAACTTCTGTAGTGGACGACACGTACAAAACATTCCGTTTGTGCACCTTTCTTTTCAGGGACTCTCTGTTCAAAGCTGAAGCTGTGATAATATATATGTATACAAACGTCATTTGTATAAAAATTAAATATACATGCATTGGCATGATATAAATTATATACATATTTTTTAAATAATCTAATTTATGTCTTTGCATTATTTAAACGTACAATTCTAGTCTTGTTTTGAAATGGTGAATTATACGTTTATGGCTTGTTCAATATATGAAATAGAAACCTTAAATATCCTCATTTAATTAATTTTAAAAAAAAAATGTTTTGCAACGTGCCTCTTAAGAGGGTTTAAAAAAAAAATTGTGTTTTTCAAGAAATTCTTTTTTTCTAACAACGGAATCTGCAAGTCCTATTTTTGTTCAATATTTGCTCAAATGAATTTTTTTTAAGTAAGAGAATTTTATTCATTTATGTGGTTTGGTTTTGTTGGAGTGGGGTGGGGTGGGGCTAGTAAAGGGAACAAAAGATTCCATTTTCCTTCCAAATGATCGAAGAGAGATCTGAAAACACCATGAACTGTGGGGGGGGGGGTGGAACTAATGTTTATGTCCTAATTTAAGACTGTCAGGTAGTTATGTTGGTAAGGGCATTTAAATAGTGTAGTGTTCTGAGTGCACTGAGGTATATATAAAGTATGAAAATATTGAGGCCTTTATTTGTCTTCATAGAACAACCGTGACATTCTGCTCAGTTCCAGGCGCTATAAGGAACACAATATTTATTATTCTCTTTGAGAAGACCGTGCCGTCGACTTAAAACCTTATTGACATACATATTCTGTTGTAGATGTTTCATGATATTATTTGTGAATACTTTTACAGGTTTAGGCTGCGATTGAAATTTGAAATTTAAAATGATATTAGTTACATATGTTTATGTATATGTGATTATGTCATTGAGAAGTCCAAATAACAGTCAAAACCATAGACTAGAAGAATAACGGCAATGCACTTAGTGGGGCAGTAAACGGTGAATATCGGTGACAGGGAGAGAGAGAGAGAGAGAGAGCGAGAGAGGGAAGAGAAGAGAGAGGGAGGGATAAAAGGAGAGAGAGAGGTAATAGAGAGATTATAGGCATGGAGAGAAAAATTGAGAGAGAGAGAGACCGGGAAGAGTGAGTAAAAAAAATTGATGGAGGTACGGGTGTGATAAAATGATAGCGTTGAAAGATAAAGAGAGAGTGTGTGAGTGAGAGAGGGAGGCAGACCGAGACAAAGCGATGTGCCTAGACCTAAAGGCATACACTACTTCAGACCTATCCGTGTCACGTGCTTGAGCTTGACCTCCCACTTGACCACACCGGACGGACGAAGCTTAGACAACTTGTGAGTACCGAGCGAAAAGGTGCACACAGCTCTACGGGACAAGTGTAGGCACTAGTGTACGCAGCATGACCCAATTTTGAAGAGGTCCACAGGTCACTCCTGACACTCTGAGTTTGTGTCTGTGTGCTTGATGAAACGGAAGTCTGTCATTTGTGCCACTGTCGAAAAGGTTGCCATTATATATTTATACTATGTTTGTTATATACACATAATGTTTGTTATATAGACATAATGTTTGTTATATAGACTATATACATTATGTTTGTCAGTTACATTCCATCGCACAAAAGCTCTATCCACTAATTTTGAAATGATTATTTTTGATATGATAACTTTATATTTAATTTCTGTATTACTTAAATGATGTGATCACAGTGCATTGCCCGCCTGACAATGGTGGCGGCAATCCGTGCACTTCCCATGCATGGGCGCCCGCAGAAAACTTTCTAGGGGGGGGGGCAAAAAAAATCGATTACCTTTCCAGGGGGGGGGGCAAAATTTTTTTAGTATTGTTTTAATATAGTTTTAATTTCCTGTAGCGTATTTGTTTGGTGAACGAACGGACATGACATCAGCTTAGTTACTTTCTCTTTATTTTCTCTTTACTTTAATACATTTTTTGGTCTATTTTTGTCTAAATTTTTTTTATCCAATCAATCGAGGGAGGCACCAGTGCCCCCCCCCCTGCCCTACCTGCGGGCGCCCATGTTCCCATCTACTAACATTACTTGACAAAAGAAGCATTCCAGAAAACCACTTCGTTGAATGAACGGGTTTGGGGGGGGGGGGGGCGGATGAGCTCAGATCTACCTGTTAGTTTAGTGCCTTGTTTAAAGAGCTTAGTCACTTGAACCGGGATTTGATAAGCATTCGATAATTTAAAGGTTAAAATGTTAATTCTAGAATATAGTCAATAAAAGTAAAATGATTTTATTTTGAAAGACTTCTATCAAAAACGATTTAAAAAAAAGAAAGAAAATAATTTTTAAAAATGCATTACTCAATTAAAGTCTGCGCAAAAAAAAAATATTTTCTAAAAGTATCATTTAAAAATAAATAAAAGTGAAGTTTGGTCGACATTCCATTCGAATCCTATGGCTTCTTATAGTGCACATCGACACTTCTGAGCAGTCTTTCCTGGCAAAATACATTATGAGACATTGTAATTGTCATTCATCTTTATTTTATTTTTTAGTTCGTTTTAACTCGAATTTTGTGGAAAGTCTTTTTTTTTAAAACGTTTTTACAAGCTTTTATTTATTTCAAATCTTCATAATTATTGTTGTTGTTGTTTAGTTAATAGCTCAAACACGATCAGTCAGATATATTTCTGATTTTCGCTCAAATTAAAATATATTTGATTTAAATTTACTTGAACCAGCAGGCTTTTCATGAGATTCATGAGATTCATGAGATTCATGAGATTCATGAGATTCATGAGATTTTAAAGGCAACTATTTATTCGGTTTTAATGTATCTATTCTTTTAAATATTAAAATTTTAAATGATTCAAATTCTGTTTTGCTACATGCGGTACATGTTTTATAGTTCACTTTAACCATTTCATTTCAATAAGTATTATATATATATATATATATATATATATATATGTATATATATACGACTGTACAATAATAATTATTCCATGGAAGTCTTAAAAACAAGAATGGAAGCAATATAAATATACGTGAAGAATTTTATTCTTTTTGCAACATGATAAGAATAATTTGTAAAAGTGTTGGAGTGCGACAAAGCTTTTATAATGAGAAGCAACCATTTTGTGTAAATAAAACAAATTAATGTTAAACTTAACTTATAATCAGAGAAAATATCAACTCAAACGCTTCGGCAAATGGCTCATCTGTAAAACAAAAAACAATTATTTTAACAGCAAAAAAAAAAACAACAAAAAACAACAACAAAAACGATTACAAAATACGTGTAGGCTACATCCTATCTTAATATCCTAAATATACCTAAAAACGAAAGAAAAGTAAAGACAAAGATTGGTAACAAATTCATAACAAAAAAAGCCCAAGAATACATCCCCTTCCTTTACTTTCTGTAACTGGAAATTTTGTTACAAAAGAAAAATCAAGATGCCTATATGATAATAAATTATTTTAATTAAAGGGCGTTGTTAGAACAACTGATATCTTGATCTTATTCTTACAAGCAGCCCGTGGTCCTTTACAGAGGATAGGCACTGGTATAAGCAGAAGTCTATTACAATACATGTAATGATAATATTTCAGTGATAACCTAAACACCAAACTAACAAACTTGTTAATGTTGTCCATGCTGCCTTAATTTTAACAGTGAAATTTAACATTATAATAAAAGTGTTACTATCAACATTATTATAATAGTCCAGCTAAAAAGTGTATTTCTAAAAATAGAATAATAAAAGTTCGTCTAAACAGTGTTACTATCAATGGAATCATAACAGTCCATATAAAAAAAGTATTACGAACAATAGTATAATAACAGCGAGCCTAAGCTTCTGGACTATATCATCCATAATGTTATCATTGTCTAACGCTAAATCTAAGGGAGTGTTCATTGCTTTGTCTTGAATATTTGACACAGCAATAGCCCCATCAACATCTCCAGCAACAATTCCAGCAGCATTTGCAACAACAGCCCCATCAACACCTCCAGCAACAGTTCCAGCAACATCTCCGGCAACAGTTCCAGCAACAGTTCCAGCAGCCGCTCCAGCGAGCCTAAGCTCCTGGACTATTTCATCCAAACGCCATCACTTTTTAATGCTAAATCTAAGGGAGTGTTCATTGGATTGTCTGGACTATTTAAAGGGTCTTGTGAGGGGACCCACCTGGCCTGTGCCTGGGGACCGAGCTCCCCTGGTCAGACCCTTGACATGAGAGCTCGGTCCCCAGGCACAGGTCAGGTGGGTCCCCTCACCAGACCCTTGACATGGGAGCTCGGTCCCCAGGCACAGGCCAGGTGGGTCCCCTCACCAGACCCTTGACATGGGAGCTCGGTCCCCAGGCACAGGCCAGGTGGGTCCCCTCACTTTTTTCCTTATATAAGCCTAATAAATATCAATATGCTTAGTACTCCTACATGAATAGATGGATCTTGACCAAACTTAGTACACATACTCTTGATTATCCACATTGAAATACCGAATGGTAATGAACTCATAATATCCATACCTATGAGGCTGGGGGCCCCATTTCATTTTTTCTTATATGAGCTATATTCTCCAACTTCTGCTGTAAATATAAGTCTGAAATTTAGCAGACTTATTCTTTACAGCTTACTTAAAAAAGTTAAACAGGTTCCATTTTGAAACTCTACCCAGAACGGTCACAACCGGGGGCACCGAATTTTGATTTGTTTTTTTTTGTTTGTTTTTTTTTCTTATATGATCTATATAAATAAAATTAACAACAAATACAGACGGCTACATGAATATCTGTATCTGAACCAAACTTAATTTACATACATTTGATTATCCATATTCAAATACCGAAGGGTACTTAACACATAATATGCATCCCTCTGGGGCCGGGGCTCCATTTCATTTTTCCTTATATAAGCAAAATAAATAGCAATAGGCTTAATACTCCTACATGAATGGATGGATCTTGACCAAACTTAGTTAACTTACTCTTGATTATCCATATTCAAATACAGAAGGATACAGAACTCATAATATTCATACCTCTGGGGCCAGGGGCCCATTTTATTTTTTATTTTATGATCTATATTCTCCAAATTCCCATGTAGATAGAAGCCTGAAATTGGGCAGACATATTTCTTACGGCCTACTTTCAAAAGTTATACAGGTTTAAATTTGAAAATCTACTTGGAACGGTCACATCCGGGGGCCCCGATTTCGCTTTTTTCTTAAATGAGCTATATAAATAAAATTAACAACAAATAGTGCTACATAAATAGATGGATCTTGACTAAGCTTAATATACTTAATATACATACATTTGATTATCCATATTCAAATACCGAAGGGTTCTTAATACATAATATCCATCTTCTGAAGCCGGGGGCCCCATTTCCTTTTTTCCTTAGATAAGCTATATAAATAGCAATAGGCTTAGTACTCCTACATGAATAGATAATCTTGATTATTCATATTCAAATAACGAAGGGTACTGAACTCATGATATCCATAGATGTGGAGCCGGGGGCCCGATTTCATTTTTTCTAATCTAAGCTCTATAAATAGCAACAGGGTTAGACAACACCATAGGTTCTATGTGATTAGGTGGATCTAGGCAATACCCTTCTTAGTCTGTTTTAAAATATCGTTCGATTTAATATCCAATCCATTCAAGGCCGATCTAGAATTTTCTAGAAACTTCGATAGTTAAAAAAAAGCTATGTCTATTGCATTTGTAAACCACTTTCAATAGGACAAGTTTTAAATGTATAATTATTTAATTATAATTTAATGATTTTTATAGGCCCCCAACACAGACATAAACAAAACGGTGCTTTATTAAATGGGCCCCCAACGGGGCCCCAATATCAATTTAAATGTATTATAGTTATTAGCACAATTTAGTTGTATAATATCTCGTATTCGAGAAATAATTACGTATATATGTAATTTTTACACGTTTCAATGAAGGACATTAAATTTAATCTAGAATGTTCTATATTGTTCTACGGGGATATATAATTAGATCTAAAAGCTTATTCAAACAAAATCGGACTGAGCATGATCCCATAGAGAAACAGGATCCTATTGGGTCACATCGGATGCGCGTTTCCATCGGGAAACAGGATACCATCGAGATCCCATCGAGTAACGGGCTCAAACCGGGATCAGGATCCTATCAGGCAAAGGGATAACATCGGAAAAGTTAGTCCCTAGGTGGAATGGGATCACACAGTGAACGGTATCCTATTGGGATCGGTAGCGCATCGGGATACACTGAGATCAGGATCTCACTGGGATCAAGACACCGACGGATCGGATACCCCATGGGATCTGGATTCCCCCTGGATCCAGGGCCACGAAGAAATATGATTCCACCGGGAAGGGGATAAAACCGGGAAAAGGGATTGCGCCGGGTTATATATATATATATAAACAATGCTTGCAAATTTTTAATATTTTCAAAGTTCCTCACAATTAACAACAATTAAAATTAATAATGTTGCTAATTATGTTGCTTGAAAACACAAATGACGTTATCTCAAACTTAATGAAATATCTGAATGAGCCTGCAATGTGAATGTATATGAACAAGAAGTGATTTATTTTATTTATTTTTATTTTGTGGAGGGGGGGGTGGTTGGGGAGAGATATTAACAAATATGTAGCTCATAAAGAAATAGAGAGAGGGAATTATCTTAGAAAATTAACTCCCTTGATATATTATGTCATGACCTTTTCCCCAAAATTTGTGACGTAAGAAAATTACTTGTTTGGACGACGAGTTGAAAACCTGTGTTGTAAACGGCTTTTCTTTTCTTTACAACACACCAATTTCTGATCTCCCCACTAAACAATAGTTTCACTCTTCAACATTAACTAGTCATCAAACTCCCTTGCCAGCTTTGGACTAGGCTGCTGGCTTGATATTTTCTTTCTTTTGATTTACCCAGACAACCAAACGTCTTACAAAATTCTTTCTTAAATCTCGTGCTCATATGAACATAGATGATCATGTTGATGGATGCGTTCAGCGCTCCTGAAATGTGCGCGAACGACCACGATGCAAAGAACAGGTTCTGCTGGGATTCGCCCGAGTTGAACTCGGGAATCGCAATCATGGCAAGGGAGAAAAGCGATCCCGGCTACAAGCAAGTTATAAAGACCACTGCGATAAACGTCACCATTTTACTGGCTTTCGTCTCTTTAGAGAGTCTCTTGTCTGACGTTCTTGCAGCGGTCTCCTTCCACTGTAGAGATTTTTTTAAGTTGAGCACGAGGATAACCGTGCCGGCGGCCACGAACAGAAATGACCCGTCACAGAGGAGCACGCTGAGGCCTAACGTGATGCTGTTGACCGTTTCTTTGTTGGCCGAGAAAATGAGTCCCACCAGCGTGCTGTTCCTACCCGGCTACCACCTCTGGCCAAACTGGGTGTAGACGTAGATGGGAGATACCGTCAGAGCGATGGCGGTGAAAATGACGGCAATGATGACCGAGACTCGTTTTGGGGTGAGCATGGACTTCACCTTTAAAGGGATGACCGTACAGAGGCATCGCTCAAAAGTCACGTAAGCCGTAATCAAGCCACTTATTCGGGTCAAGTAAAATTTCGGCCACCCTCCTGTGAGGTACTGCACACTCCGCGAGTCAAAGCTAATATCAGAGTCGGCGAAGATTGGATTGTAACAGATCCCCATCCAAAAAAGGGATACTAGGCTCCCGATATCAGAAACTCCCATGGCAAATAGCGACACGTTAATGGTCTCTTTAAACCCCAATTTCCAGAAAATCATGAGGTTAACCGAATCGGTCAAGATGCCAAACACACTGAAGACTTGGTTCAATGCACACTTGACCACCACGGAAATGATATTGAGCACTTCATCGCTGACTATCTTTAAAGGGTTAACTGGACTGTGTAAAATTAAAATGTTTCTTTGGCTTCGGTTCCAAAAAATCCTACTCTCCAAAGACAAAAGTGATGCGTCTAACTGTGTGAAAGCTGACAAGGCGTCCATAGTGACCAACAACACCGTTGATTTGAGAGTAGTAGAAAATGGATACTTTTTTTTTTGATTACTTTTCTTAACGAACAGAAGCGACGGGTTTTATCTTATTCGTTAGTCAAGTATTAGTTATTGAGTTCATACACTTCCCGGATTCCAAATGAAAAAGGAAATATTCAAGGCATGCTGTTAAACGAATGTTAGATTTATTCTAATGTATTTTTTTCCGCAAAAGTTTGACCTTTGCTTTTCTATGTGCGAGTAAACAAATACCTCCAACTTTGAAAACACATCCTTCATCTTATTGCAGATTTTTGTAATATATAGTAGGTAGTTTACCATAAAGGTCGCGTTAGCTAGAGGGCATTAACGGGAAAGACAATGTTTTAAATAACAAGCAGAACCCTTCCTTAAACTACGGAGGAGATTTCATTTGAATTATTGTGAACTCAAATCATTAACCATTTTACTCCTATAGAATTTAGTTATATTTAATTTGGTGGTTTTCTTTGGGAGGGGGGGGGGAGTGTGTCTGGGGTTGGGGGGGGGTGCTATATTGTGTTTGCTTTTGACAAGATGCACGCTATGTTTACATAAGAATCATGGTAATTATTGGAATTGTGTGCATTAGAAAATTTACTGACACTCAAAGAGTTCGTTTATTGTTTTCCGAGTGAAGAGTTCCAATCAAACGCGGTGTAGTGATCGTCTGATAATTGATGGGTCGAATTTGTCCAAATTATGACAATTTAATGATGCACATTTTTAAAGTAGCTGCAGGTTTATAGATTATATTGTTTCATATCTCTGCGGGTCATGTGTTTTTATGTGACCTTTGTCACCCGCCTTTGTGTTTGTTGAGCTCTCCAACTTTAATTGAACTGCAAATGAGGAAGTAAAACATCAAAATCTTATAGACAATAAATATCTATAAATTAAAACTCAAGGTCAGTCAATATTAAATGCCTTGTGTGATGATTTTTAAAAAAAAAATTAAATGAGTATCGCTAACTGAGGGCGTGACTAACTGTAAGGTATACATTAATTTCCCATGAACAAAATAGGACGTCGTAGAAAAGTTCACGCCATTTATTTGATCTGTTTGCGTCGTGACGGAAAAACCACATTGACAAGAGTTGTGGCGCTTGAAACATAACAACTCTACTTTAAAATCCCATTGTATATAAATATGGCAGCAGTCTGTCATTCAAAAATAGCACCAGCCTGTCAGATGCTATCTACCATCTTTTTCAGTTAATATATATTGGCCTGTGTTGCTTATGGTTGAAATGGGACGAAAGACTTTGACTTGGTATGCTCGTATGTAGTTTTATATTGTTGCGTCTGTTTTTTAAATGTGGTAAATTTCAGATTGTTTTTATTTCTCTTTATAATATGGTTGACTTTGTACCGCGCTTCGAGCTTTTGGGGATGAAGCGTGTTTTTCAAATAAACTTTATCATTATTATTATTATTCAAGTATGGCACCAGCCTGTCATTCAAATATGGCACCAGCCTGTCATTCAAATATGGCACCAGTCTGTGTATCAAATATTGGCAGGTCAGGGCATCAAATATGGCATAGGTCTGAGTATCAAATATGGCACCAGGCTGTCACTTAAATATGGCACTGGTCTATCATTCAGATATTTTTATTTTTGTGAAGGCAATGCTTAGAGATAAAATTCATAAAAATGAAGTTTAGAAAATACAACTTAAAAATAACTCGGAGACATTTAACACCATGGAATAAGGGCTAAATACATTTATGGAAAGAGGATTTTTCATGTATCATTGCTTATTACCAAATATTACATTACCACTTACATTACATTACAATAAGACCATTACTCAAAAAAAATTTATTTTTTTACAATTGCATCTTTTCTGACAAAATTTCAGCTCAAATTCAGACACTTTTCCCGTTGCTATTAATTAAGAGATATGCAGCGTTATCCTGACCAATAACTTTAGTCTTACTAACTCGAGCCAAGTTCCTGCTTCATCGGCAAGTTCTATGAGCTTATCACGAAGATCCTGTTGCTCCAAGAAGAGGTTCCCCCTCAAGGACCTGAGAACAAGTTTTGACGACTCTACCTATAGTTTTCTTTCCTCTACTCTAACCAGATGTTCTTAAGACTCCAACAAGACTTTACCTACCAAGGTTCAAATTTATACATCATAAACTACTGATGTTCATCAAGATTTGTATGCCTTTCAAATCGGAAGGATTTGTATCATAGCCAGGTGATTCTTCCAGTCTACCACCTGCCAAGATTTTACGAAATACGGGTGCTTCACACTCCTTACTGCTTGAGGGTATACTACCCTTGTCTGAAACTACTGCTACAGGAAGCAACATCCTGTTATGAGGTGTAGAGCTGGGTTGCATTGATATACCTTTACATCGTATGAATCTCAAATCAGACCTAGTCTCGAGACCTGTGATTGTGGATGTCCGACTAACGTTACCATTTGGCGGCATTTGGTTGCTGCTTGGCAGTGACTTAGCTTAGGAGTGGGAAAGTTGTGTGTACGTATGGCTACATTGACAAAAGAAAAGCTATTGGAGGGCCGCATATATATGTTGCCATATTGTGTCATTACATTATGAAGGTCAAGGACTGTATAAAAAAAATAAAAAAATTGGTCATTTGAGAGTAAAAAAATGCATATCACCAAATAACTTCGCACTTCTTTTTGCCCAAAATAAAGAAAGGTGTGGGGGGATCACTGCATATCATGTCATACTTTTCAAGTTGTAGCCATAACCAAGTCATAAGATACCAGCAGCTCCCCTTCAACTCATTCCAGCAGTTAAATAACCTTTCAGTCGTGTCATAAGAGACTGTGTTTGACCTCTTCCAAAAGACGAAATCGGGTCAACAATACTTGCTGACAATCGTGTGTGCATCAACGTGGTTCCCAGAAGCTATTCCTCTTCCTAATATCAAGACTTCGGACATCGTCAAAGCATTAATGAAGTTTTTTTTTTTTTTTACATTGTTTGGTCTTCCGAAGTCTGTACAGTCTGACCAAGGAACCAACTTAAGTATGGACTTTTCAAACAATTGATGAATGAATGAATGAACTAGGAAAGAACACTGCTTGTCGAGTGCATATCAACCTGTGTCGCGGGTGGCACTTGAACGATTCCTTAAGACTTAAAAGGACATGATGATAACGTACTGCCAAAAACAAGAGAAAGACTGGGATGAATGAATCGACATGCTACTGTTCGCCGCAAAAGAAGCAATTCAAGAATCACTTGGATTCGGTCCCATTGAACTGGTGTTTGGCCATGTGGTTCGCGGTCCCCTAAAATGTTTAAAAGATGAGTGGATGCCATCGATACCAATTGAAGGACTTTTGACATTTGTCTTCAATTTTAAAATTAAACATTTTAATGCATATAATTTGGATTAATATCACTTAAAAGATTCTCAATCTCAAATGGAAGTTTGGTACGATAAAAAGGCCAAATTCGGACAGTTTGCTTAGGGGGCAAGGTGCCTGTGCTTTTGTCAATATCAGGACAAGATTTTTAATAGGCTAGATATGTTGTTCCTTATGAGGTCGAGTCTAAAGTTGATGACTTATTTTATATTGTATGAATACCAGATCGTAAAAGAAAGAAACAATCATATCATATCATATTAGCATGTTAAAAGAATATGTTGAAAGACCTTGTGATGACGATTGTTCATCCTCAGATACTAATGTCAACACAATCTCAACTGTAACATCGGTATCTAAAGAAAATTTAACTGATGCTTTTCATAGTGTATATTAAAACTTTGGCCATTACAAACTTTAACATTCATAAATACTGGTCATCATAGATAAGAAATTATGACATTTATCATTGTCAGAATAAGACATTGTTATGCCTGTTATTACTGTTTTTGTTTTACGTTTTCCTGATGTACCAAAAACTAAATAAAAATTGCCGTGCATGATGCTGACATTGGCAATGCAGATCTGGTTAAGCTACACCTCGATATGGTCAATCAGGAAAAAATCGAAATAATCCGGTCTGAAATTATTTATAAAAAGTGTCCGGGTCTCCAAACATTTCAATAGCCCTAACCATGATGGTATCTCAGACATCGCAGTTACTGGTATACTCTATACTAGTAACACAAGAGATAGAATCTACACAGAGAATAACTTAATAACAAGATATGGTACGTTGTCTCCATATGGCATAAACTAAATCCACAATTTTACCTAGCTGTCATGTCTTTTTCCTGTTTGGTTTTTACAATTTTGTTCAAATCACTTCCTTTCTACTTCTCTTTACATTTTTTTTTTCTGGTTTTTGCGCCCTCTCCTATTTTTGTTCTTCATTTTTTATATAGGCTATATGCATACATATATTATGTCAATTTAATGTATACTTATTTCAATATTTTGATGTTGTACTTAGGCATGTGCCGAAACATTTACTTGTGTATTATGTATAATTATTATTAGAGCTTAAATTATATTGACACAAATTGTTGGTGTCTAATTAATCTGAAATTAAGTACATGCTTGACAATGGCATCCTTGAATCAAGCTTTAGTAACTGAAGTTCTCCATTGTATTTTAATCCCAAAGCCTGACACAAGTTACAGGTTTGCATTGATTTCAGGAAAGTGTTTTTTTTTTTACAAAGTCTGATTCTTTTCCTATTCCGAGAATAGACGAACTCATTGAGTAGGAGATGTCAAATATGTAACCAGGATAGAAATATTACCTGGTTATTGGCAGGTTCCTCTGTCTGGCAGAGCAAAAGAAATCTCTGCTTTCTGTACTCCAGATGGTCTATACCAATATAAAGTATTGCCGTTTGAAATGAAAAATGCCCCAACTACATTCCAACTTCTAGTTAATAACATTATTGCTGACTAGGAAATCTGCAGTGCCTACATTGATGATGTTATTTTTTTTTTTACAGTCAATACTTTTGGAGTCTTGTAACCTAATTAAGTTATTTGATTGAGATTTTTTTCAAGCAACTGTTACTGAAATCTTAAGCAACTGTGAAATATTTAGGTTACCTAGAGGATCAGGGGCGTAGCGAGGGTGTTTGCCGCCCGGGGACACGATTCATTTTAAAGCACCCCCTTTTTCTTGTTTTTCAACTCTCAAACCCATTATTTTCATCAATAAAATAATATCAAAGCACATTTTGTCGCCCCTAACTAGCTGGCACCCGGGGACATATGTTCCCCCTGCCCCCCCTCCAACTACGCCTCTGTTGAGGATCAAATTCATGTAAATCCTGTTCAAGCCAAAACTAAATGTTATTTAATCACTTCCTGCACCCCCTACTAGGAAACAACAACTCATTAGATTTAAGGGCATGGGAGGTTATAACAGAAAGTTTTGAAAAAAACGTTTCAACTATTGTTTCCCTCTTCATAAATTTGTTAAAGAAAAATATAAAATTTCTTTGGTCAGATGCTTGTCAAAAAGCATTCATCAGCATTAAAAATTTACACGCCGATGCTCGTGTTCTCACTGCACCAAACTTTTTTTTAAAAGTTTAAATTAGCTGTGGATGCCAGTGATGTTGTGGATGCCAATGATGTTGGCATTGGTTCAGTTTCGTTTCAAGAAGTTGCTCGCACAGTAGATGTCTATCTAAGAAATGTAAAGCCCATCAGAAGAATTACTCCCAGGTGAAAAAAGAGCGCCTAGTTTTAATTCTTGTTTTGCAACAATTTCATTTTACGTTAGTTGTTCAAAGCCATAACGGTACGAAAATACATGGATTGTTTTGAAATCGCCCCAGTTAGTTCTTCTAAAGGTTAACATCAACTCACTACCATCTTATCTCACGGTCAAATGGCTCACGTGTCAGTTCTTCTAAAGGTTAACATCAACTCAATACCATCTTATCTCACGGTCAAATGGCTCACGTGTCTGTTCTTCTAAAGGTTAACATCAACTCAATACCATCTTATCTCACGGTCAAATGGCTCACGGTCAGTTGTTCTAATGGTTCACATCTACTCACGCCCATCTTATCTCATGGCCAAAATGCTCACGTGTTAGTTCTTCTTATGGTTAACATCTGCTCAATACCATCTTATCTCACGGTCAAATGGCTCACATGTCAGTTCTTCTAATGGTTAACATCTGCTCACTACCATCTTATCTCACGGTCAAATGGCTCACGTGTTAGTTCTTCTCATGGTTCACATCTGCTCACAACCAACTGGCAAACTTTTACAAAGAAATGATTCAATAAATTAACTTTTAACATTTCTATTGATGCCTGTTATAACTAAAATTGTATACTTGGTACCCCAAATAATTGGCAAGAAATAACATGACAGAAGTTTAGACATTTTGTCTTAGTACAAAGCAACGAAAATGCAACAACTCATATTCGCTTTTTTGATAACTTTTTTTTAAACATCAATCGGTCACAGCCCCCCCCCACACACACACACACACCTCCACCCACCCCGTAATGAAACATGGCTACATTTGCTAGCAGTGGATATATTTATACTGAAAACAGTGTTGAGTTCATTATTCATTCTCATTCATCTCATCATCGCGACCGGAAGATATCAAAAACTATTTGGAACAATGTTATGCATTGGAATTAAAGTCAAAGCCAAACAGCTGTTTAGCTAATTGAGTCTCTTATAATTTGTTCTATTGCACCGAAGAAGGCTTTAATTCGAAACGTTTAAATGTTTAGTTTTGTCTAAGAATTAAATCTAACACATACACTGTTTCATATACACAAATTGTGTGTGTCTCATTAATGTACTTAAAAAGCTTTACCTCAGTCCAACTCTGTTATATTTGGTTCATTTGATCTTTTAAGTAGATGCTGTTGTTACTTTGTATTTACATATCAGTTGGTTTTGCACAAGTATTAAATATTAACTTATTATTTTAAATAACATATCTGCTAGTTTTTTGTATTCGTTTTTTAATTATTAAATAATTCAAATATTAGGCCTTTGAATTTTGCATCATTGGGAAAGTGCTCATAAATAAAATACTAAATATTAAACATATTAATTTTTTTTTCAAAATGAAATCCGGATATCAGTTTCCGAAAGTTTCCGAAACAGATAGGAGTTGCAATCCTTACCTCCAAAACAACTGACCCAGATTCCGCTTAACTAGTACTGCTAATATTGTCACTCTCTGTTAAAGTGACAAAACAGCCAAATAACTGGCGAAAGGTTTGCATATATTTGGAGCTCATTTGCAGATAGACGAATGTGTTGATAGATGCGTTGAAGGCCTCGGTGATGTGGATCAAAGAGGCTAAAGCAAAGAACAGATTCTGCTGCGACTCCCCGGCGTTCATCTCAGGGACAGCGTACATGGCAAGGGAGAAAACCGACCCGGGGAACAGACACGATATGAAAACCACAGCGACCAACGTCACCATCTTGCTCGCTTTGTTCTCCTTACCCCCCTTCTTATCCTTCTGTCTGGTGAATGTTTTCTTCCACTGCATCGATTTTTTCAAGTTTGTGACAAGCACCACGGTACACAGAACCACGAAGAAAAAGGAGCCGTTGCATAGGACTCCATTGAGAATGAATGTAATGCTGTTGATGGTTTCTCGGTTGGCCGAAAACACGAGTCCCAGCTGTGTCCTGTTCTTGTTTGGGTACCACTTCCAAACGATGTGAGTCGACACGTAGATGGGAGCGATGGACATGGCGACGGTCAGGTACAAACAGATAACAACCACCAGGACTCGTTTTGTAGTCACGATGGACTTGACCTTCAGCGGCATGGTCGTGCAGAGGCATCGCTCGAAGGTTACGTAGGCTGTGATCAGACCGCTCACCCTTGTGAAGTAAAACTTAGGCCAACCCCCCGTAATGTACTGGATACCCCTGGAGTCGATGCTGATTTCCGAGTCTGCAAAAATCGGATTGTAGCAGATCCCCATCCAGAAGAGAGACGCCAGACTGCAAAAATCGGAGACGCTCAGTGCGAACAGCGAAACGTTGACCGTATCCCTGAAGCCCATTTTCCTGAAAACAACCAGGTTCAAAAAGTTGGTCGTCATGCCGAAAGCGCTAAATATTTGGTACAAGGCTGACTTGACCACAACAGAAATGATGCTCAACAGTTCATCACTGATCAGCTTAGAGGGCCCAATGGTCTTATACGTCATCACAGTCTGATCGTTTAGATTTGGAAATAATGTGCATGTCGTTGTAAGTACCTGTCCTGTGTTGTTATCATTAGCGCCAGCCATTTTGTTTCTTACCCTTTGTTCTGCGCTTGTAGATTGGCTTTAATTACGAAGCACGATAGAATGTAGAACATTTGCGTCCACGGAAGTCTCGGCGCAGCAGCCGACAGGAAAATATTGTTCAAGTGACAGAAATTAAAAATCGTTTTCTGGAGAAATTTAAAGATCAGATTTCTAAAGAAATTTAAAATTCAGTTTTCTAAAGAAATTTTAAATCCTTTTTGTGAAGAAATTTTTAATAAGTTTTCTGAAAGCTCTAGACTATGTCTCCCAATTATTCAAAGTGTTGAACCATCCAAATCTCCTTTTTAATTCCGTCATTTACAAGGATTTGATTTTTTTTTTCTTGTTCTTTGTTGTTGTTTTTTTTGTTGTTGTTGTTGTTGTTTAAAGGAGTAGGTCCTATTCTGTATGGTGTGAGCTCAAATGGAATATCAGGCTTCAACTTTTTCTTATAAATGACTTGAGTGTGTTTCTAAAATGCCCAACTTAACACAGTGTTCTATTTCTAATAACGTATAATCTTTACCTAATAACCCGATGGCTTATATAGTCTGAAGATGCTTGCTTAACTGCAGCGGCAATTTTAAAAATCCATTAATTAATTGAGCTAAGAGAGAGGCAGTTGAATAATGATCAGTTGAAGTTCAAGACGCAGATAATTTGTTGACTCGAGTGCAGCTGTAGTTTTAGTATTGGGAGTAATGATGGCAATTTTTATGTGAGGACGATTTTTTAGTCAATTAAGTGTTTTGATAGTAATACTGTTGAATTAATTGATTTTTCCCCCTTGAAACTAGTATAGTTTATGCTCACACAAATTATATTATAATTCCTGGTGCTAATACTGTTTACGGAGATCTCCATTAAACAATATCATATGTAAAACTAAAAGAATTTATGGTGGATATGAAATCCAATTAATTTGCAATCAATTTGTTGATTAGCTTTTGTAAATAATGCGAGAAACTATTCCTAGTTGCAATTAAATGTTTTCCAGATCATGTCAAATTATTGCATTGCTACCAACAACCGATCGTAGTTTTTATCATTCTTGAGCTTCAAATTCACTTTACTTTTTGGATGTACCAGCCTGTTAAGACTTTTGCACTGTATTTATATTACAACTTATTCGAATCATAAAATATATTCGAATCAATTTTACTTTCCTTTTACTTTGAAAATCAATTGAAATGATTGAGGAATATATTCAGTTTTGTGATTCAAAATAACCATAGGTATTTCAAGATTATTCAACCAATATCAATGCCGGTATTTTCATTTCTAGGCTATACTTAAATGGTAGGCCTATTTTTCATTACCAACGTCAGCCTCTTCTCCGCCAACTCAAACTGCCGTGGTTGTCATTGTCTACTGCCGTGGTTGTCATTGTCTACTGCCGTGGTTGTCATTGTCTACTGCCGTGGTTGTCATTGTCTACTACCATTCACTTTGATCTTTCCAACAGTTCCTTTAACTTAATCTGTTTACTGTTAGAACTAAACTAAACAAGTAATTTAACAGAGTCCTTTCAGTTTCAGACATTGAATTGCTGTTAGTTGTTGTGTGTGTTTGTGCACACAGACCAAAAGGTCAGAGGTGTAGGACTGATGGCATTGGAAGTAATAGCACTGGACGTAGAAAATTAAAACTTATTTGGAGTTAAAACTAAACGAGAGAGAGAGATGGTTAAAAACGTGTAGCTAATTTTTATTATGGAACAATTTCTTTTAACATAATTGAAATATTTGCCTTGTGCCTAACAGGTTTTAGAAATCATCATTGAATGACTATCTGTTAGAGGAAATATTATAACTCTTATTTCTGACCGACCATCTGCTTACTATACTTAAAAAATGTATATGATAGTTGCACCTATTGTTCCAGACCACCCAAATACAAGGTGTGATATCCAGGCTAGAGCTCCGTAACCGATGTGCCGCAAGTTGATTCTAGGTTTGCCCCCTCCGTACCTGCCTCCCTACGCCACTGAGTGAAATGTTCATCAACCAAGTAGGTTGATGGAATGAAATCATTCGATTATTGCTGGGTTGCCGAGAGGTCTAAACCGAGTCCATCCCAAGCCTGTGGACTGGCGGTCAATCCCCAAGCAAAAACACCACCAGCATCCAGGATGGATTGGGCTCGTTAACCTTGGTGGTAACTCATCTAAGAGAAGGAAGGAAGACTCTGGAGATGGAGTCCTTCAGTCGGTATGACACTGACGCAGTGAAAATTCTGGCAACCCCTGCGACGTGGAACGCATAGAGAGCACAGTGAAACACGCACCCAAAATTTTTTTTTTTTTAATAATAAAGTAACACTGCTGGTCATGTACTGTAATCAGGTCCATTTCCAGTCGCCTGGACTTAGTCTTGCTATTGGAACAAATAAGCAAGGACGCAAGAGTGAGGCTGACGAATTGACAACACCCCACTCACTTTAAACAAGATACAGCTCACGTCAAGGCTACTATCAAGCCGAAGGACAAATAATAACGCCTGGGTCAAATAATGTAAACTATGCCATCAGAAGGTTTCCCCGAGAGTTGTTCTTTTACTCAGATGT
Organism: Lymnaea stagnalis; assembly: GCA_964033795.1. NCBI lineage: Eukaryota > Metazoa > Mollusca > Gastropoda > Lymnaeidae > Lymnaea > Lymnaea stagnalis. Next base: position 258,648 of record CAXITT010000567.1, on the reverse strand, counting down.
ATCGGCGAAAGGACAAGTCATATTATGGGAACATTTTTTTTTTTTAATTACAACTTAACGATAGACGCCAACTCCTAACGGATGAGAACATGCTACTACTGCTACCAAGTGAGCACATTACTAAAGAATTGTAAGTTTTGTTCGAGAACCCATCAGATATTATTTATGTCACATGAACTGCTACCACATTAGAATAATTGTGGTGAAACTGTTTGAGTAAAAAGATGATCTCTTCAAATCTTAACCTATTTAATTCAATGGAGTAATTGAGGTAGTGCTTACAATGATGAACAGTCATTGATTATTCCATCGCCTGTATAAAATGACCGTATCAATAAACATTAATGAATTTACGGTTGAACACTGTTTGTTAGCTTCCTAGTGTCAACTATTACAATTTGAACTTTTGCCAGACTAACCCTTGCCGACTGACCCTTGCCAGTTGAACTTTGCAATTGATGAACTTATGTTTTTTAAAATTGTTAGGTTACTTTTTACGCTTATTTATCAATCTATTTTCGTATTTCTAACCATATTTTTTATATCCTTTATGATTTTTTAACTATGGTTATGACATTTTATTTGATATGAAAATCGATTGGATCAAGTTACTTTCATGTGTGAAATCTCTAAAGCCCAATTTTGTTGTATAATTTTACTTGTGGTTGGCTGCAGAATTTCTGGATGCGCCTAGGTTGGAAAAAGGTTACGGAGCACTGATAAAGACTATTCTATCAGATAGTTGATCTTAACTATTCTGTCAGAGCACTGATCTAGACTATTCTGTCAGAGCACTGATCTAGACTTCTGTCAGAGCACTGATCTAGACTTCTGTCAGAGCACTGATCTAGACTATTCTGTCAGAGCACTGATCTAGACTATTCTGTCAGAGCACTGATCTAGACTTCTGTCAGAGCACTGATCTAGACTATATTTGGAGTACTGATCTAAACTTTTGTAACACTGATCTAGACTATGTGGCAGAGTACTGATCTCGACTATTGTTGGAGCACTGATCAAGAATGTCAGAGCACTGATCTTGACTCTTGTGTCAGAGTATTGATCTTGACTATTGGAGTATTGATCTTGACTATTGTTGGAGCACTGATCAAGACTTTCAGAGCACTGATCTTGACTATTGTGTCAGAGTATTGATCTAGACTATTGTTGGAGTATTGATCTTGACTATTGTTGGAGCACTGATCAAGACTTTCAGAGCACTGATCTTGACTATTGTGTCAGAGTATTGATCTAGACTATTGTTGGAGTATTGATCTTGACTATTGTTGGAGCACTGATCAAGACTTTCAGAGCACTGATCTAGACTATTGTGTCAGAGTATTGATCTAGACTATTGTTGGAGTATTGATCTTGACTATTGTTGGAGCACTGATCAAGACTTTCAGAGCACTGATCTTGACTATTGTGTCAGAGTATTGATCTAGACTATTGTTGGAGTATTGATCTTGACTATTGTTGGAGCACTGATCAAGACTTTCAGAGCACTTATCTTGACTATTGTATCAGAGTATTGATCTAGACTATTGTTGGAGTATTGGTCTTGACTATTGTTGGAGCACTGATCAAGACTTTCACAGCACTGATCTAGACTGATCTAGTCTCATAAAGTTTACCTGTGTGCTGCATTCTACCATACATTGTAATTATCTAATGCCTAGTGAAAAAATATCTGGCATATAAAAAAAGTAACTTCATTAAATCCAAAAACCTTTAAATTTAATTTTTAAATAACTCTCATACTGGAAAACTTGATTTTAAATTCTGGATAGCCACCTAATAATCTTCATCATCATCATCATCATCAATGTCACTTCATGCTTCCTCTCGCTTTCAAGCCTCCATCACAATCCGGCTTTTTTAAAACTGCCAGCTATATGGCTGGGCCCTTGTTCAAGTGATTTATTTCTAATACTGGTCATCCATCATTATTCTGTGTAGGTCAGTATACTTTCTCAGGACTTATCTCACATACTGAGCTGGTTTTGGATATTCTTATTAAGGGTTTAATCACATATTAATCTCTCAATATTTACCATTTAACTTCAAATATAGTCTACAAAAAAATAATTTCATATGGGTTTAGAGCTATTACTATATAAGCATGAGTCCCCTACAATTTAAAACTACATTTATTTCTGGTGCCTAAGTAGCATTCAAATACATTTCTGGATATACCTCTCATCCAAAAGTCAATTTAATGGATGCAGACTCCCATTTATTTTATATATATCAACAAAAATTATATCAAATAATTATTCAAGACATTTAGACAATGCATATATTTTATTAGGCATTTTATTGCCCAGGGCAGAAAAAACCCACAAAAAACACAACATCTTCCCAAGCTATGAATCACAGGCATATTCCATTCACTCTCAACTAACACAGAGAATCTAGGATTCAGGTTTGCCACCAGTCTGTGATAAGTGTTTTATGATGTCCACCCAGTCCCAGCCACGTGGGCGGTCAGTGGTGGCACCAAAACGATCAAACAGCCTCCTCTTTTGTGACTTTGTCAGCTGCTCCTTCTTGTCCTTCTTCATGGGGCTGTCGTCATCACCATCATCCACTTGAGGTTGTAATGTCTGCAGTGAGATGATGTTGGAGATAATGAGTTATAAAACCAATCAAATGATAAGTAACTTAATTTATGATTGAGTCAATGAATTCAGTTTGGCTGTTATTTATAAGACACAAATAAGAAAAAAATAATGATTTGTCAAGCCTATAATTTACACATTGTTGTATATGATTCCAAGCCTATAATTTAACACATTGTTGTGTATGATACCAAGCCTATAATTTATCACATTGTTGTATACGACTCCAAGCATGGAATTTAAAACATTGTTGTATATGATTCCAATCATATAATTTAAAACATTGTTGTATATGATTCCAAGCCTATAATTTAAACACATTTTTATATATGATTCAAAGCATATAAAATTTAACACATTGTTGTATACAATTCAAAAGAAATAAAAATCAGTAAAATTAATAACCAAATCTTATTAACAACTGTGTGCAATAAAAAAATTATTAAAATCTCACTTGACTTGGTAAGAATAGATTAAATTGATTTTACAAAAAATATTAGCAATTTTATTGTCACTATTAAGAATATCAAATTATTTTTTTGAGTAAATTTACTACTCACTGTGATAGAAGGGGGAGCGTTTGGTTGATCTTCCAGAAGGGTTTCTAAGTTGTCCTTGACCCACTCAAACAAGGAAAATGTCATAGACATACCTAATAGATCTTGTGCCTGAAAAAATATGTTACAATAAAAAAACATATGTACTTTAATGTATCGACTGACACACTAACAGCATAAAGATAGGAATTTAAATTTTATCAAATTTTAATAAAAATTGACTTTATGATTAATGAGATTAATAGATGAGTTACCATCAGAGATTGTATATAATACTGCTAAAATGAGTGCATAGGTACAGGTACTATTATTAAATCCATACCTGTTGAAGAATTCCTGCCTTTACAGATTCTTTAACAGACGATGCTCTATCAAATTAGAGAAAACAATGAATTACTGGAAATAATATATTTGAGAATAAGTCTTTTGGACTGATCAAACATTATCTTGTGTGGAAGTAATATAGTAGAGAGTTAGTCTATTGGACTGATAAACACAACATCTTGTTTGGAAATAATATAGTAAAGAGTAAGTCTTCTGTTGGACTGATCAAACATCATCTTTTGTATCTCAACTGTAGCTAAGTCTACTCAGAATATACTGCAATCTCAACGCTTTGTTACATTTAATATGATGTATAATAATTTTTAACATTCTCTCTTTAGGCAACATATATAACATGAAATGACGCTTCATGGCGGCATTTTCAAAAAAAATACTCTTTGGAAAAATGACCAATTCACTTTGACTCATAAGGCCTTTACATCCCAAAGAAAATCAAAAGATAAGACTTCGAATTCTACTTCAATTTAAATAATTTTTTTTTTAAATTTGCAGCAAGCAATTTTAGAAACTAATATCTTTTCATTTAGGTGTACTTTAAACATTATTTTTGTTAAATTACTTAACAACAGGCCTTACACATGCTTGTTATAGAAGAGCTCCATATTAATATTAGGCACATCTTCTGGATAGTTATCATGCCATGAAATTTCAGCAATGAATGACTTGTAGCTGCCATCTTCACCAAACTGCATCAACAACAAAAAACAAATTTTCACAAAATTTTCAAAACAATCATATTTTGACCATAAAATTTTTATGAACCCTTTCAATACTATAATGCAGTAGTGAAGGGTTTACTATTGACACATCTAAGTATTTTAAATACAAATGAATAAAATATTTAATGTTATCAGTAACATTCATTTATATACTTTATTTCAAACTTGAAACTGTTACTTTAAGTTTTAATTTTAAGTCATTAAAAAACACCAAAAAGAATTACTAAATAATTTATCATTTGCTAGCATTGAACAAAGAAGTATTTTAAGTAAGCAGGAGATGTTGTACCTTGTATTGAAAGGTTGTGTCACTAATCTGTTTGAAGGCAACATCTCCATCATAGATGGATTTCAATACTTCCAATTCTTCCTTCAAAAAAAATATGCATATTAAAATAGATATCTATTAGCTACCAAATCAAGTTCTTGATGAGAGGGGAATTAAATAATAGGACATAGGAAAGCATGAAATAAAGAACAAAATAAAAACATGGAAATATTGGCACAACAGAATTTTCCTTACATAGCAAAACAGTAACATGGACCTACTGGCCCAACACCTTCTCCATTAAACAGAAAAAAACAGCAAAATGTACTTATTGGCACAACCCCTTCTTTCTTAAACAGAACAAAACTGCAAAATGTACATGTTGACGCAACACCTTTTTCTTATTAAACTTAAACAGAACAAAACAATAACATGGACATAGTGACACAACACCTTCTTTCTTAAACAGAACAAAACAATAACATGGACATAGTGACACAACACCTTCTTTCTTAAACAGAAAAAAACAATAACATGGACATAGTGGCACAACACCTTCTTTCTTAAACAGAACAAAACAATAACATGGACATAGTGACACAACACCTTCTTTCTTAAACAGAACAAAACAATAACATGGACATAGTGACACAACACCTTCTTTCTTAAACAGAACAAAACAATAACATGGACATAGTGGCACAACACCTTCTTCCTTAAACAGAACAAAACAATAACATGGACATAGTGGCACACATTCTTCATTAATTTAAACAGAACAAAAAGGGAGAAAAGGAACAGCTCAAAACTAGGAAGCATTCAATTTTTTGGGGTAGATTTCCTTTGTGAGGCCTACTTCCTTTTAAGCTAAGCCTGTATCATTTTTTTTTAATAACTGTCTTTTAAGTAAAATAATTATTAAGTGATTTAATCATCTAATTTTCATTAATATGGCATGACATTTTTTATTGTATAAATTATTTGGTCTAGGCCTACTGATACTTATCCTTCTGACAATCAATATTGGTAGATTCTATGGGTGAATAAACTGATGTACCTAGTTCTGGATTGAATATAGGCTTTATTTAATTATACTGTGTCAAGGACATAAAATTTAGCTCATGTATGTAAATCTAGTCCAAGAGTCAACACACTTTACCATACAACCCAGCAATTTTTAAGTTAATGTGAGAAAAGGGAGGGGGGGGGGAGAGAGAGAGGACCAATGATAATCTTAAAATCTTAATTAAATAGTGCTGTTATGGTCCACTCCAGCTATTTTAAATTTGTCCATGTCAATCTGGTATTTTAATGTCATTAATTAAATGTATTTTTTATATTATTTTTAATAAATAGTTGATAAATAAGTCAATGGGTTATTTCTGTTCCAAATGTTCACATCTCCGACATCTTAAAAAGAAGAAAACCTAAATAAAAGAGCTCTCCTTACAGCCTACACAACAAATATCTCAGCAAATGGCAGGAAATGGCTGGAGTTAATTTTTAGTTCTAGTCTATTTGTTAAATCACAATTAAATGTTTGTTTGTTGCTTTGATACAGAAAGACATTCTGCCATTTTGGAATATTAACTAGGCCCTATAATGCAAAAAATTGATTTTAAAAAGTAAATAAAATAGAAATTAATAAAAAATTAAGAAAAATATCCTATTTCTTTCATATTGTATTTACTACATTAAAATATGATTTTACCCTGGTTTACACATAGACTGCTATAGACTGTGGCCATCGGCTATTGCGTTGCCTCTCCCAGTTTTAATGTATAGACTAAGGGGACATCTATATATTGCAAATGCATTGTCAGGGAAAAAGGGGGGTGGGGGGGTTGATTTTGCACACAAGGGTTGGAGGGGGTTTGGCATAATTTTTATGTACATTTATGCACAAATTCTGCAATAATTATCCTGCAATTGTGACTGACAATCCTAAAATAGCCTAAGATAGCCATCAGTCACCTAAAAACCTGTGAAATCCATTAGTTCTAATTACCAGTGTTTTCAAAGTTAAAGGCTATACAAATTTCCTTGCAAGTTTCAGTAATGATCATCATACTGTTGCTTTGTGTTCTCACAAGTAACTCTTAAGATATGCCAACGGTTACATTTAGCCTAGTGAACACGCACTGTAATCCACTGTATGTTTCTGCGCATCTGATTTAATTTGTGAAATTATTGCTGCAAAAAGCTTAAGAATCCCTGCCCTAGAGCATTTTTTGTCCCATCCCACATCACGTGGTAGTCCTTATTCTATGGCTCCTATCGCCACATTTTGATATAAATTCTCTTGACTGTCAATGTCACTACACCCATTTTGTCCTCCTCCATGGCAGCCTGTCACTTGGTCAAAAGCCATTTTTCGGACCTGTGCCTGAACTGATTCTCTCAGTGATGGTAGTTTAAAAATAAAATATTTATAAAATTGTTTTAAAAAGAATGACGTTTCAAATGAATGTAATTTAGGGTTATTAAGTGCAATTTTTCACTATAAATACATTGCTTAAGCTCCCCCCCCCCCTGTCAAAAGCCATTTTTCGGACCTGTGCCTGAACTGAATCTCTCAGTGATGGTAGTTTAAAAATAAAATATTTATAAAATTTTTTTAAAAAGAATGACGTTTCAAATGAATGTAATTTAGGGTTATTAAGTGCAATTTTTCACTATAAATACATTGCTTAAGCCCCCCCCCCCCCCACTCCTCATCACAAAAATGTGACCCCCATCCCCCTAGATTGGTGATGTTTTAGGGTGTGGCTACTGGTAGTAAACTAGAGAGCTATTGGTGCTCCACTACCAGTAGCTTTTAGGTGGCTATTGGTAGTTTACTATAAAAAACTATCAATTGATGATAGTGATAGATTGATTAGAGCAGTGTTGACTAAGTCTAATGATATTGGTAGTCACAATTTATTTTTAATTACATCCATGAAATCACTCTAAAGTATATAGGCCTATGTTGGATTTTATTTTCACACCACAGCCTTCAAAACTGCACTCAAAACAAATCTTTTTAAACTCTACTATCCTGACTGATTCCCCCCTCTGACCGAAAAACGATGCTGCTGGGTGTTGTCCATTGCTTTACAATACATGTAAATAGTTTTAAATATACATTTGTTTTGTTTTATTTCATTAATGTATGTTAATTAATTTTTTAAGTTCATGATTATGTTTGTTAAATTGTATGTACAGCTTGGTGAGCCCGGGCCTAGGCTGGGATACCACGCCCACGCTATATAAAACCACTTTACTTATAATAATAATTACTTTGGCCTTGGCAAAGAAGAAGCTGGGTAATATTTTTTCAGAATATGATCATATTCATACATCTATCTATATTAAGTCTATATTATAAATTATAATTATATAACAATAAAGCCAAAACAGTACTGTAGAATTTATAATTAGTTCCAAGGTGTTGTCACTAGTATGAATTAGTAATAATGAACGAGGCGAGGCAATATTTTGCCAGCGTCATTGATAGCGGGTTTTTAAATTGGCAGTGTCTACACGTCAGGCGCGCCGGACGTATATCTCCTGCACTATTTGTCCGGCGACCAAGCCACATGACCGCCGCAACAAAGTGGTGAGAGATATCTTGTCAGTCAGCCTTGTCACGTGACTGCGAATGATTCAAAACTATTGTTATTAATTTGTTAATTTTAAAATCTATTTCTCTACCAAGTAATGTACTTAGTATCTTGAACGCAAATAATAGAAAAAAACTTAAGTGAAAGTGGCTTGTAAACATTTTTGTTTTGTTTGTTATTTGAGTTTGTGTACCGGTAATCCATAAAATAAATTAGGGGCCAGTGTGGAGTAGGCAACCAATAAAAGTAAACGATTTCATCTTAAATTGTTTAAATTGCTACAAAATATTTAAAAACTTCTCATCAAACTACTGTTGCTGATGAACATGATAATATAAATATAGTATAAAATATTTTTGATTAAAATGGGAAGAAAAAACATGATCCTAGCCCCGGTATTGATCCTCAAATCATAATAACATTTAAGTCATTAAGCAACCGCTCTAACACTAAACCACGCAAGATCTACCAAACTGCACTTCGTTCGGAATAATAAATCTACTAGCGTGACATGCCGCCGGACGTATATCTTGCGCACTATTTGTCCGGCGCGCCGGATGTGTAGACACTTCGTTTTAAATTAATTTAAAGCTCTGATTTTGGTTTGATTTGCTGGACTACCAATAGCTCTCTAGAACCTATTGCTAGTTTACTACAAATAGTTCCCTGCCCTAACTAGAAGCTATTGGTAGTAAACTAATGTAAACTACCAATAGACACTTTAATGTTTTATGGCATGGATGATCCCTTAGTAAGCTTTAGTAATTAGTACAACAGTCTAACAATTTGATTTAATTTGAGGATCCATTGTTGACTAGCCTACCAGTACAGTCAACGATGTCTAAAGCCGTAATGTAAAGTTGATAATTGGTAAATATGACCTCCTCCTAGCTTTCAGTTAATTAATTCATCAGTTATCGTTATCAATTCACCTGTTGAGCCTCATTGACAGACGACATCTGTGTAAGTGTAGTGTACACTGCAGTCGTGTAATGTTGCAGCGGTACTCCTAGATTGGGTGAAACTATTAAAAAATTTCTGAAACAACTTGTTGACTCGATTATTGTTGCACTTTAATTTCTAAATCATTTTTAAAGTATGGGTCAAACAATGCTTATAATATGTCATTAGGCTTGATTAGGTGACCATGTTTACAAATACATGAATCTTTTCATGGAGGCAGCCATTTTGCAGCAAATAAAAAACATTGTTAAATTTACACAGTACAACGAAACAAAAATAAAAACATTTCAATTGCAAAATGTTTTTAATGCATCGTATATATTCCAGTTAGCATATATCTAGTTGTTGTTGTTTTTTTTTTTTGTTTTTTTTTACAACAAAGGCAAATCGATAAAATCAGGCTTGCAGCCTAACCACTCAACATCAGTTCATCGTACCGTTATCCGTTTTTCAATGAGGACGAGGAGTTTTGACTCACTAAATGAGTGACTAAACATCGTAATTCACGGTCCAGTACTCAGTCGTAGGGGGCAATACATTTTTCAAGACTTTCTTACTACTGGCATTTCCATCTAGCTATCTTGTATAATTGTCTGTCCGGCGTAATTTGTCGTTGACAAGCGAGACTCTATCACTCAATTGATCATGGTTCATCTGCTTGGTTAGTAAACCGTGGGAGAAGGGTGGGCGAGTATGGGAGAAAGACTGTGCAGAAAACATTTTCAAAAATTGATAAAATAAAACATTTAACCTTAGTCTAAATTCAATTCTTATCCCTTGGCGACATAGAATGCTTATCTACACTTCTGCAGGTTTCCCGAGGTTTTACTTATCCCGAGAAAAGTGGGATGAAGTTATCATCAACCCTGAATTTACCGGAATAAATTAATTTAATCAAATATATAATATATTAAAACAGAATCGCAATATAAAATTTTTTATTTTTATAGTTGTTATGTTATTAATTATCTAGTAATGAATTTTGAAAAAAAAAACAATGTAAAGGTTTGTTGAGTTAAGTCACTTGCTGCTTGTAATGGATAACTAGCTCATAATATACTTGTTAAGCAAAAGTTGGATATAACCACCTCTTGATTTAAAAAAACAAAACGCATCACTTTATGTACGATGACGCGATGTCCCGGTTTACTCGAAACAGCCCATCACCTGTATCGACGTCCCCGAAAGGTCAAGAAATGTCCCGGCCTGAGACATTTTCAGATGAACAGCATAATTGTCCCTTGACATGGACATATACTCCCACTGTAAGTCTTTTCTCTGATTAAAACAACATGTGGACACTAGATAAATCGCAACGGAAGATTGATACATTGAAACATATGCTGGTTGTCAAATATAATTTCAGTGATTCATATAACAATATTTTATGCGTTTTTCCCACACTGAATCTCATTCAAATATGGGTTAAGGCCTGTTTAGGCTTTAACAATCACACAGTTTAATAAAATTCTGCAAGTAAGACAGTTTTATTCAAAGTGTAAACAAAAACAAAAAAAAAATTAAAATGATGATATCTCATTTTCAAAAATGTTGAGATTTAGTTTGATAAATAAAGATTGTGTCGGTTTATTTTTTTTGTCTACAAGAATATATATATTTTTCTATATCTTAAATAATTAAATTATTTTTATTTTTTTAAATTTGTTAAGTAAGTGAAGGGCTTGTGAAAAGTGCTCCGTCTTTTTGGCACAGTCAATACTAAGGGAGATAGTAAATAAAATACACACCCATGGTCAAAGTGAACAGAAACAGTTCTTGTTTAACGGGTAAATAAGGGGAATTTACTCTTAGTATTCTAAGCTTAAGCTTTTCAAGGGACTTAAAAATCTTTATAATTTATTATTTACAGAAGTCAACAATTATTCCAAGGCAGATTTCATTTTTGTTTTTATAATGACTAGAAATTTTATTCTTAGTACTGTCTATTCTAATAAGTATTTTATTGTTTTTAATGAATAACATTACTTTTAATTTTGATTACTCCTTGACGTCACTTGTAAGACGTATAAAACAATGAGTTAATTTCACTTGTTGTCGAAGTGGGGTCTCAGACCTCGCCTTATATGTTATCGCTTCTCGGCCTTTTGGCTAAGATCAAAGTGTAGTATCTGTTCTTATCAGCTTAATATCTGATACGTGGCTCATTGAGTCACTACGATATTAAACTGATTTTTGGAACTAGGCGAGATGCCCGGGGCTTGCTCCGCTCTCGCCACGGGTCGGCCCGGTATTGCAGTTCTTCCGGGAATGGCCCAACAAACTTAAATGACATGATTGGAAATAAAAACTTCAAGCATTGAAATTTCGAGTGTGAGATGCCCGGGGCTTGCTCCGCTCTCGCCACGGGTCGGCCCGGTATTGCAGTTCTTCCGGGAATGGCCCAACAAACTTAAATGACATGATTGGAAATAAAAACTTCAAGCATTGAAATTTCGAGTGATGTAAATGTACATACAGCAGGGATGCTGAGCAAAAAAGCACTGGTGTGTGTGACTTGAGGAATGTCATTTAATTTATACTTATTTAAATGTGTTTTGTTTGTTTGTACTGATGAAGGCATGTGCCGAAACGTTTAATTATGTATAATTATTATTAAAGCGTAACTTATATTGATCTATTGACACAATTTTTTCGTGTCTTATTAATCTCTGTGCATTCTATCAAATTTTTACCCAAAAATCAGAAAGGGAAGATGAAGGAAATCTGACGCTGATTTCACAAAAGAAAATTCCTGATAACTACGCTAAATGAGCGGGGTTTTTTTTTAATATCGCAACTGCTTAATAGTCTCTGTTTTTTTAAATAATAGTTGGTGAAATAAATATGCGGTGTAAAAGCGGGTGGATCATTAGATATTAATGCGGTTCTGGGGTGTGAAAAAATATGAAGTTGTGAGCTTGGGAAAAGGGGGGGGGGGTAGCACTATTTGGGATTCTTATAAAGTCAATTAATTATATTCATGTTTTGTCAAATTTTCATCTCCACCCCCCTATGCAATAGGCTATTGCTCGAAATCACATTTTATTAAGGATTTATACAAAATAAAAAAAACAAGTGTTTTTTTAAACGACCTTTGTAATTTATGGAACGTGACAGTGTTCAAATGAGTCAATTTTTCTTACGTAATTTATGAACAGGCCCCTTAGTTAAATAAATGTTGAAAATGATGTACAGGAAAATAAGCTTGCACATTTTTATAATTTTTGAATGCTTCTCTCTTGAAAATAATAATTTAACAATATTAACAAAAATGTGTTTTAGATTTATCAGAAAAAATTATTTATCAACAAAATAGTATATTATTTTAAATAATAGGACCAAGTGAAGGTCTGTGGTGACAGATAAAGTTTAGGGTATAATTTAACAATATTAACAAAAATGTGTTTTAGATTTATCAGAAAAAATTATTTATCAACAAAATAGTATATTATTTTAAATAATAGGACCAAGTGAAGGTCTGTGGTGACAGATAAAGTTTAGGGCGGGGGGGAATGGTAATGTCAGGTGGGCAACGATGATGACAAAATAATGTATTAGTATTAGTGCTATTGATTGGCTTATTTACATTTCATCAATACATTTAAAAGTGTGATAACAATTTAATTCCTAGTTTTAAATAATAGATGTTGAGTCTTTTCCTGGCGTTCATGAACATTGAAAAAGTGACATGTTCAATCTCAGGCGCAGAAAGTATTAATAAATTACTCACGAAACTTTTCTGCCACTTGATTGTTCACAAATATTTCAATCTGGATTCCTGAGTAAACCAACGGAGGGTTCCGGTACGTCCATCACATACAGTACCTTTATACTATATAATGTACGCTAATGAATACATACGTTTAATACATACAGTACCTTTATGCTATATAATAAAAGCTAATAAATATATACGTCCATCACATACAGTACCTTTATGCTATATCATGTACGCTAATGAATATATACGTCCAACACATACAGTACCTTTATACTATATAATGTACACTAATGAATATATACGTCCATCACATACAGTACCTTTATACTATATAATGACACTAATGAATATATACGTCCATCACATATAGTACCTTTATACTATTTAATGTACAATAATGAATGTATTCGTCCATTACATACAGTACCTTAATACTATATAATGTACACTAATGAATATATACGTCCGTCACATACAGTACCTTTACACTATATAATGTACGCTAATAAATATATACGTCAATCACATACAGTACCTTTATACTATATAATGTAAACTAATGAAATATATGTCCATCACATACAGTACCTTAATACTATATAATGTACACTAATGAATATATACGTCCATCACATACAGTACCTTTATACTATTTAATGTACACTAATGAATATATACGTCCATCACATACAGTACCTTTATACTATTTAATGTACACTAATGAATATATACGTCCAACACATACAGTACCTTTATACTATTTAATGTACACTAATGAATATATACGTCCATCACATACAGTACCTTTATAATATATAATGTACACTAATGAATATATACGTCCATCACATACAGTACCTTTATACTATATAATAACACTAATGAATATATACGTCCATCACATACAGTACCTTTATACTATTTAATGTACAATAATGAATGTATTCGTCCATTACATACAGTACCTTAATACTATATAATGTACACTAATGAATATATACGTCCGTCACATACAGTACCTTTATACTATATAATGTACGCTAATAAATATATACGTCCATCACATACAGTACCTTTATACTATATAATGTAAACTAATGAAATATATGTCCATCACATACAGTACCTTAATACTATATAATGTACACTAATGAATATATACGTCCATCACATACAGTACCTTTATACTATTTAATGTACACTAATGAATATATACGTCCATCACATACAGTACCTTTATACTATTTAATGTACACTAATGAATATATACGTCCATCACATACAGTACCTTAATACTATATAATGTACACTAATGAATATATACGTCCGTCACATACAGTACCTTTATACTATTTAATGTACACTAATGAATATATACGTCCATCACATACAGTACCTTAATACTATATAATGACACTAATGAATATATACGTCCGTCACATACAGTACCTTTATACTATATAATGTACGCTAATAAATATATACGTCCATCACATACAGTACCTTTATATTATATAATGTACACTAATGAATATTTACATTCATCACATACAGTACCTTAATACTATATAATGTACACTAATGAATATATACGTCCATCACATACAGTACCTTTATTTTATATAATGTACACTAATGAATATTTACATCCATCACATACAGTACCTTAATACTATATAATGTACACTAATGAATATATACATCCATCACATACAGTACCTTAATACTATATAATGTACGCTAATAAATATATACGTCCATCACATACAGTACGTTAATACTATATAATGTACACTAATGAATATATACGTCCATCACATACAGTACCTTTATACTATATAACGTACGCTAATAAATATATACGTCCATCACATACAGTACCTTTATACTATATATATAAAAGTGAAAGTTTTTTTGTTTGTTTTTGGGTTTGTTCCACATACGTTTTTACATGGATTAATGGATCTTGACCAAACTTGGCACATATATCCATCATATCCAAGAGAACATCTTTAGGGGTTATGTACCTTTTATAACATTCCGTTTGGGGCCGTTTGCTATATATATATATATATATATATATATATTTATATTAAGATACATGATTATGTAGGACTACTGTAATAATAATAATAATAAAGTTCATTTCAAAAACACGCTTTATCCCCAAAGGCTCGAATCGCGGTGAAAAAAAAGTCAACAAAAAACAAATCCATAATTTATCACATTTAAAACAAACGCAACACTACAAAAACTAATTACAAGCATACAATGTCAAAGTCTTTCTGTGACAAGGATAGTGTACATTGACAAATAATATTTAGGCATAAAATAGAAGTGTAGCTTTGTATTCCCCCATCATCCTACATCGAAGCAACTGGTGAAAAGGCTGATAATTGACATGCAGCTTATCCGTGGCAACACATAGTCACGGATATTTTGCATGTTGCGCCATAGTTTTAACGAGACCTGTTATCGTACAATATCGTCTCGAAATCGTACAACACAGTATATTATCAATAAATAAATAAACATACCGTATATATAATGTACACAATAAATACTCGCAATGCGTGTCTAGTGGGGTCGAGTTAAGCTGGCCTAAAAAAAAAATTGGAACTCAACGGTAAAAACTAGATGATTGACGTTAACTGCAAACTGCTGTCACTTTGTTTTTGCAAACATGTCTCTGACTTGTATCTGCTTTAGATGTCAATTAATGCTTAGGTGAACGGTCAGTCCTAAGAAACAATTATGTCACAAAATTACGTCATACAGCACCTACGCAAACATAATGAGATGCAATCTATATAATATGTAAGCACAACAATAGTCAAATTTACTAACACCCCCCCCCCCCCCCCCCCCCCCCCCCCCCATAAACACAAAAACAAAAAAAAAAAAAAAAAAA
>CAXITT010000567.1:202042-242926 GCA_964033795.1 Lymnaea stagnalis | reverse complement strand
CCCCCCCCCCCCCCCCCCGTCTTTTGTACTTTGCAATGAGCTTTCGAAAAAAAAAGAAGAAATCTCTATTAATGTTAGAAGCAGCTTGAATAGGGGCAGCTTAATGCTTCATCTCTAATGTTAAAAGGAGCTTGAATAGAGGCAGCTTAAAACACCATGTTGTAGATTGTAGCTAAAGTAGTGATTTATTTCTTATTGTGGGTCAGCTGACCGGTAAACAGAAGGACATATCTTTGACAAAAAAACATTGCCGTAAATGAGTTGCCAGACGCTCTAAATGAGTTCTTTATTACGAAAGTTACGAAGATCAGGGCGAGACTTGACATTTGCACCGATGCTCCCGAAGTCTAGCCGTTTAACGGCACACCTATGAGCGAATTTTTGAAGGTCACTGAATCACATGTGAAGAAAATTCTGGTTGACTCCCCGAAAAAATCATGTTTGCTCCACCTTCTTCCGGCAGGGCTGGTGTACGAATGATTGGGAGATCAGTCTTTGAAAACAGGTATTGTTCCATCCTCTTTTCTTCTTCTTCTATATCTTAAGGGCCCACGATCAATTTATTGATCATTTTGGCTCCTATGCATGTAGATGGGATTTACAATTTTTCTGTTACTGGTGGTGATGAGGAAATTATGCACTAGGGATTTGAAGGCTTGAGGCAATAGACACAAATGTGTCTAGTGTTGTCGCCTCAACTGTTCCTTTTGAAAGATGGTTCCAGTCCCTGATTGTCTTGGGCAGGAATGAGCAGCTCCTATACTGGCTTCTTGCTGGTATGAGCCTGAATTGCCTGTCATGGCCTCGTCGCTGTCTATGGGGGAGAGGGACGAGTTTCTGTTTAATACTGGAACAGTGGACCAGCCCATTATTTATCTTGTACATCATGGAGAGCCTGGATTGTCGTCGTCGTTTCTCCAATGGTGACCAGCCTAGTGTTTCTAGCATGCTGCCAACACTAGAGGTATTCCTGTAGCGGTTTAGGACAAAGCGTGCTGCTCGTCGCTGGACCGCCTCCAACCTGTCAATGCTCTTCTGGGTAAATGGGTCCCAGACTGAAGATGCATAATCTAAAATCGGACGGATAAAGGCTTTATATGCTCTTTCTTTCACACAGGAGTTGCCAATCTTTAGATTTCGCCTTAAGAACCCCAAGGCTTGGTTTGCTTGGTTACATACACTGTTAATATGCTCGTCCCAGCGGACCTCTCTTTGAATGGTAACACCCAGGTACTTTACGGAGGAAACTTGCTCAAGAATATGGCCGTGCAGTTTGTATTGGTAGTGTAGAGGAGTACAACTTCTAGAGATTGATAGTGTCTGGCACTTGGCAGGGTGAAATTCCATGTCCCAGCTCATCTCCCACTCAGCTAACAGATTGAGATCCTGTTGCAGCTGGTCCTGGTCAGATCTATTGGCGATCGTCCTATACACTGCTGTGTCATCTGCGAACAGTCTTGCCTGTGATGCCAGTTTCTCCGGTAGGTCATTAATGTATGCTAGGAAAAAACAGGGGCCCAGGACTGATCCCTGGGGGACCCCTGACTTCACATTGACAAAGGAGGAGCTTGTACCGCTTTTAAAGAGGCGGTCGTAACTCCACTGCTAAAGAAGGCACATCTCAACCCAAATGTGTTGGAAAATAATCGCCACGTCTGAAATCTACCTTTTGTAAAATGTGTATCTAAAATTTTAGAGAAAGTCGCTCTCCGCCAGCTCCTGGATCACCTTACTCAGTGTGACTTGTTTGAGCCTTTCCAGTCAGCATACAGGACGCATCACTTTACCGAGACAGCCCTGTTGCGCGTCGTAAATGACCATCTGTTGTCTTGTGGTGAGGGCAAGCTATCACTTTCTTCGTTACTTGATCTATCGGCAGCGTTCGATACGGTTGCCACGGCATACTTCTCCCACGTCTGCAAAAAACATTCGGTTTCATCGATACCGTCCTGAGATGGTTCCTCGTATCCGACAAATCGGGTCCAATCAGTTATCGCAAACGGCTTGACCTCGAAGCAATCTATTATCGAATTCGGAGTACCACAGAGCTCGGTCCTAGGCCCGGTGCTTTTCATTATGTACGTTCAGCACCTGGGCGCAGTTATCAAGCAAGTTGACATGCTATATCACATATTCGCGGATGATACCAAACTTCAGCAATCTGTGATACTCTCTCAGTTCTCTCAGCTTCTTAGTATGATACAGAAGACAGTCAAGTCAGTTAAGCACTAGATGAACATAAACAAGCTCAAATCGAGCGATTAAAAGACCGAGCTGATCCCCATTGCTACCGCTCAAAAGCTAAATTCTGTAAATAACACACCATCCCTTACTCTCTCGGGCACACAGATTGAGTTTGCTCAAACAGTGCGAAACCTGGGTGTCTACTTAGACAGAACACTATCACTAACTATGGAAAATCACATTAACATGCTTTGCAAGGAGATTTTTCTAGAGCTGCGCAGAATTAGTTATATCTGACCGTTCTTAACGTTTGATGCGCCAAAGAGGCTAATGTCTGCATTCTTGCTATCACGCATGGACTATTGCAATGCTCTCATGGTGGGTCTTCCAGATGCGCTCCTGGATAAAACTTAAAAAGCACAGAATAAACGGCTCGCATTGTTCTTCGCAAACGCAAATTTGACCATGCTAAAACACTTCTTAGAGAGTTGCATTGGCTGCAGGTCCGCGCTCTCATTGAGTACAAAATTGCAACTCTGTGCTACCGCTGCTTGCATGACCTGGCACCGTCCTATATATATCTCAAAACGCTCATGACGACTTATGTACCCACTAGACACCTCCGCTCATCCGATAGTGGCAAACTCTCGATACCACGTGTTCGCCTTGACACTTACGGAAGGCGCCTTTTTGCATTTGCTGGCCCAACAAATTGGAACACACTTCCTGTCGCTCCCAGAAACAGCCAGATACTGGAGTCTTTCAAAAACCAAATTGAAAACACATCTATTTCGCAAACACCTGCTGGGGTGATTTTGTCTACTATCTTTTCCAGCTGGCTATTATCTCCTAGATGTATATTGGCGTGTGTTGTTTATGATTGTAAGGGATGAAAGAATTAGAATGGGCATTCTCGTATGTAGTTTTTGTTATGTTGCGTTTTGTATTCCAATGTGGTATAATATAGATTTTTTCATTCTCTTTTAATATGGTTGACTTTGTACCGCGCTTCGAGCCTTCTGGGATGAAGCGTGATTTTCAAATTAACTTTATTATTAATGCTTCATCTCTACTAATGTTAGAATCAGTTTAAATAGAGGCAGCTTAACGCTTCATCTCTAATGTTAGAAGCAGCTTGAATAGGGGCAGTTTAATGCATCATTTCTACTAATGTTAGAAGCAGTTTGAATAGAGGCAGTTTAGAAGTAGATATTTTAATAAAGAAACTTCGTTTTTAGAATAGGATCAAATACTTTTTAAATAAAAGTGAGGAAGAAAACGAAACTAACAAACAATTTAGACGGGTTTAACACAGATACAAATTATATTATATTTGGCTTTTAATATTTCCTGGTCTTTGAATATTGAATCAGATAGCCATTTTAAGTGAGTTGAAGTGACTGTTCAAAAACGAATACAAAGCAAGGCTGACAAAAGAAATGTCAGACTTCTCAAATTCTATACTTGTCCCGCCTGTTGTGACTGAGTTTGAAAGAACTAATATTCTTTTTCCAACTGACGAAAGCTGATCCACAGGAACTGTCTCAGCAATTAATTTATCATTTTTGCACCAAAGGACACTTCACCACAAACTTTACAAAAGCAATCAACAAATGAAAAGTATTGACCGAATAGATTTTGGAATCATTTGATCAAAAATTAAGCTGGCTAAGCATGCATTTAGCTGTTAATCAAAACAGAGCAGAAGCCGAGATGGAAATAAAACATGTCAAAGAAAAATGCACTGCTATTAACTACTGTGTTTGGGGAATCTCTAGAGCAAGTAGTAAATAGACTTTCTTCAGCTAGAGGACGCACTGATATTATCTACTGTGTTTGGAGAAGCTCTAGAACGAGTAACAAATAGCTTTCCTTCAGCCAAAGACACGTTTGAAGGGCTATCAAATTTGAGACCTTTGTTAGTTTTAAATCAAGTTAATCAAGTGTTGAGACCTTCTGTTATAGCACTATATAGAGATTTTTTAACCTTATTTTGGTTCAATGCCAAGTAAATATATATTTATTTAAGTGATGAAAACGATTATGTACAATGTGATCAAAAAATATTTCTCTTTATTTGGATCAATAATAGAATGTCTTATTGTATACTGGTTTTCCCTCCTTTGTTACAGAATCGCACTATAATTTTTTTATTTTTATAGTTGTTATGTTATTAATTATCTAGTAATGAATTTTGAAAAAAAAACAATGTAAAGGTTTGTTGAGTTAAGTCCATTGCTGATTGTAATGGATAACTAGCTCATAATATGCTTGTTAAGCAAAAGTTGGATATAACCACCTCTTGATTTTAAAAAACAAAACGCATCACTTTATGTACGGTGACGCGATGTCCCGGTTTACTCGAAACAGCCCATATTAAGCTATTTCTCATCACCTGTATCGGCGTCCCCGAAAGGTCAAGAAATGTCCCGGCCTGAGGCATTTTCAGATGAACAGCATAATTGTCCCTTGACATGGATATATACTCCCACTGTAAGTCTTTTCTCTGATTAAAACAACATGTGGACACTGGATAAATCGCAACGGAAGGTCGATACATTGAAACATATGCTGGTTGTCAAATATAATTTCAGTGATTCATATTACAATATTCTATGCGTTTTTTTCACACTGAATCTCATTCAAATATGGGTTAAGGGGTTAGGCGCTCGAAAATATCTAAAATTTTCAAAAATTGTCCATTTTTTTATTTTTTTCATTTTTACGAAGATAAACATTCTTAGAATCGATTACATATCAATTGATACTACTTTTTAAAAGATTTGTTGTGAAACAACTGATATTTAACACCCCTCCCCACTCTAAAAATTGACCTAATTTTGGAAATAAAATAAAATTCATACATATCCCATGTTTGAGACCTCAAAAAACTAGTTTTAAATAACATAATGTGCTATTATTATATATCAACGTAAAGGTAAATTCAAGCAGTTTTTTTAATTTTTAGAATCGAAGTCAGTAAATATAATTGCTACAAATAATCGGATCCACAAGCGAAGTGTGTGTAGGATTTTCTTCACTTCTATTTATATAATTATTTTACCGATTTTCATTGGTCCGAACCGAGGGTAACCAAGATACCGTTGACTCGCGCATGCGCAAATGCGTTGTTTATGCGTGTTTACCGGATCATGGTTCTGTGTACAGAACGACATTTTGCAAACGAAAGCATCAGCATATTTTGATTTTAAAATACACGTTTACAACCTTACCCATTCGGTAAAAGCCAGAAATTCAAGGTAAGTATACTAAAAAAATGACCTTAATTTAGCAACATGCAATCGGTGATAGTTGAAATTATTCAGTTCGGACGTCAGTACTGTCACTGTGTTGCCTTGATGATTGATCGTGCGTGTGGATTGTTTGTGAGTTTATGTTTAGCTTATGCCTTATGCGGAGAATTACATAAGTTTCTACTATTAGTCTTTATATTTACCAATCAAGTGAATTGTTAAATTATATGAATCCTAAGCCTATTTATTTATAGTTGTCTAACAAAACAACATTGATAAATAATCGAGTAGTTCAAAGTAATAGCATAGACTAAGACTAAGGCTAGGACTAAAACAACAACGCAATATGCCGTAATACTACTATAATTATGGCATGGTATTAGCATTAGCAGTATGGGGAAAATAATTCGTATTAGAATCTTTTAACTCAAATAGTTTAATCTTAGCCTTATTCATTTTTTTTATCTGCATACAATTATTAATAGTAATAGCTAATTAGTTTTATATTATTTCTTATTTATAAGATCAGTTCAATTGACTAATAATAGTAATTATAATAAAATAAGTATTTAGTTTAGCAATCCTAAACATCTAAATAATACTAATAGGCTTATTGAGATCATTTTCAATATATTATTTGCTAAATAATGTTTATATAATTTTTTAATTCCATTCCAGCCCCCAATTAGTTCTACCGAGCCGAGCAAAAGTTAATTCTTCAGTGACAAGAATTCTACAGAGGGACTGCTAAACATTGATTTCGAAATGATCATAATTCAAAGCTTTTACCAATTTTCTTCTGTCTGCAGTGGAATGGACGAATTGCAGAAGCCATAACTTACAGCTGATTGCAAAACAAAATAGTAAATACTATGAACATAACAATGACTAGATTGTGAGTGGTTAGATTGTTCATATCAACAACTGGATAACCAAGTCATTATCAATTATAGACTCTAAGGCCTGAAGGACAATGGCATGGACTATGAAAAGTTGCAATCTATGATATCTGCGATAAACAATCCAGCTGCACCGCAAAATTTATAACCTGCGCAAAGTATAAAAACTGCGCTATGCCGAAGACATGAAACATTTATGAGCAAATATCTTCCCAATTGTTACATTTCTAATAGACAAATAAATGATTCACCTCTGGTATGAGGGAAATCTTTGATGAAAGAAGTACACAGAATAGGTACAAAAGTTTCAACATAGCATTGCTGCCATGAAACTATGCTTTAATTTCAGTGATGGTGACAGCAACATAACCTTGTCATCTAAGCATGTTTAAAAGGATCATGGACAAAAGGGTTGATTGGGGACTTTGGATAACTTGTGTTATATTATAATGCTGAACAAAAAATTCGAATACAACACAAATTAGCTTTATTCCAGAGGAAAAAAAATTTTTTTTTTAAAATTGTGATTTTGACGAGAGCACCTGATGAAGTTCAAGAAGTTAAAACCCATGTTCCTGGTGCATTCAACAGTTCAATAATATAAGAAACCACCATGTCCATGTTGCTGAACAAAAAAAACTATGTAAAAGAACTTCATTTTCATATTAAACTTAAAATTTTTCACTTTTAAAGTTTAAAATTGATTTTTCTCAAAATTGTTTTTTTCTGTTGTTTTGTAACGTAGAATTCTAAAATCTCAGCTAATATACAAGCTAGAGTAATACAATTTGGTGTGTATCTTCCTTTAACTATTTTGTGGGTAATGAGATATTCAAAAATCAATTTGGTCAATTACTTTTGTTAAAATAATTTTGTTCATATCCTAGGATGGTAAATTTTAAGCGTTTTCTGCCGAGGCAAATTTTAAAAATTTAAAAAAAAATGTTTTGAAAAGTTTTAAGGAAATTAAACTAGCTCAGTACCTCTAAATATAATTGAAGTTCATGAATCAATCAATTTTTAAGCAATATGTATGTTTGTTTTTAAAATTTTAGAACTCTACGAATGGGTATTATTTTCAAGATGGCCGCCGTTGCCATGGCAACTATATAATTTTTTTTATTTTAAGCATGAAAATATATCTCCATTCATAGCTTAACATGACCATAATAAAATAATTGCTCTAAGTTGGTTAATTAAAAAAAAAATTTTTTTGGTAGCCTGCCCCCTTAAGGCCTGTTTAGGCTTTAACAATCACACAGTTTAACAAAATTCTGCAAGTAAGGCAGTTTTATTCAAAGTGTAAACAAAAAAACAAAAAAAATTAAAATGATGATATCTCATTTTCAAAAATGTTGAGATTTAGTTTGATAAATAAAGATTGTGTCGGTTTATTTATTCTCTACAAGAATATATATATTTTTCTATATCTTAAATAATTAAATTATTTTTATTTTTTAAAATTTGTTAAGTAAGTGAAGGGCTTGTGAAAAGTGCTCCGTCTTTTTGGCACAGTCAATACTAAGGGAGATAATAAATAAAATACACACCCATGGTCAAAGTGAACAGAAACAGTTCTTGTTTAACGGGTAAATAAAGGGAATTTACTCTTAGTATTCTAAGCTTAAGCTTTTCAAGGGACTTAAAAATCTTTATAATTTATTATTTACAGAAGTCAACAATTATTCCAAGGCAGATTTCATTTTTGTTTTTATAATGACTAGAAATTTTATTCTTAGTACTGTCTATTCTAATAAGTATTTTATTGTTTTTAATGAATAACATTACTTTTAATTTTGATTACTCCTTGACGTCACTTGTAAGACGTATAAAACAATGAGTTAATTTCACTTGTTGCCGAAGTGGGGTCTCAGACCTCGCCTTACATGTTATCGCTTCTCGGCCTTTTGGCTAAGATCAAAGTGTAGTATCTGTTCTTATCAGCTTAATATCTGATACGTGGCTCATTGAGTCACTACGATATTAAACTGATTTTTGGAACTAGGCGAGATGCCCGGGGCTTGCTCCGCTCTCGCCACGGGTCGGCCCGGTATTGCAGTTCTTCCGGGAATGGCCCAACAAACTTAAATGACATGATTGGAAATAAAAACTTCAAGCATTGAAATTTCGAGTGATGTAAATGTACATACAGCAGGGATGCTGAGCAAAAAAGCACTGGTGTGTGTGACTTGAGGAATGTCATTTAATTTATACTTATTTAAATGTGTTTTGTTTGTTTGTACTGATGAAGGCATGTGCCGAAACGTTTAATTATGTATAATTATTAAAGCGTAACTTATATTGATCTATTGACACAATTTTTTCGTGTCTTATTAATCTCTGTGCATTCTATCAAATTTTTACCCAAAAATCAGAAAGGGAAGATGAAGGAAATCTGACGCTGATTTCACAAAAGAAAATTCCTGATAACTACGCTAAATGAGCGGGGTTTTTTTTTAATATCGCAACTGCTTAATAGTCTCTGTTTTTTTAAATAATAGTTGGTGAAATAAATATGCGGTGTAAAAGCGGGTGGATCATTAGATATTAATGCGGTTCTGGGGTGTGAAAAAATATGAAGTTGTGAGCTTGGGAAAAGGGGGGGGGGGTAGCACTATTTGGGATTCTTATAAAGTCAATTAATTATATTCATGTTTTGTCAAATTTTCATCTCCACCCCCCTATGCAATAGGCTATTGCTCGAAATCACATTTTATTAAGGATTTATACAAAATAAAAAAAACAAGTGTTTTTTTAAACGACCTTTGTAATTTATGGAACGTGACAGTGTTCAAATGAGTCAATTTTTCTTACGTAATTTATGAACAGGCCCCTTAGTTAAATAAATGTTGAAAATGATGTACAGGAAAATAAGCTTGCACATTTTTATAATTTTTGAATGCTTCTCTCTTGAAAATAATAATTTAACAATATTAACAAAAATGTGTTTTAGATTTATCAGAAAAAATTATTTATCAACAAAATAGTATATTATTTTAAATAATAGGACCAAGTGAAGGTCTGTGGTGACAGATAAAGTTTAGGGAGGGGTGTGGTAATGTCAGGTGGGCAACGATGATGACAAAATAATGTATTAGTATTAGTGCTATTGATTGGCTTATTTATATTTCATCAATACATTTAAAAGTGTGATAAAAATGCAATTCCTAGTTTTAAAATAATAGATGTTGAGTGTTTTCCTGGAGTTAATGAACATTGAAAAAGGGACATGTTCAATCTCAGACTCAGAAAGTATTAATAAATTACTCGCAAAACACTTCTGGTACTTTTCTACTTCTACTTCATTGTTCTCAAATGTTTCACCCGGAATTCCTGATAAACCCAACGTAAGGTTCCGGACGCCCATCACATACAATACCTTTACACTATGTAATGTACACTAATGAATATATACGTCCATCACATGCAGTACCTTTATATAGAGACCGACCGAATTTCGGCTTCGGCTTCGGTGCCGTAAGTGGCCATTTTATCACTTTCGGCCTTGTTTCGGTTTAGGCCGAAACTTAAAAGTTAACTTTTGACTTAATTTCGGTTTTGGCCGAAAGAGAAAAGTTAACTTTCGTTTTTTTCGGTTTCGGCCGAAATTGACTTAGACTTTCGGTCATCTGGCCGAAAGTGACTCAGGTTTTAGGTCATCTAATACTCAGCGAAAGCGACATTTAACAAAAAACTAAGCGACATTGTTATAGAGAGCTTGTTTACATAATATTTGCCCTCTGATTGACCCCGCATGAGACGCTGTGTTCACAAAGGGGTGTGGCTTAGGCTTTTGATGTATTCTTGTTTACACCGCCAGCTACTAAAAATAATTAATCTGTTCCAAGTAGTGTTTTGTAGAATAAATGGGATTTTTCTAGAAATGTCATGTAGCTTATCAAAGGCAGGGCTTAGGGGTCGGTAGACCCACCTATATAAGGGATTGACAGGCTCGGAAGGAGGGAGATTTTCAGATAAAGTTTCTTAACATTACGAGGCGTGTTTTATTCTTTGTGTATTTGTGAGCTTATATGTGTTTATTTTGCATTATTTGTTGGCACATTATTCTAACTGTGTTAACTGTGTACCGGTACAAGATCTACCATACTGTAAGTTGAAGATTGTAATTATATTTTTCTTTTCTTTTGTAATTATCTTAAGACATAATAAATCTTAATTAATTGTAACTAGAAACTGTTTTGGGTCGTATCTTTAATATTGTTGATTCTATGGTATCGTCCTTTGTTAGGCACTGCTTACAACGAGCCAATTAAAATTAAAATAGGAGATTAATTTCTCCCAATACAAGTCAGTGCGTAACAAACATTTAAGAACAAATTAAGCGATCTTTAAGAATAAACTAAACGATCTTTAACAACAAACTAAGCGGCATTTAAGAAAAAACTAAACGATCTTTAAAACAAACTTAGCAATCTTTAAGAACAATTTAAGCGATCATTAATAACTAAACAAATGATCTTTAATAGTAAACTAAATGATTTCTAAGAATAAACCATGCGATCTTTAACAGAAAACTAAATGTTCTTTAGGAACAAACTAAAAGATCTCTAAGAACAAACTAAGCAATCTATATGAAAAAAACTAAGCGATCTTCAACAACAAAATAAGCGATCTTTAAGAACAAACTAAATGATTTTTAATAACAAACTAAAAGATCTATATAAACAAACTAAATGATCTTTAAGAACAAACTGAATGATCTTTAAGAACAACTAAGCAATATTTAAGAACAAAATCAATTATCTTTAGGAACAAACTTTCTTCCGCCTACACACTGTTGCCAGAGACCTGGCAGGGCTTCTTTTTACACAGCTGAGCAACTTTGCCTTGAGTGAGGAAGCAACTAAAACTTTCAGTATAGCTTGAAGATCCTCATCAGTAAGATTGGTCCTGAACTTTGACTTGTTAAAGTGCATAGTGGAAAAGAGCTTTTAACACAGATAGGTACTCCCAAAAAGTCGAATTTTCCTCTTGAACACTCTACAAATTTCAGGGAAGGTGGAGGGGAATGCAATAAAATGTCTATGCTTGTCTGTTTTTCCATTCACCTCCCCGCGCGGAGCATCTTGCACATTAAAGGAGAAAAGGTCAGCAAAAAGCTGAAAAGTGACTGTCTGTGTTTTGAAGTCTAAAAAATGTAGAGACCCAGACTTTGTAAAAAGGCGTAAGAAGAAGATTTAGAAAGTGATCAACCTGACAGGCTCGGAATTTACCTCACTCGTAAACACAAGTGGCAAATTTAATTATCGATCCTTTGATACTGTATCAGTTTGCTACAATTATGGTTGTGCTTTACTCGCCAACTTACTTTTAAAAACTTTTCTCAAAGCCGCACTCTTTGCCATGTTTGTCTCATAAAAAGCTATAAAATAAAAACTTTTATTCAGAGTTTAAAGCGGTTCTTATCATTATAATCATCATAAAAAAATATATAGAAACATTTTAAAAAATCAGAATTAGACTGGTCGGTGAGATTCGACTAAGATGAGTTCTGCAATACAAGTATGTGCTTAGGCTGCCAGGAGAAAAGGGGCATCACATAAGCACACATGGAGAAAAAAAGCGATAGACTTTAAAGAAATAATGCACGATTATAGCTAAATATTTTAATAGGCCCGACACATAATATTAGAGATATTTTGCATAGCGTACTAAATAATTAATGTGTAACACAATATCATCATCTGAGAGAGAAAGGTATTTTCTGGGTAATGAAAGGATGTTAATGATTAACAGAGGTAGAATGATGCAATATATATAAGATACATATTTATGTAGGACTAGTGTAATAAGGATAGTGTACATTGACAAATAATAGTTAGGCTTAAAATAGAAGTGTTGCTTTGTATTCCCCCCACCATCCTATTTCGATACAACTGGTGAAAAGGCTGATAAATGACATGCAGCTTATCCGTGGCAACACATAGTCACGGATATTTTGCATGTTGCGCCATAGTTTTAACGAGACCTGTTATCGTACAATATCGTCTCGAAATCGTACAATACAGTATATTATCAGTCAATAAATCAACCTACCGTATCTATAATGTACTCAACGATTACTCGCAATGCGTGTCTAGTGGGGTCGAGTTAAGCTGACCTCAAAAAAGGGAACTGAACGGGTAAAACTAGATGACTGACGCATGGGCAGAAAACTTTTTAGGGAGGGGGGCAAAAAAATCGATTAACTTTCCGGGGGGGGGTAGTCTGTTCTTAACGAGTTTTTGAGTCGAGTGCCTGAACGGGTAAAACTAGATGACTGACGCATGGGCAGAAAACTTTTTAGGGAGGGGGGCAAAAAAATCGATTAACTTTCCGGGGGGGGGGGCAAACATTTTTTAGTAATGTTTTAATATAGTTTTAATTTACTGTAGCGTATTTGTATGGTGAACGAAACGGACAGGACATCAGCTTAGTTACTTTCTCTTTATTTTCTCTTTACTTTAATAAATTTTGGGTCTATTTTTGTCTAAAAATTTTTTATCCAATCAATCCAGGGGGGGGGGGGCAAGTGCCCCAAGTGCCCCCCCCCTTGCCCCTACCTGCGGGCGCCCATGGACTGACGTTAACTGCAAACTGCTGGCACTTTGTTTTTGCAGACATGTTTCTGACTTGTATCTGCTATAGATATCAATGCTAACGGTCAGTCGTAAGAAATAATTATGTCACAAAATTACGTCATACACCACCGACACAAACAAAAATGATGAGATGCAATTTATATGACATGTAAGCACAACTAGAGTCAAATTTCCTAACACCACCTAACTACCGTCAAATTTCCTAACACCTCCCCCCGTTGCACGAATACTATTTTGACGCGCCCCCCCTACCCCCCCCCCCCCTGTCTTGCGTACGTTGCAATGAGCTCTTAAAGAAATCTCTACTAATTTAAGAAGCAGCTTGAATAGAGGCAGCTTAATGCTTCATCTTTACTACTTTTAGAAGCATCTTGAATAGAGGCAGCTTAATGCTTCATCTCTAATGTTAGAAGCATCTTGAATAGAGGCAGCTTAATGCTTCATCTCTAATGTAAGAAGCAGCTTGAATAGAGGCACCTTAATGCTTCATCTCTAATGTAAGAAGCAGCTTGAATAGAGGCAGCTTAAAACACCATGTTGTAGATTGTAGCTCAAGTAGGGACTTATTTCTTATTGTGGGTCAGCTTACCGGTAAACAGAAGGACAAATCTTTGCCAAATAACATTGCCGTAGGCGAGCTGCCAGACGCTCTAAATGAGTTCTTTATTACGAAAGTGACGAAGATCAGGGCGAGACTTGACATTTGCACCGATGCTCCCGAATTTTTACCGTTTAACGGCACACCTCTGAGCGAAGTTTTGGAGGTCAGTGAATGAATCGCATGTGAAGAAAATCCTGGTTGACTCCCCGAAAAAGTCATGTTTGTTTGACTCTTTTCCGGCAGGGCTGTTGTACGAATGTTTGGATGATATAGTCACTATCTTAACTAGTATCATAAATCATTCTTTGAAAACTGGTATTGTTTCATCCTTTTTAAAGAGGCGGTTGTAACTTCACTGCCAAAGAAGGTGAATCTCAACCTAAATGTGTAGGCAAATTATCGCCCCGTCTCTAATCTATACCATTTGTATTAAAATTTTTAGAGAAAGTCGTTCTCCGCCAGCTCCTGGATCACCTTTAAATAACTCCAGTCAGCATACAGGGCGCATCACTTTACTGAGACAGCCCTGTTGCGCGTCGTAAATGACCATCTGTTGTCTTGTGGTGATGGCAAGGTATCTCTTTTGTCGTTACTGGATCCATCGGCAGCGTTCGATATGCTTGACCAAGGCATACTTCTCCAACGTCTGCAAAAAACGTTCGGCTTCACCGATACTGTCCTGAGAGGGTTCCGCTCGTATCTCTGCTAAAGTTAGAAGTAGAGACCGACCGAAGCCAAAAATAGGTCGAAAGTTTAAAATAACTTTCGGCCGAAACAGAAGCCGAAAATGAAATATTTAGATATTTTGACATTCGTTCCCGCATACATTCTGCATGCATCAAAAATGATGGGGGAAAGTATAAATATTTACATTCTTTTTATTTAAAAAATGAGATAATCGTGAATATTAATAAATAAACATCTAATATAACATCTTGTTGTTACAGATCGCTTAGTTTTTTGTAAAAGATCGTTCAGTTTTTTGTTAATGATCGCTTTATTTGTTCTTAAAGATAGGCTAGTTTGTTCATAAAGATCGCTGAGTTTGTTTGTTTCATCCGAAACCGAAACTTGGCCGAAAGTGATGAAATGGCCACTTTCAGCGCCGAAACCGAAATTCAGTCTTTAGTTGGAAGTATCTTGAATGCTTCATCGCTACTAACGTTAGAAGTAGGCGTATTAATAAAGAAAATTAGTTTTTAGAATATGATCAAAGTTTTTTTTTAATAAAAGTGAGTATGAAAACGAAACAAACAAATAATTTTGACGGGTTTAACATAGATAAAAAATTATATTATATTTGGCTTTTAATATTTCCTGGTCTTTTGAATATTGAATTAGAATATTTAGATAGCCATTTTAAGTGAGTTGAAGTGACTGTTCAAAAACGAATACAAAGCAAGGCTGACAAAAGAAATGTCAGACTTTTGACCGAATAGATTTTGGAATCATTTGATCAAAAATTAAGCTGGCTAAGCATGCATTTAGCTGTTAATCAAAACAGAGCAGAAGCTGAGATGGAAATAAAACATGTCAAATAAAGATGCACTGATATTAACTACTATGTTTGGAGAATTTCTAGAGCAAGTAGTAAATAGACTTTCTTCAGCTAGAGGACGCACTGATATTATCTACTGTGTTTGGAGAAGCTCTAGAACGAGTAATAAATAGACTTTTTTCAGCTAGAGGACGCACTGATATTATCTACTGTGTTTGGAGAAGCTCTAGAACGAGTAACAAATAGCTTTCCTTCAGCCAAAGACACGTTTGAAGGGCTATCAAATTTGAGACCTTTGTTAGTTTTAAATCAAGTTAATCAAGTGTTGAGACCTTCTGTTATAGCACTATATATAGATTTTTTAACCTTATTTCGGTTCACTGCCAAGTAAATATATAGTTATTTAAGTGCTGAAAACGAATATGTACAATGTGATCAAATAACATTTCTATTTATTTGGATCAATAATAGAATATCTTATTGTATACTGGTTTTCCCTCCTTTGTTACGTATTGTTCATCTAATGAGCCAAATATTAATACAGAATAAATTTATCAAACCTTATAACTATAACTAATAACAGTATGTAACATCAACCTATCCCCATGGACCAGTCACAGACAAACTTCGAGATCCCACTGTAAAATTACAAGATTATAACATAAAATGTTTAATAGTTACAAAAAAAAACAACAAAACAACTTACTTCCAGTATACAGTAAGTCTAATATATTCAAACAATCAACATTTCATGATTGGATTTTTTTTAATGCAATTGTATTTTAAGTAAAATAATATTAAGCTAGAAAAATCAAGTAAATTAACTTTTAAAAAAAAAT
The DNA here is from genome assembly GCA_964033795.1 of Lymnaea stagnalis. NCBI lineage: Eukaryota > Metazoa > Mollusca > Gastropoda > Lymnaeidae > Lymnaea > Lymnaea stagnalis. The sequence goes on along the minus strand of CAXITT010000567.1, from coordinate 227,049 downwards.
ATTAAAAAAATACCTTAGTCCTTTTTTGATGATATTGCATCAAAGCTAAGAAAAGAAAAACTTAAATTAAAAAAAAAAAATTATTTCCATACATCTGTCATATTTGACTTCAACTGTTTAACATCAACAGTTTGAATTCTAATTACAATACATCAATAACACATGATCATAAACACATATGAAACTGTTAAAAGACCCATGCCATTTTCTCTATTTTCCTATCAATTTTATGTTAAGAACACATAACGGTATACAAATTATTGGTTTGTTTTAATAAAGATAACTTTTTAAACAGTTTTAAAATAAACTTTTAAACAGTTTTAAAATAAACTGTTATCTATAAAATATACCTTAAGGATAAAATTAGAAATTTAAAAAAAAAAAAATATCTTTAAAAAGAACACAGTTGCATTGAACTTTTTCTCAAGTACCATAATATATACATACTAATAATACTGGGTACCATAGATTTCAAGAATAAAATCCTTTACTAAATCAAATGGATTTCTAAAATATTTTGAAATCTCACTGAAGGTGAAAATAAATTGAGGAAATTTTGTTTTGGTCTCAATCAACTCAACTAATACTTCAAGTAACAATCCCCTTTTTATTTTAAAAATATTTTTGAAATCAGAATATATAATAAATGAGAGAGGAAGGGTTTAAAAAAGAAATTAATTAAAGCAATAACAATGAACAATGTAAACATTTACTAGCCTATCATGAAATTCATTTCAGTAATATGAATATTTTAAAGTTTTCTTTAAAAATGTAAGTTACCAATTGAGGTGTGACTGCAAAAAAATTTTTTATGTTGGGTTTAAATTAATATTATTACTCTCATAAAATTACTCTATCTATGTTACTATTATGTGTTATGATTTTAAACTAAGGTTACAATTTAGACAAAATTCAACAGAAGTTTCTAATAGTTTAGCAAAAATAATTCCTCAGATATCTCTGAAGGAACATGATTCATTTCTTCCAGAAAGGATTTTTTAAAAAATCTGCTGCCTATTTTCTGTGGCAGGAATGGAACATGGTATAGCCTTTATTTTTCCCTTGTGACATTTTTGTTAATTTTTTATTTATTTGCCACACAAGTATATTTACAATTTCAAGAGGTCTGAATAAAGCAAAATTAAAAATCTAACATGTAAATATGAATGAAATAAAATATTATTATAATAAAATCTTTAAAACAGTTACAATAATTTGACAGTAGTTACATACGTTAAGTTAAAAAAATTAACAATGCCGTGATTCAACATCTTTGTTTACAAGGTTACATTTGCAATAAAGTCCTATTAAAGTATTAAAGCTTTCTGTTTTGATGTAACAGTCTTACAATTGAAACTTTACGATATTTGCTGGATCATAAGTTAATATAACCAGTAATCTCAATTGTTTTCAACATAAAACAAAGAACATTTTATCAAGTAAAAAATGAAATGATCTGCATCATTTTCTGTTTATAATCTATAATTGTATCAGTTTATGCAATGCTTCTTAAAGGCTCTACTTAAACAGTTTTTAAAAAAAATTGTTTGAAATTTGAAATATTTTCCTTTCACATGCAATTTGAAACTCAAAATCTTCTTATTATAGTTTTTACACATAAAAATCAAACAAAATTTAAGATAAAGCTTGTCTCCTTTTGATGGAAATAAAAATCATCCAGATCAAGGCACAGAAATTTCCAAACAGCGTGCGAAACTGTAATGTAAACAAAAAATTACCATAATTATAAAAAATATATGTACCTAAGTTAATTGGCAGGAAAATTTACACTGCGATATGAACTCTTAAAGTCTGATGCACCAGTCTAACTGGCTTTCCCCCAGTCATGTTTTTTGACGCGAGCCAGTCTATATGGCATTTCATAGTTTCAACGTGCAATGAATTTATTTTTTATCACAATTTTATTAGAAAAGTTATGAAATATTATTGTGATCACCTAGGGTCAAATTTTATCCCAACAAAATGATTGCGTCAAAATGTGGATTTGACCTATCGACACTAAGAGTTAATATTATGTTTTCAATTTAATAAATAATGGGGATCTGAAATTTTATATATATATATATATATATATATATATATATATATATAAATTATAACTATATATATATCTACTATATAACACTTTTTAAAAAAAGATAAAATAAAAAATAAGGCATGGAAAATATTGTTATCTATACAGTATTTATGTTACAAAGTATTTTTCTTTTAAATTTGTTTTAATGACAGCAGTATCCATTGTGTTGGCCATTTTAGTAAATAAACTGAACTATTAAAAAAAAAAAAGGGCTCTTACCTTCAAAGGGACATAATTCATGTTAATGTACTGAACAATGCTCCAGACAGACAAGTTTAGCTTGAGTATCATCCAGTAGGTGTCTTTAATTCTCTTGAGTGCTCCCTGGCTACCATGACCCTATTTAAAAAAACAAAACAATTGTGCCTGTAATTTTGTATTTAATGATATGCAAAAGGTTTAAAAGACTACAAATTTGCTTTAAAACCCTTAATTACCACAATCACAACAGTGTTTTCCATTAAGAGAAAACATCACAACTTTCTGCGTTGAGCATTTCTCTGAATCACAAAATGTCATTTGGCAGTAAACTGTACACTTAAACCCTACATGCCAACTGGTTGGATTAAAATAGCATACTAAAGTCCCCCAAAAACTGTACAGAAGAAAAGGTAACATTTTTGTTTTAAAATGATAATATATCACTTTTGCATCCTTTTAATTACAGTAATCAAGATTTTGAATACATGCCAACTTTGTCTTATTGATAGGCCTAATTTTCAAGAATAATCTTGCCTTTGCTGAGTGCATATTTTATCATGGTTACATCTAGATAGATTGCATATTTTTAATAAAATTAGCTTGTTTTAAGTCTGATTTTTATAAGATTTTGCATTTTTCACACTGACCAATAGCAACTCATATGATAATGAACTTAATAGCAATTTAGATGTAATTAGACATATTCTCTTTACATTATGCTTGCTGTAGTTAGACAGGTTCCTGTTTTAAATTAATGAAGGGAAATACATTTTGTTTGTCTTGACAAAGTTATTAGGTTTACCATCAATTTATGGATAGTTTAAAAAAATATTTTTTTTTACAAGAGGTGCAACGTGGATATAAAGTGTTAATTGGAAGTTATAATAAGAACTACCAATACTGAACTGTAATCATGGCTTACTGCTCAAAGTAGTTACCACCGAACAGTGTTCTGAAAAAAGCTCAGTTTCTAAATTAAGATGTCTCAGACTTTGGACCATGTGTCATTTTGAAGAGACCAATAGGATTCAGCTTCCTGTTGACCAATTTAATGCACTGCCAGTTAAGATTTTCTATTGTGTGCCGTCACTGTCATATGCAAAAATAATTCTTTTTTAATCCAGTGAAAAAAACATGCAGTATCCTGTACGGCCTTACAACTCGAAAACATTTTAAAACCTTACAAAGCATGAGTAAACCATATAGGTTAGTATGCATGCTTAAAATTATCAATCAGCATCGTTTAAGTACCGGTAGCTAATTTTATAAAATTTTGTTATTATTTATATAATATAATTATATTTTTCAACATTACACTATGGCCTAATGTTTACAAATATAATTATAATCAAAGCCAATACATAGCAGAATAGAATTTTAAGTAGAAAATGTTATAAAATGTTTTACCTCAACTATTGAAACATAATACAAAAATACAAGCAGAAAAGGAGGTGCAAAAATTAGTCTGTCAAATAGTACTCTTTTCCATTTTGAATTCGGTTTGTCCTTTGGAAACATCTTTTCCAAGAATGCGTAAAAGTGATGTATCAATGGTCCATTAATAAAGAAACTGTGGAGTATATCATAACATTATATATGGTGATATGTTCTTGTACTTATATGGTCCTTTATATATGGTAAAATAAAATATTAAACTTCAAAGTCCAAGCTTTGGAAGTACAATTATTTCACCTTCCAGGTGATTACCTAAAGGTGTATGAAATGCTCCATTCCATGGTTTGTATTTTTAAAATAATATTTAGGACACTTACAACTTACAATATAGATAGTATTAAAAAATGCTATATTTTACCCAAATGAAGTGTATGCAAATACACTTTTCCAATTGATTCTCCCTCCAGTGGTGGGATCTGGTGCCACATACTGTGAAATTATATTGCCAAAGCCAGACACAATTGAACTGAAAAAACACACACAAAAAACAACAAAAAGGTTATAAATTATTAAATGATTAAACAACAAAAAATTTACAGGGGCAGCATAAATGTTTCAGAGTTTAATTGTGAAATTTTCTTCACATCTTTAACAAAACTTCTGAAAAGCTTTCTTATCGTCTGTTACAATGAACCAGGGTGTGCAACACTTAATTTTATTTAAAATACAGTGAGTGATATCACATTAAATTATTATTAAATGTGACCACATCTTATCAAAGCAAAATGACCATGCCTTGTGTCTTAATGAATATTTAAAAAAAAAAATAAATAGGTAATTAGATGCTTGAAGTTGTAGAGAGAATGACAACTGAAGATAACTGAGTGGCACAATTTTTAACTATGTGAAATGAAATCATATTAAGGTAAAGTTGGGAACACTTTCATTTTTTTTTCAGTTAGGCTTTATTAAGTTAGTGATTATGTTAAATATACTTTATTTATTTGACATTTATTATGTTTTTGTATGCGAAGTGTGCAGCCATATAAAAAAATATTTATTTTACTAAACACCAAAAGTAAACATATTTATTTAAATTCTATGAAATTTCATTGGCACTCAAAAGGTTCAATTAAAATACTATTGGTTGCTCAAGTGAACAGCAGGTTTCATGCAAAATGTCAGTTTAATAGGCTAATATTATTTATTAATTAAATTGTAACGTTTTTTTAAGTCCCGTGTCACTTTACAGGTAAAATGAAAAAAAAAAAATCTCTTAAAAGGATTTTCATGTCTTGGGGAACCATCCATAAATGACATAATATGTCTGGGTGGGGAGGAAAGGAGGTCATGCATTTGTGACAATGTATGATAAAAATTGAAAAATCATCCAAAGTAGCAGGACATCATTTATGTATGGTCCCTTACTCAGTACTCAGTAAAACAAAATTCTCATTGTAAGTGTAAGTAACGAACATATTACTAGATTATATTTATACTAGAATGAATAATGGCCAAGAAGGAATAAAAGTGTGGCATAATGAAATAACATGTCAATGATTAATATTGTTCTTTGAAGTTTAATGGTGGAACATCTGACTTATGCCTGTCACAGCTGCACCAGCATAACTTTTTTTTAAAATTACCATAATACATAAACTGAACAAGGGAGAGAAAAAGAGACAGGGAGAATTAAGTTTTACAATTTGAAAAGACTCGAGTAGGAGAAAAAAGTCATTAAAGATCTACTAAGTTCAAACTGCAGTAGAGTACAGGTAAGTTAAATTTTAGTAATTAAAAAATGCAGCAGCTTATTAATGAATTGATTTATACTACTAACCCCAACAGGGCTTTTGCCCTAAGTAAATAAAATGGCAATTTAACACTCGAGTGTCGGTTATTAAAAAAATAGTGTTGTTCCAGTTTAAAGTGTTATTTAAATGGTTATTCTTTTAGTGATAAGATAAAATTCTTTCATCTATCCAATTAAATGGGGTGAAATGTTTTTTATGAGATTGCACATATTCATTTCAGCATAAATATAAAAGACAAAATTTTAAAAATAGAAAATTTTTTAAACAAATTAATAAATTTTAAAATATAAAAATTTAAACAATTTAATGTATGGAAAGAAAACAGAGTTTAAGTTTATATCATCTCCTAGAAAATGATTGTGGAACAAGAGCACACCAAAATACAAAGCAAACTTTTTAGTTTGGATTTTGCGCACATCCACATATTTTCAAATATTCCATGTGGACAACACTGTCATTTAGATTGACAAAATTTTTTTTGATGGACCACGATAGAGCATTAGTAGATTCCATAAATGATCTGGTTTATGTTGGCATAAGCCACCTATAAGTCCCATACAATACGTGAGCATGTAAATGTAAAGGTATAACTCTCTATGCACTCCTGTAATGTGATTGCACGTAGGTCTGGAATTTCAAAGAAGCGCCCATGCTATCTTTTTTTACTTTCTATACCACCGAAAAACGAGACTTTTAACGGACTTCAATAAAAGAATAACCGTTTAAACAGTTCTTTAAATCGGAACAACACGATTTTTTAATAAGGACGCTGAAGTGGTAGATTACCAAAATTACTGTTAATAAATAAAGTTTAGATAGGCTTAAAAGGGACCATTAAATAATTGAATATTCTTTAAATTTATAAGGCTACATCCTAGTTTAGGAATCTGATGATCCCTTAACTCTATGGCTAAAAAAGAAAATTTGTGCATGACATACTTATGTGTTTATGTTAAATTTCTGCGTTGAATTCACTTCCTCTTGTGTTGTTGTTACAAGAGTTAACTTTTCTTTAACAAGACAATTGGAATGTTTTAAATTCAAATTCATTGGTTGGTTAAATATAATATTTAAATTTTCTGGCATTTTGGAAAATGAGTCTGCATTGATTTACTGACTACTTTTCCCTTTCTCTCCCCATTTTAGCAGATATGAGGTTTTTTTAACACAGCCGCCACCTTGGTTGCCATGATCCCTGACCTTTTATGGCCTTAGCAACCAAGGTGGCGGCCATGTGAAACGTCATGGTGCGTATACTGAGTAGCTAGCATATAGTCCATGTTTACTCTTACTTAAGTATTTAGGTAGTTTAGTAGTAAAAGTAAAAGATATTGCAATGCTTGTAATTGTAACTACTCATTTTAATTCATTAAAATATTTAAAATAGCATTGGCACCAATGTTCCGTTTAAGCTGCGAGGCTGCGCAGCTATCTCACAGACGCCGTGCAGCAGTTTTGAGTATCAGTGCAGCAAATTTCCATGTAAATGTGTGTTTGTGGGTTGTAAAATTCTGCACACAAAAATTGATGCTGTAATGTAAAACTTTTACTTAGCACATGTATGATTATTATGATTTAGCACAGGAACTCGGGAACCAACAAACCTTAGCCTTAGGCTTAGGGAACATTGATGGCACTACTACTAATTCTACTCCTAGGCCTAATATTACTATGCCTAGTAGTAATACTATTACTAATTACTACTGAACTGAACTGCAAGTTGTAACTAACCATTAATTAATCATAATTAATGTTATGAATATGAATCATGACTTTTAAGCTTTTTACTTTCAATTTAGTTAACTAAACTTACTTGGTTACTGATTTTGTAATAACTGGTCGCTCTTGTAACAATCTGATATACTGCTGCAAAGCTTTACTTAGAATACTGTCGTTCCCTTTGCTTTCTTTCGGGTTCCCCATTTTGTTTGATAATTAGTTTTCAGATGTAACAAATTTTACTTAAGCATATTATATTAAACTACACACAACACTACTAGACAGTGCTTATGGAAAGTGAGTCGATGGCTGCCTATTTGAACTTTGAACTCAGAGAAAATGAAAGTACAAACAATTTATTATTTTTTTTTAAAGAAGTTGCATTCTCGTAGAGTTCCGCGAGATCTCAGCCAACAAAATGGCAGGTGATCGATAATTAAGTCTCTGCCTATTTATTGAATGCAGAGTAAAAGAAATTAGATTCATTTTATTCTGAGAGGGAAAAATGATTCAGGGAACAGGTTTAGTTCATGCTTTAAAAGTTACAATTCAGTTCCTTTTGTCAGGCATACTGTCAGAAATGATTGATCAGGTAAATTTTCTTCACAATGAAAGTCGAAAGAATTTTTTTTATTCTAATCAATTTTAATCATTGTTATTGTTAATCTTTACCACCCAGAGTCAGAGTGACCAAATTGAAATTTAAAAGATTCTTGTCTGTTTCGTTGATATAATATTGTCATTATCTATATACAAAACCATACTGTATAAAACTCTGGGTAATCATGGGCTAATCCCTTCTGTCAACACTCAAAGTGTTAGGTTAAGGCTTATTTAGTTATTTTAGTGTGATAAATTCCACAATTAACTTAATAAATAATATTAATATAATTTACTTATTTCGGTTCAGTATTGAAATTATTTTAAAGTAAAATGATGTCTTTTTTTTCAAATTCAACAATGCAACCATTAACTCTTTCGATGCGGAACAACGCTCACTGCGTTCTTCCGCCGTTCTCAAAAGCACGGACCAACGCGCTGTGCGTTGTTTTAATATCATGTTTGTTTCTTTGCTATATCTGGGTTAAACTTTTTAAGAGCTATTTTTAAATAAGACTATTACATAGAAAGTGTTGGACTGCAATAAAGCTTTAAAATATATTAATAAGACACGAACAAATTGTGTCAATAGAACAATATGAGTTAGCTTTAATAATAATTGTACATTATACAGAATTAAACGTTTCGGCACATGCCTTCATCAGTACAAACAAACACAACACATTTAAATAAGTATAAATTAAATTTACATAATGTCAATATATATATCCTACCTAAAACAGAAAAAATATATAGGAGAGGGCGCTTAAACCTGACAAAAACAAAGTAAAGAGATGTAGAAAGGAAGTGATTCAAACATAATTGGAAAAACCAAACAGGAAAAAGACATGGCAGCTAAGTAAAACTATGGATTTGGTTCAATCCATATGGAGACAACGTACCAAATCTAGTTATTAATTTGTTCTCCATATAGATTCTATCTGCAGTGTTACTAGTATAGAGTATACCAGTAACTACAATATCTGAGATACCATTATGGTTAGGGCTATTGAAATGTTTGGAGACCGGACAGAGAGCGTGTTTATTTATGTTATAGAGGTGCTCTCTGAAACGGTCCCCAAGGCGACGACCTGTCTCTCCTATGTATAGTTTACCGCACTTTTTGCAAATGATGGTGTAAATCACGTTGCGACTTGTGCAGGTAAAGCCATCTTTTATTCTGAATACTCCCAGAGGGAAAGTGATCGTATCAGTTTCGATCACATAGGGACATGTGTTGTGTTTGTTTGTACTGATGAAGGCATGTGCCGAAACGTTTAATTCTGTATAATGTACAATTATTATTAAAGCTAACTCATATTGTTCTATTACATAGAAGAGTGGTACTTCATTGTTTACAAACAAAACCAAGGTTTATTTGTTGTCATTTGAACCATTCCATTATTTTGACGATTTTCTTCGCGTTTTTTTTTCCTACTGTTGCTATGGCTGCCCTAGTAGGTAAGTTTCCTACACGATTAACAGTTAAAAAGCATTGGAATTTTTTTATACTATTTCTTTTGATAGTGAAGATGATCTATATTTAGATGCATCGCATGATTCCGATAGTAGTAGTCTTAGAGGAATTGAGTTATAGAAGTGAAGATGAGGTATGCGTACATCATAGGGATTGGGGAAAAATGGTTTAGCATAAAATGTTTTTTTACATTTTATGGTTCTTTTCTGTAACTTAATTTTATTTAAAGTGAAGAAAAAAGTGTACAAACATATAGTCCTTTCAATTACCTTTCATTTGATACTAAGTTTAGAATATAAACCAAAGAATAATATTTTAAAAATTTTAATAAATCCAACCTCTCACTCTTTTTCCGCTCTTCAAAAAAAATGTACATTTTTCCGATAAAAAAATTCTGAAGCGAAAGTGTTAAGCAAATTGTAAGAGATAAAAAATGTAACATTTCATTTCATGGTTCTTTTGTCATTTGATCCAAATTGATGGCGCCTTTGTTGGTTTGTTGTAAAGTAAAGATAACTCTTCTATCTTCAAATCTTCAAACTTAAAAGATAAGATTTTTGTTTTAGCCCTATTGGCTGTATCTTGATTTAAATAAACAATGTTTTGATTTTGTTATTACTTTAATTATGTCTAGGTGTCCACTGTTTCTTTCTAAACCAGTGATCAGTGATGGGTTGTGACGGTTTGACAAGTTTAAATATTTAAGTCTCTCATATGCTAGATATCTTGGAAACTTTGGGGGGGGAGGGGTGCATCCATGCAGGGCTGTGCGAAGGTGGTAATCGCCCAGGGCATCATTATCAGGGGGCGTATTTTTTATATTGTAGGGTCTAAAGTTTCTGGCTTCATCCAGTGTGCCATTTTCTTTCGCACTGTTCTACATTCATTGATGAATCATTGATGGAATAAATTATTTTTTATGTATTATTTTATTTACACATTTTTTTTTCATTGGGGTTCATGTGGCACAATGTTTGTCAAAAATGTGTGAAGATTTCATTGTCAATTTATTGTTGGTGATTTACAAAGAGTAAAAAATGGGCAAATAATGAAACATACAACCATAGGGAAGTGAGAGCAAAAACAAACAGATTTCTGATAAAGAAAAATGAGTCCATCTAATTATAACAATCACTACTGACACTGTCTCTCATTTTGCTCAGGGCGAATTGAAGTCAACTTAGGTGTCAGCTAACCAGTTAATTCCCTTCTATTACATTAGAGCTAACCAACCACTTAAACCCCTTATTTGCCAACTATGATTTAATTAACAACTGTTAAAAAAAGTATTTCTACTTGCAGAGGAAGGGGGCTGGGGAGGGGACGGTCTACCCTGTGCGGCACTATTTTCTTTATATGGAGGGGCAGTATTTTTGGCCCACTGAAGAGTTGTTATTTTTAATTCCGTGGTAGTGGGTGGCTTTGTGGGTAGAAACTGATCTTCCTTTGAGCTTCTCCCCAGGTGGTGGATAGGGGAAAGCCCACAAGATATGGTGGGGTACTGGGTAAATAAAATACCAGGGGTGGACCAAAATCAGAACCCACTGCCCCACTGAGGGATCCACAAAGACTAAGTAACCTTACCCCAAAATTAAGGCAGCTACCTAGAGAGCAGTAAGGGGCAGCCCCCAGACAGTTGTGCACAGGGCTAACAACCCTAACATGTAAAAAAAAATAAACAAAAGCAAAAAAATAAAACTCTGACTGATTCTAAGGGAAATTGACCTATCCCTGGATATGGACATGATTTTTAGATTGCCACTTGGAAGGTACTAAGCTTGTTTAGAGCAGGAGCCTTGGCCAATCTAATAGATCAACTAATTAAATATTAAATCTCTATAGCTGCATTGCAAGAAATTCAATGGAAAAATGCAGACATCCTCAAGGCAAAAGACTACACTATTTTTTATTGTGGCTACAACAGTAACACTCTTGGAACAGGATTTGCTGTGAAAAAAGAAAGCAGTTGGTGTAGACATACGTTTTAAACCAGAGAATGAAAGATTGTGTTTTTTGCATGTGTAAGGAAAAATTTTAATATAACATTTATAAATGTTCATCCTCCCATCGAAGAACAAAAGGTCAGATAAAATAATTCTTTTATGAGACACTGGAAAAGATCTATCAGACACCATGACATGCTATTAAAATAGTGATTGGCTGCTTTAATGACAAAATAGGGAAAGAAAAAGTGATTATGCCAACTTTTGGCAAGGAGAGTCTACATGAAGAATCCAATGACAATGGGATCCGACTCACGAACTTTGTTTCAGGAGAAGGGATGACAGTCAGCAGCATCAAGTTTCCACACAATAATATACATAAAGTTACTTGAAACTCACCAGATGGCATCACTAACAACCAAATTGACCATGTTCTAATTAATTGGAGGTATGGATCAGACATAATAGAAGTAAGAAGCTATTGAGGAGCAGATGCAGACTATGTCCATCTACTTGTATGAGCAGAGAATAAGCACAGTTCACAATGGCCGAATTGAAAGAGGAAAATTATAACATTTCCTAAAACTTATGAAAGACCCACTAACTGCAAAAGCTTACCACAATGAAGTAGAAACACAGGTAGAAACATCACAGGAGGAAATAAACAAGGAAAACAACATTAATGAACAGTGGGATACAATAAAACTTGTTATGAAAAGATCATCAGTGAAAGTAGTAGGATTTCAGCAACCATCAGTGAGTAGGCTAGTTTGGTATTGAATGCAGAGAGACTGTAGTAGAAAGGAACAAGGCAACAATGACTGTGATACATAGGGAAACCAGAAAGACAAGACAAATATAAAATGAACCCTGAAGAAAAGCCACAAAAATGTTTAGGAAGAAAAAAAGGGAATGCTAAACTAAGAGAAATAGACGACTTATCAAGATAAGGAAACATTAGAGGAATGTACATGAAGATAAAAGACCAAAAGAATAGATACTTTGCCAGACCTCAAATGTGTGAGAGCAATGATGGAAAATTAATTATTGAAGATAGTAAAGTACTGGAGATGTGGGCTGAATATTTTGAGGGCATACTAATTGCAGACAATAGACAAGAAGAAGATTATCAACCCCCACATGGAGGACCAGGCCCTTTAATTTTGATAAACTCCCCAACTTTGGAAAAGACTACAGAAGTGATCAATTGTATGAAAGACCACAAAGCCCTTGGAGAAGACCTCATAACAGCAGAACTTTTTAAATATGGAAGAAGGAACTTCACACTCAGACACATAAACTTATAACTAAAATTTGACCAAAAGAGAAAATGCCAACAAAATGGGTAACAGCACTAAAAAAAACCAAATACACAAGAAAAGTTCCAAACTTCAATACACAAAATACAGATGAATTTCCCTAATAAATGTTACATAGAAAATACTGACAAAACTAATTGCCGAAAGACTACGCCTGTACTCTGAACAAATGCTAGGTGATTACCAATGTGGATACAGACAAAACAGATCAACAACTGTTCAGATTTTCACCATTAGATGCATATTAGTATTAGAGAAATGCTACAAATATAATATCCCAGTATATCAACTCTATGTGGACTATAAAATGGCCAATGACAGCGTTTAAAGAAAATATCTATATGAGACTCTGCAGGAGTTTTGCACTTCCAAAAAACTGATAAGACTGATACATTAAACAACTCAAAAAGAAAATCAAGTTTCAGGGAGTATATTCAATGGTATCAGATTAGACAAGGAGACTTGCTGTCTTGTATGCGATTTAACATTGCTGGCATCTGTCCGTCACAATCTGACGATGGTGGAGACAAAGTCTACAAGGCCTGGGATTATTCTTTTTAGGATTATAAGCTGGTTCCTTACACAGCAAGTCGTCTCGCACCACGCCATTGGAAAACCCAAGGAAACATGATGTGTATGTTGTCCGAATGTTTCATTGTGCCAATGTTATCTGCCTACGGGACTCCATTTCCGGGTTTTGTATTCAGAGTTTCCTTCTCTTAGATGAGTTGCCATCCAAGGTTAACGAGTCCCATTCACCTTGGGAGTTGATGATGTTTGTGCTTGACTGTGCTTTGGTGGGGATTGAACTTTAGAGAGAGTGAAAAAAAATATACATATTAACACCAGAGGAACAATGTCATGATACTTTCAGGGGAAAACCCAAGACTCAAAACCAACAGGCACTCTACACAACCAGCCACTTCAGTATCTTGCATATGCTGATGTCATAGCACTGTTAGGGCAAAGTAGTAAAGACATATCAAAAGCCTTTATTGAATTAGAAGATGCATCTCTACAAGCAGGGCTTCAAGTTAACAACCAAGCAACTAATTACATGACTATGTATAGAGAAGAACAGACAGATGAAACTATTAAAACTTGGAACCACACTTTTAAAAAAGTAAATCAATTCAAATATCTAAGGTTCTTTAGAAATTAATTAATGACAGAAATAAAATGAAAAAAAAAAAGGCATTCTTCAGTAGTCAGAAAATACCCAAAAGTTAAAACATTTCAAAAAGTAAATAAAACCAAAGAAAGTTATATATAAAACTGTAATTAGACTAGTTGTAACATACACAAGTGAAACTTGGATCCTAACAAAAACAGCAGAAAACCTATTGGAAACATGGGAGAGAAAAGTTCTCTGGTAAATGTATGAAACAACAAAGGATTAACATGGATGGAGAATACAAACCAACCAAGAAAAGTTTGTGAAGTCTTGACCTTGAATGCCGTCTGTATGAACCCTGCCTAGGCTAGAGTCATGATAACTAATAGAGTTTGTAGTCCGTTTTGATTACTATTTTAGTTAGTACTGAAAGCTTAAGGCACAGTAAGGTCTTAGTTGTAAAGATACAAATGATTAGCATCCACCTTAAAATAGTTCATTTTATTTTTAGTCTGCATAGGCTGTTGGGCTCATTAAGTTATGAATTTTATTGTATACCTAGTTGTTATTTTAAAATAGCAATTGACTGAATTTGACACTTGATAATAAGTTGACTCCTTTCTGTCACTGCTCCCAACTTCCATTATATATTTGTAGCTTAAACAATGGAAAATTGTGTTTATGATGCCAATATTTCTTTTAAAATTAATGCTTTATTCTAAATATAACTGATTATTCACATTTTTTCTGATTCTTTGAGCACAGAAGTAATCAGCAAGTCCAGTTGTGAAAAGTATGGGGGAAAGACAGCAAGATCCATTACAATCACAATAAGCAGAGCATTCCAGACCCATGACATCAATGTTCAAGTGGGAAAAGGACAATTTTGGGGAATTTGTTGCCATTGAAGATTATTTCATTGGTTACTGCATCATTAACTTTCTAATGTTGAGACAGGATTTAAACATAGACTGTAAATGCCGTCAGTAGAGTCAGTAGAAATCATTTGATGCCAGTCTGTTTTCACATTGCAAGTTAAGATTAGTTTAACAAAATTTCTGGTCCAAATAAATACCAAAAGTTGAATGTGCACCCACATTTCATTATTAGTCTAATTTCATTATTGAAACAACAGTTGTTTGATCATGGCCGGGTTTATTGTCATGATACTCTTACTGGTAACAATTTTGTCATGTGACTCTGGAGCTCTGTCATTGATAGAAAAATCTGATGATGAGGCTAACATCACAATAGGCTCTGTTTTGTTGGACAGTCCCGATGTGTCGGCCGTCATGCCTAATGACCAAGGAGTTGTTGCAGGTATTTTATGAAAAATGAAGCTTATATTATAGTGTTACTTAAAATGTTAAAATAAAAAAAATGCGATTCTTTGTTTCTATACAATTAAATGTCGCATTAAATTTTGAAGCTGCAGTTCAACACCGTCACAATAGGAATTTAAAATATACACGGGCTGCCTTTCAATTTATTTTCTCCCTTACACTTATTAAATTATCAGCTACTTTACCATGATGCACGCAATATTGATTGAAATTAAATATTTAACCTGGGGGTAAACATCGAAGCAGAATTAATCCTTTTATATGCATCCTACTTTTATATTTCTTACTTCAGATGACTCCAAGAGTACAGGGTGCTACGACTGGCAAGGAAAGTTTGTATCCGTCAATGAAAAATATGTTCCTCATAAGTCTGACATGTGCACCCAGTGCATCTGTGAAAAACATTTTCCAATTAGGTGTGTGGCAGTCGCCTGTTCACCCCCTCAAAGCTGTGCAAAACCAGAGTTGGTGAAGGGAGCATGCTGTGAATATGTTTGCATCAATGATGGTGTCTCAACTGGGGAAAATGCCACAGATAATGGAAGCAACAACAAGAAAGGTCAGATTATTCATTAAATCAAAAGATCCTAATCCAATACCAAATTTACCAATAAAACTATCTAACTTGATTTATGGGTCAGTTGACAGAGGCACTATTAGTCCAATAAAACTTATTTGTAAGGAAACAAAGGTTTGAAAAAAATCCTAATATATCGTTTGACTGATCGATAGTATGACTGGTCCATAGTATGACTGATCTTGCTTGAAACTTGAGGGAAACGGCTGCTTTTAAGTTGGAAAAAATGAAAATTTACTTCCTACTTAATCTTGGATTGTTCACTTTGCTGAATATTATATACATACTAAAATGAGCCTTATTTCTTTCCTCATTTGAAATATGTTGTTAACCCAATCTCACATCTTGTCTACAGATGAAGGGGAAAGCATAACAAATTTATCGCTGCGACTTATAGCCTCGACTGTTACATCATTTCTTGTACTTGCCTTGTTGCTGTTCATGGTGCATCGTCTGAGGCAGAGACGTCTGTTGTTGGCCATGAGAAGTGAGTCTACAATGTTAATTTTTCCAACATCGGATTGGGCGATATAAGTTAGTTGATCACTTTGGGGTGTTGCTGAATTGGAAATGATATAATTTTAGGCTGATTTAAAATAAATTCATTAAATTTGATTTCAAAGTTAAAGCATCTGTTTTATTCATTGTTCTGTTTTCATAAAATTTATTTATACGTTTCCGTTTACCTGTCATTTTCAGGGTTCGAGGCTCGTGCCAGGCAGGTACACAGTGAGGACACTGATAGTGAACCGTATATACCTGATGCCTATATTTCTGTGGAGTGCCCTCCATACACAGACCCTCCACCACCCTACTCCCCACCAAAACCTCCGCAAATAATGCCAGGGGAGCAGCCCCCTCCCTATGAAGAGATCAACCAGAATGGTGACACCAATGGCAATTCAGCAAGTGAGAACAGAAATGAAAGTACACGGGAAAATCACCCCAATAGGACTGGGCCTCCTGCGCCGCCTGCCGCCACCACCGCGCATGAGGTTGTGACTAATATAAGAAATGGTGGCGGCGGCAGTGAAACGTGCATGCATAATGAAGTAACTTTCCACCCAAACGCACAGGTCAGGGCACATGAGAGCAGACATCAGCGCTCCACCAGTGGAACCATTCGTGCTCCCAATTCCCTGCCGGCTTATGCAAGTACAGATGTTGTGGACGGACTTGGTGTTGTTATATCCCCCGGGTCTGAGCTTGTGAGTTACTCCCCTTACAATGATGGATGGACGATGTGGCTGGGAGATGTGCCCATGAGCAGCGCGGAAGTGAGGCACAATGAGTCTGCCCGGAACAGAAGCTCAGCACCGGTGCGGGATAGACCCAGATCGTTGGGTAATCCCAACACATGCAGGGTTCAAGCCATGCCCACCATAACAGCTTTTCAGAGGTTTTCCAATATTTTCAAGAGGGACAGTTGGAAAGTTAGAAATAGGCGCCGTAACGGTAGACCATCTTCTGAGTATAACACTCCACCCCACTATGCAACAGTACCTAGAAATGAAACCGCTTCCGACGCTTTGAGCAACCATCATCAGTTTTATGACATTTCAAGGGAGAGGAACTCTACCAGACCCCACAGAAGCAGGTTTCCAGATCGCATGTGCCTGAGTTACGACAGCGCTCAGGCAGCATACACCCTCGGGCCCCTGAGCCCCAGCACCAGTAGTTCAAACAGCTCCAGCAGCACAGAACCTTCACGACAGCATTACACTACCAGCACTAGCACCACCACCCCTGTCGCGTCCAGCAACAGCACCAGTATCAGCCCCCAGGGTGCTGCTTACACGTCATATGATAATGGTCTATCAAGTCAGAGGATGCAACTGCACCATGAACTTCGTCAACAAATACCACCTCTTCAACCACCTAATCATCAAGAGTCACTCATCCCGTCTCCAGCATCAGCCACCTGGAATGAAGGCAACCATGGTTTGACTCAGAGCAGCTTGGCTGCCAATATAACTACCGCATCAGGGTTTTCTGGACAATGCGCATCAAACTACAGCAGCCCGCATGCTAGAACACAAGGCGCAAACAGTTCAGGTAATGTCTTTGGCAATGATACCATTGGAACCAATGCTGTACAGCCAGCTCCTTCTCAGAGACTATCCTCACGCTCGTCATTCAGCTCACCTGATGCTAAAACTCAGCAATCTTTGGCATCGTTCATCAGATCGAACCCTTCGGCAACTATCACAGACATTCAAGAACACATGTCAGAGAGGGGCATCATTTCTGCACAGCCGCACGGTGATGCCACCTCTGAGTCTTTGCGACCAACTGCTCATTCTGATAAAGTACCTTCCCCTGAAATGCTTCCAAAATATTTCTCAACTTTTCCTGTTAGAAACCTATCAAGGCCGTCCAGCTGTCATGAATCTATTCAACAGCATTTATTTGAACAGTCTACATCTACGTCATCTTCCTCCCCCTCCCCCAGCCCCTCCCCACCAGTTGTGGTCTCGGCCGCTGGTGCCATGAGAAGATCACTTTCTGCTGTTTCCCAAGCTTCCATGTTCTCAGTGTGCTCGGAGACCGGGGAGAAGAAACTGAAGAGCACCACTGGCACAGAGGATGATTCAAGGATTCTTCCTGCAGATTCGCACTACCCCGAGTACCACACTTTACCCATGTCGAGATTGTCTGGCCCAAAGACAGAGCTTCAACATTTCCCAGCCTGCGTCAGCCACGCAAGAAGTAAGTCTGATGCTGATGGTGCCAGCGGAGATAGTGGTGAAACTTCCAGAATAGAACCCTACACCAGGTCTGCATCCCTCGAACTGAGGCAGCAAGCGCACGCAGCTGCGATGTTCAACATGCCTGCAGCTGCCACCTCTGCTCTACCATCTCCACCACCACCTCCTCAGCCTTACGTCCCACCCAGCGTAGCATTGGTAGATGTTTCAGTTGCTGAAAACAAAGATATTCTTGGCACCGACGAGGAGAAAAATTATAACCTAAACACGCCGCAGACTGATAAATCTCTGCTACAGAAAGATCTGCCACCGGTGTACGAGGAGGTCAGGATGAGTCAGTCTGTCAACATCCCACCGCTGACACCTTTTTTGAGCTCGCTTTCCAATAAAACGGTCACCATGGGCACATTAAAAGACAATGATGGTCAAAGTCATGCCAATGGGACTGCACCGGAAACTGTCCCAAAACTTGAAAAGTCTGGCGATGGCTTGAAGAAACAAAAGAAGAAGAGAACAAAAGACAGGAACTCGTCCAGTCCACAGCTTTTGCATTTAGCAAAGACCAAGCATACCAGTCCCAAACACTTACGTGTGCATTTAACGGAGAGGAAGAAGCCAGATGATTTATTTGAGGAGAGGGATTGCAAATTGAAACTGTCAAGGCCCATTGATAAAAAATTTAGGCTTCAGTCGGTGGTCTGCAAACAGCCAGTGCGCTTCTCTGATTCTCATGGGGTCAACAAGGTGATGACACGGTCAGCTCCTGATGCACCAATGATGTACGGCAACGCAGACGTGTACAGAGGTGGTGGGGAAAGTTTTGCACCAATAGTGCCACATCCACTCCAGCAACCCCTCTTCCCACCATATCTTGACCCCTGGGTTCACCAAGACCATCAGGATTTCCATGATCACAACTTTGGGCCTCGGCTGGGTTTAAATGACCTAAATCAGCCACCGAATCACCTGAAGCCATCGGACAGCGGCGTCACAGTGTTCCCTGTGTGCGGCACCAGTGCTCTAGCTGTAAGCAAATTTCAAGAGATAAATTCACACACCAGAAAAAAGCCGGGACATAGACGCCAAGTCGCAGGGGACAGACTCGGCTATGTTCTGAGCCCCTCTCGTCACAAGTCACGACCCAAGTCGTTGACAGCGGCTGTAGATAACATCCATGAAAAACGAGAAGTTTTATCACGGCCTTCAGCTGGTAACACAGACAATGTAGTGGCAGGGAAAGGTGCTAGGTCTGGCTTTGGTCATGATTTAAATTTTGAGGATCAAAATGGGATATCAGATTGGTATGATGTTCATGAGGGGGACTTCACTCATAAAAGGAACAATCTCTGCCATGACGGGCAGCACTTGGTGAACTTTGGCATCTTTAAAAATACTGTAAAAACTGAGGGGCCAGCTGAAGCCGCCTGCGGCGCAAACAAACCTGTTGGGACGATTCATCCCAGCAGTAAGTCAGGTCTGAGCAATGAACTCTCTTTTGTCAGCCGCACTGCAGCACGGCCTAAGAAACGCCAGTCCATGTCAGCTTCTACAGGCACATTCACACAACAAAATCTTCAAGACAGAGTCAGTGCTGGTGTTGGTTCACCAAAGCAGAATGAAGCTGAAGGCTCCATTATGGGGAGAGAAGTCAGGGGAGACAAGATGGTGCATCAGTCGGACATGCGCCATGACAGGATGGCTATAAGTGATGACAACAGTGAAGCCACCAGCTATGTGTAATTAAGAGATATTGCTACAGAACTATTAAAGATTGTTGCTGGTGTTAAAGAATTCTTAGCTTTGACTTGAAAAATTACTTAAACTCTTGGAATGGATAACTAAGTAATGCTTCAGCAGAATCATAATTACAAGCGGCTCATACTGCCAGGCAACACATTACAGCAGCTGTTGTCAGTGAAGAAGGCTTTATTTTTTTTTAAATTACTCACTTGCAACTGAAAAATAATGGGATAAACTTTTTAACAAATTTACTGGATAATGAAGGAAACATGAAAGTTAAATAGTTTTGAGCAAAGAAATACATTTGCAAAATGAGGTTGTGTTACTACTGCTTCAGTATTCCTGGAAATGTATCAGCCATCAGCCTTTTTGATGTTGTGTGAAGGGTGTTAATATGTGTAATCGGCTGAGATCAACGAATTCTAATTTTAAGACATATGAATGGATAAATGTGTATCATTGCCATATGAACTTAAGTTACCGTCTTTATTTATTAATACTAATATTAATGATTTGATAATCAAAATTTGTATCTTTTTTAAAATGTTTTTGTCAAATATTTTTATCTTTACATTGAATATAAGTGTTTTTTTACTTTATATTTTAATACAGAAGATCTATGCTTAGTCATTTTTGTAAATTTATTGTGATAAAAATAATTATGTTTACTGGCTTTCCAAACTTTTTTTTTTTTGAAGTATGGCTTGTACAAATTTTATGTTAGGGTTGGCAGATTATAGAAGTTATTGACATTGCAGACATATGTAGGAAGAAAATAAAGAGCTATATTAATTTATTTCTGACATACTGTACCAAATTATAATTTTTTATCTTAAAGCATTTTTTAAATTTTATTAGAGCACTAAAATAATCATGAAAATGAGTGACATTGATGCACTTATCAAGGATCAGACGTTCATTTTTTTAAATCCGTACATTGGGGGTGGCCAAAATAGCATGGCAAAATTATGCTTTTTTTATAAGCAGATTAATAAGCTGTAAAAGTATTAAGCAGAAAATGAACATAAAATGAGAATGAATTTTATTTCATCCCAAGGTAAAAAAAATAATTAAAAATTAATGCCCAATTTTTTTATTATTAGTCATACATGCAAACTGGTTCCTACAGAATCTCTATTAATTTTAAGATCTTTCCACACTGCAACGGTTCAGTTTAAAAGGTGAAAACGTAGGGTATTTAATTGCTATGGAAATATTTCTTTATGTTTCAGCCAAAATTGTACTTATTTTTCATTAGGAATCATACATTTAAATTCCCTGTGCGTGGGTTCTATATTCCACTGATAGTCTTACATTTAATCTCCTTTTCATAACTAGCATGACAAATCATGTTTTAAGGAACTGTTTTCTCACTGGTCATTTTAACCCTCTTGATGCAGCTGGGCCGATTTATTGACCCAGAGTTGAATGGGGAAAAAGATCTGCCCAATATTACAAGCCTTGAGATTGGCTGGCTCGTCTTTTTATTATTTAAACAGATAGCTTCTTGCATTTCTTGCTCCTATTGCCATTTCAATGGGGGCTTCCATTTATCTTTTTCAGTGTTCTGTCATTTTATAATAATTTTTTTTTACCTAGCATCCACTGTACGTGCTTACTAATATTTTACCTTGAAATACATAAAGGCATAAGCAGCTGCAGGGTAATATTTTATGCAGTATTTTACATTGAATCTTATTCAAATGTTTGTTAGGACTTATTTAGAATTCAACAATCATTAAATTTAACAAAATTCTTCTGAAGACATGTTTATTCTAAATGCAAAAAGACTTGCATGTATAAGTTATGCAAATCAGGATATCTCATTTGCATAAGTGTTGAGATTTTAGTTACAATAGTTTTATATTTGTAGAGTAATTAGTTTATTTTTTATAATTTTCTTTACAAAGTAACTGCAGAACTTTTGAAAAGAGCGCTGTCTTATTGGCACCGACTGTGTAAACAGGCTCAGTCTCAAGAGGGTTAAACTTAAGTAAGTTTTATGAGAGAGGTGCATAGGAACATGCCATGATGCATTAACCACTGTTATAAAGATGTGCTCATCAAAATATTCAGACTTAAAAATTTCAAGCTCTGAATAGAGCATTTTAAAATTTTTTTGCATCCATAAGGTTAAAAAAATGTCACTTAACATCTCATGAACTGTTATCAAAGAATAGAAAATCTCTAAGAGATAGAGCCAGTTTTTTTTTTTAATGTTTGAATTTAGGTCAACCTAAGACTTAGGCAGTTGCTACACATATTTATAAAACTATGCTTTTGGTTCCACATTTTTTAAAATTGACAAAATAACTTGTCAATTTACTTCAGATCTATTTTGGGGCTATAAAAAAATTTTTAATTGACAAACTTTTTTTAAACAAAATTATCAATTTTTATGTCTTATTTTTGCGTCTACTAGATGCATTCCTACATTTGTGTATACAAAACTTTGTTACTCTTAACTTACTTGACAGCAGTGATCACGACCTTATGGACTTAATCAAAGCAGGGGTTTTATAAAGTCTTAACAGAATTCTAGCTCTTACAATTTTTTAATTTATTGCAGACATTGTGGCTATTCTGACAGTTACAAGCCCTGTACATATAATGTTACTTCGTAAGCTGCTAAATTTTAATTCTTTTAATAATGATCATTTCGGTGATAGAAAAATTAAACATTAATATTTAGTTTTTAAGTTATACATTTGAATTATGGAGATCAAAGCTACCTATTTTTAACCACTTGTACCTGAAAGTTCCCTAATTATTTATCTACAGCTGTAATGAGTTTGTTATCATGAAATTTCTTGAATGACTTTGCCAGTTGTGTAGTAAGCTGATGACCATTTCCTGGTTTTGTTATTTGATCATTTATACATGCTTAAACGTCCATTTTCTTAAATTGCCTGTTTTTTTCCCCCTCTTCACCTCTATATTCAAATATTAGAGAGTGATTTTTACGGGTTTATTTGTTAACTTAATCATTGAGATTTTTAAACTACATAAGATTGACTTGCTTAATCAGCACTACTCAGTCCTTTGTCTTGTTGTAATGTTATATTGAGTCCTGATCAATTAATGGCCATTTATTCGATTTGTCATTATTAATTTAAGTGTTTTGACTAATTTTTTGTCAGTATACAATGAGCATGGGATGTGGCAATATATTTTTTTTTAACAGTTCTAATTTTGTGATTAAATAATTAAACTGGATTTGCAGGGGGAGTTCAAAATGTTGTGAATTTAATGTATCGACTAACCTTTTGCATATGTAATCTTCAGTGCTCTTTCAGAGTTGGAAAGGTAAATTAATTTCAGAGTCAGGGTCTAAGTCATTCAATCTTTTCTCCAGATGAAAAATATGATCAAAATACACCCTCATTTATTCGACTCTGAATTTGATTATTCCATGGCCTGATCTAAGTCATACATTTTTTTATTTCTTAAACGCAAATGTACATCTTCCAGGGTGTCTTTATTTTTATTTTGTACTGAATGAACAGAAAACTCGTAAAATGTGTCTAATTGTTGTAAAATTAGCCTCAATATCTTGTCTCGCCGTGAGTGTGTGTTTTTAAAATACATTGCCAAATTTTTACAAAGTTGACCACACATTACTATTCATCATTAATTATTTTGAAAGATGAATAGTGTATAGAGTTGAACTCCATGACAGCACATTGGATGATACTTATGAGAGATTCATGTTAAAAAAAAAAAAAACCTTGTTGGTCTCTTGGGAGGCTTTGCTCTGCCATGATTTAACAAAAAAAGAAATATTACTGCTTGAAAAGTTGACAGGGTTGCCTAGTCAAAAAGAATAATATTTATGGACACAGATTTAAAATGTTCACAATTTTTATCGACAATCCAAATTTTTTAGACTCATTTTAAAAATGAACTCTTGAAGCTGAAAAAAAATTTGAATAATCTTATTGACCATGACCATAAATCTTGAGCTTATTAAATTATGTTATTTTATTGTATCTCAAATCTCTCCTGATTATGATGATCATACAATTTTAAAGAAGGCAAGAAGAAATCACAAATGCTGTGATTTCCCATTTTGTTAAGCTTCAAAATTGGTTTTCTACGTCTAATTTTTTTTTATATATCCTAAAGTTTGTATGGACATTTAACTGTAATGGGGGAATGCAACTAATGGGGGAATGCAACTAATGGAGGAATTTTATATGTGTGGTAGTGGTATAATTTTTTTTCTTAAAACTGTTTTGAAAAAGGAGACGTGTGAGTTTTGAAAAAGGAGAATTGTGAAGAATGCACACTAGTATATTTTATTGGTTTTTTTTTTTGTTTAAAGGCTAGAACTAAAATCATATTGGAAAAAAATTTTTAAGATTCATTTTTATTTGCTAATCTTTGAAAAATTAAAACTGAGTACGTGATATTTCACCGTAAATTTAATTTGACCTGTCAATGAGTTAGATGACATACATATTATAAGTACTTTCTAAATGACTAGAAATTATTAACTAATTTAATTTTAGTAATGGCTCCTTAACTATGTACCAATTCCTTTTTTTTTTCTCTTTTAAATCATCATTTTTCTATTCAAGCAATCCTCAAAACAGTTTTGTTATTCTCGTGAGATGAAAAGGTATGACAAGAACTATAGTGAACACTCATGTACAACAAAATAGGTGAATATTATCAAATTTCCTAGTCAGTGTTTATCACTTGTATCGTTTAGTCCTGGGGTGAGAAAAGAGAAGGAATGTTGTAGATATTTTTTATGACTACCTGCATTTAATTTGCAGGTCGGCATATTTTAAAAAAAAATGTTAATGATGGGAAAAGCATTTTTTTCTGTGAAAAGTTGGAAGGAATCAGGATAACGCAACATAAAACTGTTGCATCATCCAGGGTTACAAACAGTGATGTTTTTAAATTTTTTTGTAATTAAAAAGGGGTGGGGCGGGGGGGGGGGGGGTTGGG
>CAXITT010000567.1:191223-201979 GCA_964033795.1 Lymnaea stagnalis | reverse complement strand
AAAAACTTGGGGACCCCCCCCCCCCCCCCCCCCCCCAGGAAAATTCACATAATGAAAATTTTGAACTTAATCATAATGGCATATACAGTTTTATTTACAAGCCTAATTTATAAACATTATTTTGGTATTTGTTTTTATCTTTGGGAAATTTCCTTAAGGTTGTGTACAATATGTATCTCTGCATTGAGACTTGGCATCTTCAATTGTAATTGTCATGTGGAAGGGCTTTACTCATAAGATTTTCAAAGCTGTGAACAATGCTGATGTTAATTAACAGGTGCTGTATTTGTGTGTCATGTAAAAAGTTTGCCTTTAACTTTAATGTATTTCATATACAAGTGTATTCCAAAACAATATATTTATTCATCAGTCCTGATTAGTTCCTCTAAAACGTTGTGAGCATAGACGGAAGCGTTCTTATTGATACTGTAACCTTTTTGATTCATGGATGAATAATGCATTTTTTCCATATCTTTCGCTTTCCTCCATAATATGGGTGATTTTCTGGTTTTGATTGATTAGCCAGTAATGCAAGTCTTGAAATGTTAACCACAATGAGTTGAAGATTATTTGTTTACATTATATAGTACCCAGACATTTGGTGTTGTATGTACACAGAGTTCTGTTAAAAAATGCTATTCGGTTTTTTATAGATTTAGTATGCTTGTATTTTATAGTTTCCTATTGGGTGTTCCTTCCATTATCTATCAAAATGGTACTATGAAACCACAGGTTTCTAGGTTAATAACAGGTACGTTTTAGTTGGGTGGCTGGTTGTATATTTATTTCATTTTAAAGACTCATCAGTAGGTAGAATTGTCTCCTTATTCAATCAAGTTTTTTCTTCTTCAGTTTTTATGATAATTATCATCTCAATGAACGAGTTGCTCTCTTTTGCTCTGAAACCATATTTTAATAATAAAGTCATAAAGATAGATTTTAATTTATCAACTTGTGTAAAGTCTACACTTAAGTTTATTTTAACTTATTAACTGACCCTTGAAAAGCCAGCATGACATAAAAAATTCTAACATTTATGAAAATATTAACAATGATGAGTAAATTGTTTTACATTTATTGAGAATTTTGAAGGTAATGGCAAGATCTGCTTTAGATAGAGGATTGTCATCACAAAATTTCTCTATTGACTCGATCTGGTAATGCATCATTAAAAAAAAAAAGTTGCAATAATCAGAATTTCCTTTAAAAGAGATGTTTACAAGCATACAATAATTTATATTAAATGTTTTATGACAGCTATGTGTGTAAGTCTAGATCATAGTATACGTCTTGTCTAAATGTTTGGCACTTTTCCAGAATTTTTGTCTACCCAAAACATTTTGAGAATTTCCCAGGAAGACTCAAAAGATAAGGAGATTAAAGATTTTCCAAAGAATCTTTAATTTGGTATAAATCATTTTAGTTTTTAATAGGCCTTTCATTTTGTAATAAATTTTGAAGAAGAGAAATTCATAAATAATAATTATATTTTTTGAGGTCCTATGGATACGAGTTCCCCAAATGGTGGTCGGAGGATCGGTGCCTGTCCGTGAGCCTTACGTTGCCAGTGTATACAACATTAGTCAAGAAACATGGGGGGAAAGTGACTTGTTTGAATCTCATTTTAAAAAAAACACTTTAAAACTCAAGATTGTCTTTTGCTTTAAAAGTACCCACATTGCACACATCAAGATCAGCCTGGAAACTTGACGCTATGTGCCAAATTAAAATTTTAATAAATGTGTGACCTATCAATTAAAAGATCACGCAAAATAATGCCAAATTAATTTTATAAACACTTTTGGCATTACAAGCAGTGGAGTAGGAAGGGGCAGAGGCATCACATTTTTTTTTCCTTACCTGTACGGGCTGCATTGAACGGGCTGCATTGAACGGGCTGCATTTTCGGCAAATTGCAGCTATTTTTGGGGTTTTTTTTGTTTTATTTTTGAGAATGGTGCCGCAGAAATTCTGTCACTAACTACTAACCCTAGCTACATATTAAAATATATTTTCTGACATCTTATGAAAGTTTAAATAAAAAGAACAATCATTTATAAATATGGCAGTGGTAGACCTGCTTACCCTTAAACTCTTAAAATCGTACAATATCATCACAAAGTCATTCAATATATTATCTTAATATTAAAAAATAAACATACAGTTTATATAATGTATACATCTGAAAAATCGTACATTGTACGCAAAAGTCGTAAGAGTAAACAGGTCTGCAGTGGTCCATCGTGCAATGGGAAACTAGTTCACCGGTCTGCCACACTTAGAAGTTTGGGAAACGCTGGTATGGGTGAAGTTTTTAGTGAAGGCTCCTGTGGGCACTGCATAATTCATACATATAACCTCAACCATGGCCTGCATGCACTTTTAAGTGTTTGTGTTCTTTCTTACCTGTGGTTTAGTCAGTAAAAGTCATTGGCTAAGGTTTTTAATTATCTTGGCTATTTTTGATGTGTTAAACTAAGGCCCTCTCTTCTTGGGTAATAAAAATTAAAGAGTATCTCCCCCCCCCCTGTAAAATTTGTGGAATAGCTAGACATTTAACCTTTAGTCAGCTGTGTTACCGGAGTTAGAATTGGTTTGTTGCTAAATTGTCAATGTCTGATTTTCATTTAATATCTTGTATTCGTACGTAATTAATATTGGATATGTTGGGTAAAGATGTTCACTGAGAGTTTTGAATGATTTCTTAATCAGTGCTTTTGTGATAAGGGGCCAGTCATCAAATGTACAAATTAGACAAATAACATCAGTAAAGATAAGTCATCTTGGTTTTGTTTTTTTAGCATTAATGACTACAAAAAAAATATGTAAAAAATAGGATGTAATTAAAAGAACAGATGATGGGAGTTGCTTTTGACATATATCTTATATAAAACTCACTGCCAGATGAATACAGATGATGAACATTTAGTAATTTCTTGTCCAATGACAAAACAATTTATGTTCCACTTACATGATTAACAAAGATATTATGACTTGGCATATCGTATATCATGAGTTATCTTATATAGTGTGTCTGTGTTGAGTTTCAATGGAACAAATCCTGCTTGGATGAGTTTGAAGATGAGCCAAATATTTTTCCATTGCAGACATTTTATGTATTAGCTTCTTTAATAAAAAAAAAAAAGATTTCCTCCAGAATCAAATAAATTGACAAAGTGTATGCATCTTTATATAGTTGTTTGGTGCTTTTATGGTGAACTAGAAATAAACCAGCAAGCAAAGAATGGCAATGGCAACAGTAATGCATGGAGGTCCATCTACTACAGTTTCTTGACAAAAAGTGCATCCCAATCAGTGCTAATTTCTGGTTATTTTATTTTGTTGGTCTATTGAAGACAGGGCTACTAGCCATACTTGCATACCAAGATAATATGATTTATGTTATAGATGTGGTATGATGATGTGTTAACATGTTCATTTGTGAAAGAAAGCTTTGTCTTTTGTTGTCTGATCTCAATTTATCAGAAGGCATTGAATCAATCTTAACTGCATTCAAAGTCATGCTGTGTTTTTACTTAAATTAACTTCAGGAGAATATTTGGGCTAAACAATTTCCTCAGTTGTTGTTTTTTCCTTCAGTGTTTGTGGCAAAAATTGCTGACCAAAAATGGTTTAAAGTTAAAAGCGCAGGAAAGAAACACAGTTGAAGGAAAAGAAAAACACAATATGCTTCCAGATTATATATAATCATCCATAACTAGGCGTTCATTTTAAAAATTACAAAACATAAGTCAAGTCACACTATTTGCATTCTGATTGAATAGAATTTAAATAATATAATGTTTAAAAAAAACATTAGTCATACTTTCATTGCTTAAAAAACTACTGTTACTATAATTATTTCTATAGCCCAAAAATACTTTCATTGCTTAAAAAACTACTATTACTATAATTATTTCTATAGCCCAAAAATACTTTCAATGCTTAAAAAACTACCACTACTATAATTATTTCTATAGCCTAAAAATACCATTAGAAACTGATGAACAGATTTAAAAAAAGTAAGATTATATCAGTATAAAAATTAGCTTGCTTAAAAAAACAAAATAAACCTATGGTATTTGACTTAATGAAACAGTAACTCTTTTGAGACTACATACTAATACACTACTTACAAAACAATATTGGCACATTAGATAAGATAGTTTAAGAATTGTTTAAATATATATTTTTTTTCTTGCATTTAGAAGAATAGTGGGTTTTGCAAGTAATTTAATTTTAAGAACAATTTATTGCATTGAGTATAGCGTACCCATTTAACGGTGCCCTACGAGATGAAATTTTCACGTTTTAAGCCATCATAATATTATTTAAATAGGAAAGTATAATTGACCAATAAGGCGAATGGAAAACTAAAATTGTCATGGGCGGGTGACTATAAACATGTTGTACAAAGTTGACAGTAAATAAAACCTGGAAGAGACTGTGTGTATTCTTTTTTTTTTTTTTTTTTAAAAAACGTTTATGAATGGAAGTTTCACACATTTTCTCATGTTTAAAAAATAAGACGTCCTCGTAGAAACACAAACACAATTTATGATACGCTTTTTAGACTTTAGGCCGAATCTTGAGAAAGTTTCAATGTAGGCAATGTAGCAAATAAGAAAAGTAAGCCACAAGAAGCCCCAATGAGGCCAAGTAAAAAAAAAAAAAAGGGTGAGGATTCTAATCTGTGCTTTTGGCCTTTACGTATGCCTAAATATTTAAGAAAATGAGTAAATGTTGGTTTGGCAATCCACTCATAAACGGAAACAATAATTTTGCAGTGAATACTTATTTATCTATTCATATTTTACAACATAATACAACACAACAAATTAAATTTCTCTAGTCTAGGATTTGCATTGAGGATATTTGTCTGTTGTCCCAGCCATTGTTAAAACATCTTTATTATCTAATATTAAGTTGTCAAAACTAGAACAGAAGGTGTGTTTGGTATTAAAAACGGGACATTTAGGCATTCCGAGAGAATTTTTCTGAACACCAGGTAGGATCGTGAAAAAACGGGACCATTCCGTCATCCTAGTCTAGATATGCAGCAAGCAGTCTCAACGACCTGTGGTCAAACACCTTTCCTGGCATAATTTCAGCTGGTACATTAATTTTGTAGCGAACGAAGCTACTTTAGACTTTAGTGTGACCATCTAGATATGCAGCAAGCAGTCTCAAGGACCTGTGGTCAAACACCTTTCCTGGCATAATTTCAGCCGGTACATTAATTTTGTGGCGAACGAAGCTACTTTAGACTTTAGTGTGACCATCTAGATATGCGGCAAGCAGTCTCAACGACATGTGGTCAAACACCTTTCCTGGCTTCAGCTGGTACATTAATTTTGTGGCGAACGAAGCTACTTTAGACTTTAGTGTGACCATCTAGATATGCAGCAAGTAGTCTCAAGGTCCTGTGGTCAAACACCTTTCCTGGCTTCAGCTGGTACATTAATTTTTGGCGAACGAAGCTACTTTAGTGTATCCATCTAGATATGCGGCAAGACATCTCAATGACCTAAGGTTGCTCCCTTCCCTCAACTAAAATCCATTTTTTATAGTTACACTGGTAAGAAAAGTGTAAAACTGAAGACAAATTATACAAAATATTTTTAAAATAATGAAAACATAACTTACGGTCAATGCTCCCTCTAAGTTGTGTTGGTTTGTGTGCAAAATCATAAAGTTGTGTGCAAAATCATAAAGTTGTGTGCAAAATCATAAAGTTGTGTGCAAAATCATAAAGTTGTGTGCAAAATCATAAAGTTGTGTGCAAAATCATAAAGTTGTGTGCAAAATCATAAAGTTGTGTGCACAATCATAAAGTTGTGTGCAAAATCATAAAGGTGTGTGCAAAATCATAAAGTTGTGTGCAAAATCATAAAGTTGTGTGCAAAATCATAAAGTTGTGTGCAAAATCATAAAGTTGTGTGCAAAATCATAAAGTTGTGTGCACAATCATAAAGTTGTGTGCAAAATCATAAAGTTGTGAGCAAAATCATAAAGTTGTGTGCAAAATCATAAAGTTGTGTGCAAAATCATAAAGTTGTGTGCAAAATCATAAAGTTGTGTGCAAAATCATAAAGTTGTGTGCAAAATTATAAAGTTGTGTGCAAAATCATAAAGTTGTGTGCAAAATCATAAAGTTGTGTGCAAAATCATAAAGTTGTGTGCAAATTTTTACAGCATCAATTTTTTTGTGTGTGCAAAATTTTACAGCCTTCAGACACAAACACACACTTAAGTGGAAATGAGCTGCGCGGTATTCAAAACTGCGGCGTGGCGTCTGTCAGATTACTGCGCGGCCGAGCAGCCGCGCAGCTTAAAGGGAACATTGCTTACAGTCTAATCGAATACACTTTTACACTGTTTAGTGCAGTTTCCGACAAACATAAATTCCAAAACTTGTTAGAAAAATCAATAGTCAATATAATTTCCATTTTCCGGAATGCCAGAAAATGTAACTGTTATAATGAGCCACCCATTGAAATTGTAAATTTAATACTAAAAAAAAATTTAAAAAAAATAAAACCAACAGTAGCCTGCATATGTCAACAATGAATTATGGAGAAGCAAATTTGTTGAGTCAATATTAGATCTAAGATATGGGCAACATTATTACTATTACTTAGTAGGCTACTATTTATTATTATTATTAGTAGTAGTAGTAAAGTGGTCTTATATAGCACTGGTACTCCAGCCTACGGCTAGGCTCACACCGCACTTCACAAAAACAACAACAACAACAACAAAAAATTGCAAAAAGAAAATAAAAGAAACACGACATTAAAAAATAGTTACATAAAATTATTAATTTAAAAACAGCTTTGTAAAAATATTGACCTCTTCCACCCTAGTACTATTTACCCCTGTCTAGCCATAGACGGTACCCAGCAGCATCGAGCATTATTTATCGGTCAGACTATATTATTAATTATTAGAATATCTGTTTAAGTATTTATTTTAAAATTTTTTGTTAGGATCAAATACTTAAACAAATCACAAGTTCTCATTCATTGTCGAAAACAATTAAATAAGCTTTATAAACCCTAAACTACAATTCACAAAAACCAAAGAAAAATGACATTTCCCTATGACAAAACATTAAGAGCTGGCCTATATCTTTTCTAGCACAGAGGGATCATGATGGTTTTAGCTGGTCCCCTCAACTAATAAAGTTCAATACTCTTATGAGGTCAAGATTCAATCTCTTAGGACCTCGGTTACGATTTCCGCGGCGCGCCTCATCTGCTGGGCGCTACGGTAAAGGAGATCATTTAGGCAGGCCTCCGGATTCCTACCGTCGGCCCCCGTCCCACTACTCGGACACATGACCACCAAGTGAGCCACTGTCCCCTCTTCTAGTCCGCATAGTCGGCACAATGGTTCCCTTCTGTTATTAAGTCGATGGAGATAGCTGCGCGTCCCGCAGTGTCCAGTCCTCATTTGAGTGATAAGGCTTTGTTCTCCACGATTAAGTTCCCACCAGGGGTCGCTCTTGCTGCATTTTCTGGTAGAGCTGTCGTCCAGTGACCGCCGTGTCCCACCTCTGTGCCATTTGTCCCTGAAATGGTCTTTGAGCCAAGCCGTGACTCCCAGCTGAGTCATAGGTTTGTCTGGTTGGGGTTGGGTCACGCCTTCTTTGGCAAGGAAGTCCGCCCTGTCAGGAAGCGACGCCTCCCTGTGCGAAGCGATGAACTGTAGGATTACCTTAGAGCCTTTCGCATGGATGTGTTGAACCGATAACACTTAAGCACTGCATAGTCTATGCTGCAGTGATGTCACGGGGTTTGGGCGGGGCCTCAAACAGCTGGAATATCCGTGCTCCTCAAGTATTTTAACAACTTGTGTCTGAGATGGCGAACAAGCTGATGTTGATTATTAAATAACTTATATTTTGCATTGATGTCCTTTGGAAATTTCATTTTTTAAAAAGACAACTAAAATGGTTGGTGACTAGCCTAGTCCCTCATGTCAAATGATCCCATGTCACTTGTACCACAGGTCGACACACCCCCCCCCCAACCCAGCCAACACACACAAATACACACACACACACTATCTGTCATTAGCAGCATAATTAAGTTTATTTCAATTATTAATTGTGAATATTTCTTTCCTTCAAAACAGAAGGTTGAAATTAAGCTCTTATATTTCTTTCCTACTGCCTGCTTGTGCGCTGATTCAATGTAGCCATGATTTAGGCTTATTGATATTGATTGGCCTTGCAAAATATCTTTGCCATTGATTATTTCATGTCATCCTCTTAATGTCAAAAGTGGACCACACCCCCCCCCCCCCCAGAGTTAGCCACCTTGTGGCCATTAACGGAACATTCCTGAGCGACTTACACCCCCACCCACCCCCACCCCAGAGCTTAGCTGGTAACATTAGGTGCTGGTGTCTGTGCGCTGGATGTTGTGGGAGTGGGTATGGTATACTATAAGAGGACTGGCTTTTTAATGCAAAAGTTGGACCACTGAGCCATTTTGGCAAGTTCAACCATCAGATGCTGTACTGGGAAATGGTAAGTGTGTCAGCTGCTGTAGGATTTCAACACCAGATAATCAATTTAGAATTTAGACCAACAAAATTGAAAGTATCAGGATGGTTAGTTTTATGTAAAAATATGCTGGATGTGAATCAAGTGTAAGAAATTTCTTCAAGATATGGCCAGTTTGAATGTGAAAAATAAATACATATAAGTATGAGTTATAGCTATTTGAATTTGAGATATTTTCACAATAGTTTTTTTTTTTCCATAGTGCTTTGAAATTACCAATGCTTTCCTGAGATATTACACATAATGAATAAAAACGTACATTATTATAAGACGATCTTAAAAATATGATGGAAATTGTGAGACTGATAAACACATGCACACAAGAATTATTTATGGATTTTAGCAATGTAAATAGAAATTAAATGTCAATGATACCTTTCAAGTGGAGGTAAATGGACAATGATTAATATATTACTGTGTCATTCAGCATTCACATGCTACAAATGAGTAAATGTGTCTTGACAACTTTGCTTGATTATCACATTGGTTACAAGTGGAATGACTTCTCAACTTGACTCAGTTTTAGTTCATGCTTAAAGCAATAATTCTCTGAAGATCAAGAGAACTGAAGAAGACATTTCACAATATTTTGAAGAATAATTGACATGGGCCGTCGAGGTGTTCTTTCAAACCTTTGTTATGGCTCTTGTCTGCTGGACCCAGGGCAGTGCAGTGGAAAATCAGGGTGCAGTGAGAATTTGGCACCCTTTATATTTGTGAAGTACAACGGAAATTTATTGTTTAATTCACTATAAGGTCCTATCTAAAGATGATTAGGTCCCCCTCCCCTTTCCTGTTGTTCATGCCTGGGGCTAGTGACCCCTTCACACCCCGGTCCATATTGCACAGTTCTTGCCGTGTCATTTATTATTTGGAACAATTGTTATAATGGGGGCAATGGGGGCAATGGGGCAATGGGGGCAATGGGGGAAATGGGGGCAATGGGGGCAATGGGGCAATGGGGGCAAGCTGACACCAGAGTAACGACGTGGTTCAAAAGTTTGGCTTTTTTTTTTTTTTATGAATCTTTATTTATGTCAAGGAATGTATCCAAATAAATTTCAATAATGATCACAACTCACATAACAATCATAAACACAAAGTCACACATACACAAATCAATTATGCACATACAAAATCACACATTCGGTAATATCATAATCACTATTTGAACACAAAGTTTCATCTTTTAGTCTTCAAGAGTGATGTAATTGCCCTTATGTTCATAGCTTGGGATCAGTGGGTTCGCTGTCACTTCCCTTATGTTCATAGCTTGGGATCAGTGGGTTCGCTGTCATTGCCCTTATGTTCACAGCTTGGGATCAGTGGGTTCGCTGTCACTGCCCTTATGTTCATAGCTTGGGATCAGTGGGTTTGCTGTAACTTCCCTTATGTTCACAGCTTGGGATCAGTGGGTTCGCTGTCATTGCCCTTATTTTCACAGCTTGGGATCAGTGGGTTCGCTGCCACTTCCCTTATGTTCACAGCTTGGGATCAGTGGGTTCGCTGTCACTGCCCTTATGTTCACAGCTTGGGATCAGTGGGTTCGCTGCCACTTCCCTTATGTTCACAGCTTGGGATCAGTGGGTTCGCTGTCACTGCCCTTATGTTCACAGCTTGGGATCAGTGGGTTCGCTGTCATTGCCCTTTTGTTCATAGGTGGGGATCAGTGGGTTCGCTGTCATTGCCTTTATGTTCATAGCTGGGGATCAGTGGGTTCGCTGTCATTGCCCTTATGTTCACAGCTGGGGATCAGTGGGTTCGCTGTCATTGCCCTTATGTTCACAGCTTGGGATCAGTGGGTTCGCTGTCACTTCCCTTGTGTTCATAGCTTGGGATCAGTGGGTTCGCTGTCACTGCCCTTATGTTCATAGCTTGGGATCAGTGGGTTCGCTATCACTGCCCTTATGTTCATAGCGTGGGATCAGTGGGTTCGCTGTCCTTGCCCTTATGTTGATAGCTTGGGATCAGTGGGTTCGCTGTCACTGCCCTTATGTTCATAGCTTGGGATCAGTGGGTTCGCTGTCATTGCCCTTATGTTCACAGCTTGGGATCAGTGGGTTCGCTGTCATTGCCCTTATGTTCACAGCTTGGGATCAGTGGGTTCGCTGTCATTGCCCTTATGTTCATAGCTGGGGATCAGTGGGTTCGCTGTCATTGCCCTTATGTTCATAGCTGGGGATC
>CAXITT010000567.1:127900-190304 GCA_964033795.1 Lymnaea stagnalis | reverse complement strand
ACTTCCCTTGTGTTCATAGCTTGGGATCAGTGGGTTCGCTGTCATTGCCCTTATGTTCACAGCTTGGGATCAGTGGGTTCGCTGCCAGTTCCCTTGTGTTCATAGCTTGGGATCAGTGGGTTCACTGTCATTGCCCTTATGTTCACAGCTTGGGATCAGTGGGTTCACTGTCACTGCCCTTATGTTCATAGCTTGGGATCAGTGGATTCGCTGTCATTGCCCTTATGTTCATAGCTTGGGATCAGTGGATCGCTGTCATTGCCCTTATGTTCATAGCTTGGGATCAGTGGGTTCACTGTCACTGCCCTTATGTTCACAGCTTGGATCAGTGGATTCGCTGTCATTGCCCTTATGTTCACAGCTTGGGATCAGTGGGTTCGCTGTCACTGCCCTTATGTTCACAGCTTGGGATCAGTGGATTCGCTGTCATTGCCCTTATGTTCATAGCTGGGGATCAGTTTATTCGCTGTCATTGCCCTTATGTTCATAGCTTGGGATCAGTGGGTTCACTGTCATTGCCCTTATGTTCACAGCTTGGGATCAGTGGGTTCGCTGTCACTGCCCTTATGTTCACAGCTTGGGATCAGTGGGTTCGCTGTCACTGCCCTTATGTTCACAGCTTGGGATCAGTGGATTCGCTGTCATTGCCCATATGTTCATAGCTTGGGATCAGTGGGTTCACTGTCACTGCCCTTATGTTCACATCTTGGGATCAGTGGGTTCGCTGTCACTGCCCTTATGTTCATAGCTTGGGATCAGCGGATTCGCTGTCATTGCCTTTATGTTCATAGCTTGGGATCAGTGAGTTCGCTGCCACTTCCCTTGTGTTCATAGCTTGGGATCAGTGGGTTCGCTGTCATTGCACTTATGTTCATAGCTTGGGATCAGTGGGTTCGCTGTCACTGTCCTTATGTTCATAGCTTGGGATCAGTCGGCTCGCTGTCATTGCACTTATGTTCACAGCTTGGGATCAGTGGGTTCGCTGTCTCTGCCCTTATGTTCACAGCTTGGGATCAGTGGGTTCGCTGTCATTGCCCTTATGTTCATAGCTTGGGATCAGTGGGTTCGCTGTCACTGCCCTTATATTCATAGCTTGGGATCAGTGGGTTCGCTGCCAGTTCCCTTGTGTTCGTAGCTTGGGATCAGTGGGTTCGCTGTCATTGCCCTTATGTTCACAGCTTGGGATCAGTGGGTTCGCTGTCATTGCCCTTATGTTCACAGCTTGGGATCAGTTTATTTGCAGTCATTGCCCTTATGTTCATAGCTTGGGATCAGTGGGTTCACTGTCATTGCCCTTATGTTCACAGCTTGGGATCAGTGGGTTCGCTGTCACTGCCCTTATGTTCACAGCTTGGGATCAGTGGGTTCGCTGTCACTGCCCTTATGTTCACAGCTTGGGATCAGTGGATTCGCTGTCATTGCCCATATGTTCATAGCTTGGGATCAGTGGGTTCACTGTCACTGCCCTTATGTTCACATCTTGGGATCAGTGGGTTCGCTGTCACTGCCCTTATGTTCATAGCTTGGGATCAGCGGATTCGCTGTCATTGCCTTTATGTTCATAGCTTGGGATCAGTGGGTTCGCTGCCACTTCCCTTGTGTTCATAGCTTGGGATCAGTGGGTTCGCTGTCATTGCCCTTATGTTCATAGCTGGGGATCAGTGGGTTCGCTGTCATTGCCCTTATGTTCATAGCTGGGGATCAGTGGGTTCGCTGTCATTGCCCTTATGTTCACAGCTTGGGATCACTTGGTTCGCTGTCATTGCCCTTATGTTCACAGCTTGGGATCAGTGTGTTCGCTGTCATTGCCCTTATGTTCATAGCTGGGGATCAGTGGGTTCGCTGTCATTGCCCTTATGTTCATAGCTGGGGATCAGTGGGTTCGCTGTCATTGCCCTTATGTTCACAGCTGGGGATCAGTGGGTTCGCTGTCATTGTCCTTATTTTCACAGCTTGGGATCGGTGGGTTCGCTGTCATTGCCCTTATGTTCACAGCTTGGGATCAGTGGGTTCGCTGCCACTTCCCTTGTGTTCATAGCTTGGGATCAGTGGGTTCGCTGTCATTGCCCTTATGTTCACAGCTTGGGATCAGTGGGTTCGCTGCCAGTTCCCTTGTGTTCATAGCTTGGGATCAGTGGGTTCGCTGACACTGCCGTTATGTTCATAGCTTGGGATCAGTGGGTTCGCTGACACTGCCCTTATGTTCATAGCTTGGGATCAGTGGGTTCACTGACACTGCCCTTATGTTCATAGCTTGGGATCAGTGGGTTCACTGACACTGCCCTTATGTTCACAGCTTGGGATCAGTGGGTTCGCTGCCACTTCCCTTGTGTTCATAGCTTGGGATCAGTGGGTTCGCTGTCATTGCCCTTATGTTCATAGCTTTGGATCAGTGGGTTCGCTGACACTGCCGTTATGTTCATAGCTTGGGATCAGTGGGTTCGCTGACACTGTCCTTATGTTCATAGCTTGGGATCAGTGGGTTCGCTGAAACTGCCCTTATGTTCATAGCTTAGGATCAGTGGGTTCGCTGTCATTGCCCTTATGTTCACAGCTTGTGATCAGTGGGTTCGCTGTCACTGCCCTTATGTTCATAGCTTAGGATCAGTGGGTTCGCTGACACTGCCCTTATGTTCATAGCTTGGGATCAGTGGGTTCGCTGACACTTCCCTTATGTTCATAGTTTGGGATCAGTGGGTTCGCTGTCATTGCCCTTATGTTTACAGCTTGGGGTCAGTGGGTTCGCTGACACTGCCGTAATGTTCATAGCTTTGGGTCAGTGGCTTCGCTGGCACTGCCGTAATGTTTAAATTTTCAGCCCCACCCCCATTTCTAGTTATTACATTTTATAAAGGTTTTTTTTTTAGGTGTTGGAGTTGGGGGGGGGGGGGAGTAGTTTAATTTTGTTCGTGACTCTTTTTTGTATTTGTTATTAGTTTGGAATAAGAATCTTTTTTTGTTCGCCTTTCTACGTCACCTTCATAATTTCGATCAATATAACTTATAGCGTCATCGGCGTCACAAAGTGATACAATAAACTAAGGTCTATTTCATTAACCTTTAGCAAGTGTGAACCCACAAATTTATCAACCTTAAGTTTGTTTTTTTTTCAACAAGAAGATTAATGAGGTAATGAAAAGGTATGTACTATATTGTTGATCTTATCATTTGTCACTAGCGACAGGATGGGAAACTGATGCTATATGGGCCGCGCATGGAAGTCCACATACTGGAGACCCGCTTTATTGCAAGTGGGTAGAAAATGTTGGATGGTTTCTGTATTTAAAAAGAAAGTCTTACAGGCTAGCGTGGTGCCTACATGGCGTAGATAGGGCTAGAGCCGACCGGGGGTGGGCAAAGATTTTTTTACCCTCCCCACTTTCTAGAGAAAAAAAATCTCTGCAGTTGGCCGAAAATACACCCCCCCCCCACCCAATCCTTTATTATGATTAACAGTGCCGCCCATGTCAGATTGCCAGCTACACGCCCCCTTCTTAAGCCACTCGGTGGCTTGGTGGACAGACGGTGATTGATCAATAATTCTACTTTAAATTAGTAGGCGGTAGAAGACCTTATATATTTAGATATAATGGTTCGCCATGCAATAAGAAAACATTTGTTACAATTGTGAGCATATTACATTTCTTTGTGAGAAACATTTTCCGATGTGCCTGGATATCTGACATAAAGACATCCTGATGTGATTTCTAACGTAAAGACAACCTGACGTGATAACTAACATAAAAACATCCTGATATCTAAAATAAAACTATTCTAACATCTAACATAAACACATCCTGATATCTAAAATAAAACTATTCTAATATCTAACATAAACACATCCTGATATCTAAAATAAAACTATTCTAATATCTAACATAAACACATCCTAATATCTAAAATAAAACTATTCTAATATCTAACATAAACACATCCTAATATCTAAAATAAAACTATTCTAATATCTAACATAAACACATCCTGATATCTAAAATAAAACTATTCTAATATCTAACATAAACACATCCTAACAAAAGGCGGGTGATTTGGGTTCCTGTCTAAGAACAAGACAACTGTTATGTATTTACTTATTATCCAGTCAGTGGCGTAGGTAGGGGTGCTGAGGTGGCGGTCAGCCCCATGCGCAAGTTTTTCTTTATATGGAGGGAAAGCATTGTCGGCCAACTAAATACTTCTTTTGGAAGGTCAAATCTTGGCCCGCCCCGGGTGGCACTGATCCTAACTAAGCCACTGTATCAGGTGCCTAAAGCTGATCCAATAGCTCATAAACTTATTGTGTATTGTTCTTAATACAGCATATCACGATAACTGTGTTGTCTTCTTGTTGAACAGATATGTAATGGACTTTGTTATACTAAGACAAGCAAATGAGTTATTGAATGCCTTGCAATGAGACAACAATGTATTCAGTTCTCTTCATTGCATAAATATACTGTGTTAAAACAGCTGTCACATTCTTTCTTACGTTGATTTCAGGGCTCTAACAGGAACACTGTGGCTGAAGGAAAATAAGGCACAGGGATGAGAGAAAAATCACGGAAAGTACAGCCACTTAAATGTACGGACTACTAAACGTAGCCAGTGTGATGGAGCGCTGGACACTGAAAGATTGACTGACAGGAATAATAACAGTGGAGAATCAGAGAGCAATGCTACTGGGTTATACAAGCTCATCTTACCGGAAGCAGGAGGACGTCTATCGGAAAAGGGAGGAGGAATGCTAATTTTCGCTTATGTGCGAACGAGAACTGGATGGATTGAAAATTATTTAAGATCTGATGAGAACTTTATGGGCCAAGTCTTCACCTCAAACATCCGTAATGGGTTTCTAAAGTGTACAAACCAGTCGTAGACCAGACTGCTCGTGTAGACAAGGCGGCCCGTCTCGATAAGGCCACTCGTCCCACCAACACAATTGTTTGAATTTACAATCCACCTGTTTTATTTTATTTTAAAGATGTGGACCGTGGTAACAACATAGCAGAAATGAGGGGAGACAAAGCGTTGACGAGAGGGGGAGGCTATCACCCCAGGGAGTGTCAAGATAACCCGAGGGAGACAACTTCTCACCTGAAAAATGTTGTGCTACCCATGGGAGGCCAGTTTGGTGTTGACAAGTTTAGAGTGTCTCTGCATATGTCTTTGATGGTAAGTGGTTAGCGATAGTTTGTTATAGTTCTCTTAAGGCAATCACCTCTGTTAATATCTTACTGGAATGTTCAGAGTTGAAATTATTTAACTTATAACGGGAAAAAAATCAGCTTTTAATTAATTAGTTGCTTACGCTTCATTTTTAAAATGATGACCTTTAAATTGACTCATCTCCCACAACTGCACAATTTGTCTGATATTCTCCCGCAGTTGTACAATTTGCCTGATAATCTCCCACAGGCGTACAATTTGTCTGCTAATCTCCCACTGCTGTAACATTCGTTTTCTAATCTCCAATAGTTGTACAATTTGTCTGCTAATCTCCCACAATTGCACCATTTGTCTGCTAATCTCCCACAGTTGTACAATTTGTCTGCTAATCTCCCACAGTTGTACAATTTGTCTGCTAATCTCCCACAGCAGTAACATTTGTTTGCTAATGTCCAATAGTTTTACAATTTGTTTACTAATCTCCTACAGTTGTACAATTTGTCTGCTAATCTCCCACAGTTGTACAATTTGTCTGCTAATCTCCCACAGTTGTACAATTTGTATGCTAATCTCCCACAATTGCACAATTTGTCTGATATTCTCCCGCAGTTGTACAATTTGTCGGCTAAACTCCCACAGTTGTACAATGTGTCTGCCAATCTTCCACAGCTGTAACATTTGTTTGCTAATCTCCCACAGTTTTACAGTTTGCCTGCTAATCTCCTACAGTTGTACAATTTGTCTTCTAATCTCTCACAGCTGTACAAGTTGTCTGCTAATCTCATACAGTTGAAAAAATTGTCTGCTAATCTCCTACAGCAGTACAATTTGCCTGCTAATCCCATACAACTGTACACTTTTTCTGCTAATCTCATAGATATGTAAAATTTGTCTGATAAGATCATACAGTTGAAAAATGTGACTGCTAATCTCCTACAGCTGTACAATTTGTCTACTAATCCCATACAGCTGTACAATTTGTCTGCTAATCTCTTATAGTTGTACAATTTGTTTGCTGAGCCAAAGGGAGCAAGTCTTTGTAAAGGGATCATTTACAAAATCATTATACAAGCATTTCATCGTGGCGCATGCGAGATTTCTGTTTCCCCATCGTACTACACTTAATCGGAGCGCAACAGAAGCAATGCCATTGATAAGGATGAACTATGCGTATTTTCTGACTTGATGGGATTTATTGAAGTCCTCGATGCTTAGTTGGTTTTGTTTCATCTTTATGTAAACTTTTTTTCAAACCCTTCAAGTAATTTATCGGTTTAAACTTCTTCATTAAAATTATTATTTTTTTTTAACGTGGTGACGCGACGTACCGACGCTTACTGTCACTAAAAAAACCATTTCTTCTTATATATATATATATATATATATATATATATATATATATATATATATATATATATATTATATATTGTTTTTTTTTTTTTTTTTATATATATATATATATATATATATATATATATATATATATATATATATATATATTGAATATGGTGTTGCTGCTTCCTTTTCACAACCGGTCCTCCCTCTCTTCAACATGTTTTAGATTAATTGTGCTGAATGGAAAAAAAACAAAACAAAGGCTGTCAAGCAACGAGCGTTACGCGTGACGGTTGAACTCTGGTAAAAAATAAAAAAGTTGAATTTTTTTCCGAGGCGACTAATATAATATTATTCAATAAAGAGCCGCGGGTACCGTGTAGAAGTGTCTGTAGCGCTACTGTTTCAAGGCTAATGCACGATTTTTAATTTTCTGTTTTGTTTTGTATGATTTCTTTAATGTAATGGAATATTATTACTTTGAGCTTGTTATTTCGTGTCATAGCACGTCATCAAAAGAAACTATCTCTCACCTACAGACATTGGATTGACTGTCCCTTCAGTTGAAGGATTTCTTTGTATCTTTCGCTTCCCTCATTATTTCTTTTTCAACAGGGACAGACTAAAAAGCTCAATGCACTGATTCGAATGTATCTTTTGTGTTCAGGGTTCCAACTTCTCACAATATTAATACTGAGTAAGTGATGATCAAATACAATTTTGCCAAGCATATTTTAATCCCAAAAATCTCTTTCTTTTCGTTGCACTTAGCCGAAAATATCGCCTACTCCTTTTATAGAGAAGGACGTGCAACCAGAACGG
The DNA here is from genome assembly GCA_964033795.1 of Lymnaea stagnalis. Lineage (NCBI taxonomy): Eukaryota > Metazoa > Mollusca > Gastropoda > Lymnaeidae > Lymnaea > Lymnaea stagnalis. The sequence continues at coordinate 182,984 of CAXITT010000567.1, read as the reverse complement.
TCGCCCCCAACCCCCCCACCCCACCCCCCGCCTATAAACGTTCTTTCTTCCCACGACAATGGTAAGTTATATTATTACCGCATCTGTTGCGGTAAAGTAATGTCACGTTCCTTTCCAGAGCAGACATAATTGTTCCATTCCTTCGGAAGGCAGCTTTTTATTGAACCCTGTCGGGTTTTATTGTTTACGATTTTAAGGGGGGCTCGTTGACTGTTTCTTTGAAGAGTAGGCCATTTAAGATGTGTTCTGTAGAAATACCTTTGGTCGAGATAAAAAAAAATGTGTAGCTAAGTAAAAGGTATCATGCGGTTATCACCAAGGATCACTTCAGCTCTCTTTGCACACCATTATACTTGGGCAGTGTTTTTTTAAATCTCAGACAACGAGGTCACGCGCAAGAAGATACAAGTGTTTGCTTGAACCGTGTCACAAGACGTAGAGGAAGATCGTTGCGAGAAAACACATCTGCGAAAGTTTCTCTATTTCTATTCCCTGTGTAAATAAAGCATGAACAGTTTACTTTATTGATATGGTCACGATATTTTGACTTTGAAAAAGTTTTTGACTAAAAGGGACACTACCGTCGGACACATCCTCCCATTTATTGGTATTAAAATTGTGAAGTTGTTTGGGGGCGTGGCAGCGTCTTACCACCTCGAATGTTTTAAGTTTAAACATTATGTGGTTACGGGGATATTTGGGTTGGGGGGGGGGGGGAGATCCACGCAAAGGATCGGTGCGCCCTCTTTGGAGTTTGTGGCGACCTTTGCAGGATAAGTTCGGCCGAAGTTTCCCGTCATTGCTTTCCATCGGCCGGATTATATGTGGACCACATATCCGGAAACGTTTGATATACAAACCGTGTAAGATAATATGATGATGATGTCTGTTTAATCATTACTCATGAATGCTGAGCTGAGATGAACGAGCAGCTGCAATATCTGGCCAATGTTCAGCAGTATGGAGAGTTATAGACACGGTCATCAAGCGAATTATAGACACGGTCATCAAGCGAATTATAGACACGGTCATCAAGCGAATTATAGACACGGTCATCAAGCGAATTATAGACACGGTCATCAAGCGAATTATAGACACGGTCATCAAGCGAATTATAGACACGGTCATCAAGCGAATTATAGACACGGTCATCAAGCGAATTATAGACACGGTCATCAAGCGAATTATAGACACGGTCATCAAGCGTTCTGTAGGAAGTCAGCTTTTCTCATGGATCGAGTGGATTTTTTTAGAGAACGCAGTTTGGTCCCTTGTGTCACGTTACTTGTGGCTCTTGGTTTTTGTTGATAGGTTCCAAGTATTGTATTATATATATCTATACATTAAAACACATCCCATGATTTGCGATGGTGTGTGTGGAAAGGGGCGGGGGCGCATTTCACGGAATCGGTTCCACTACCTCTCGGCATTGAGGCTGGTTCTTAACAAAATGCACAACTCGGATGTTTACATTGAAACACTTAATCATGAACTCTTGTGACATCAAATCATCACCATCTTTCAACTGTTGTGTTAATGTGTTCCAAACCTGGCAAGATATATGCTTTACACAAGGGGATAGGTTGACACAGTGCTCTTTTTGCAACCTGACTGGTTGACCCAATGGTCTGGTGTCAACCTGATTGTGTGACACATTGCTCTGGTGCCAACCTGATTGTGACACATTGATCTGGTGGCAACCTGATTAGGCGACACAGTACTCGGGTAGCAACCTGATTATGTGACATACGGAACCCAAAGTTGTATTTAAGTCGTAGTATTATTAAGGGGCATTTATATAAATTGTTATTTATTTGTAAAATTAAAAAAAGGATGATAAAAGTAAAGAAAATAACAACACCAAGCTTCAGCTAAATAAAATGTTTAGGGAAGAAATGTGTTGGCAGGCCAATTCAGGGGCCATAATTAAGAATAAAAAAACTCACTGATTTCGTGTGTGCAACGGATATATATTCTCCCTTGAGTTCATCAAATTAATTTGTACAAAATAAAATTTAAAGCCGTGCTAAATAAATCAATCGTTTAACACGATATGTTAGGTTTGATAAAATTACCACACTATCCCTACATATTCCCACCACGCAACACTTTCCTTATCTTCATAAACATCTTCCGTACCATGCCTCACCCTTCCCATCTTCTTACCACCACGCAACACTCTCCTCTAACATCTTTTCCATCAGTCACACCCCTAAAATCTTCCCCACCATGCCACACCTTCTATATTTTCCTCACCACGCCAAACTCTCCCCACCATCTTTCCCACCACGCCACACCCAACTTACCATCCTCCCCATCATGTCAAACCCTCTTTACCATCCTCCCCATCACGCCATACCCTCCTTACCATCCTCCTCATCACGCCACACCCTTTCTACAATTTCCCCATCAATAACACCCTGACTACCATCTTTCCCACCACGCCACACTCTCTCTACTATTAATTCCCCACTCAATACTCTCCCCACCATCTTTCCCACCACACAACTCTCTCCCCACCATCTTTCTCACCACACACCTCTCTCCCCACCATCTTTCCCACCCCACAACTCTCTCCCCACTATCTTTCCCACACACAACTCTTTCCCCACCATCTTTCTCACCACACACATCTCTCCCGACCATCTTTCCCACCACACAACTCTCTCCCCACCATCTTTCCCACCACACAACTCTCTCCCCACATCTTTCCCACACACAACTCTCTTCCCACCATCTTTCTCACCACACAAATCTCTCCCCTACTATCTTCCCACCACGCAACACCCACCCCACCATCTCCCCGACTCGCCACATATTCCCCTCCCTACCATCTTTCTGTCTCTAATGTCGTTCTACTCAATACCCTTTATACCCCACCTGTACTGTATTCTCTCCAATCCACCCCCTCACCTGTACTCCACCATATCAATATACTCTCGACGTCACACAACTTCACATGCGCTAAGCACCACAAACTCCACTCCTTGGCTGCCCAATCCAACACTATTCCCTAACACCACATATCCATAGACACATACACCATTACTTCACTAAAAACCATCAACATCCGCTGGCCTTTACTGTTATCCATTTTCTTAACGCTTCCCTATCTCGGCATATTCCCATGTCGACAGCCCTCCCCTGGCCAGAATTACAGCTTCCCTGCCTTTATTTACTGCATTTACCATACCTGTCAACTTTCTTAATTATGTATATGAACTATTTTTACAAAAAATTTAATACTATATAAATAACCCCCCCCCCCCCCAAAAAAAAAAAAAAAAAAAAAAAAAAAAACAAAAAAAAAAACCCCCCCCCCCCCCAAAAAAAAACAAAAAAACAGGAAAAAAACAACTACAACACACACACCCTGATGGTAGTTTTATAAAAGAACACGGTATGTGGAAGCTAGACATAGAAATATTTCTTGTTATTTATTCGTTGGTCCTGTCTGCCGAAGAAGACTCTTAGCCGAAACGTTCTTATTTAATTTCCGATCTTTCTATTTCAAACGACCACATACTGTTACGCACTGCATTCTGTAGTGAGAACTTAAGCTCTTATTCTAATTTTTATGGCTCGTTCAAACTGTGCATAACAAAGTACGATACCATGGAGAAATACAATAGCAAAAATACGACACTCAAAACAGTGCTAATTACAATAAATAAGATTTATTCAAGTATTAATATAATTACAAAAGAAAAGAAATATAATTACAATCATCAACTTACAGAGTAGGATATGGCTTGTACCGGTACACAGCTAATACAGTGTGACAATTAATAATGTACAATGATGAATGTGAATAAAGACATATGAGTACACACACAATAATATACTTGTCTCGTGAAGTGAAAAATATCTATCAAGCAAATTTCTCGTCTTTCGATTCCCCGGCCTTAAATATGGGTATCGCCTGTCTCTAAGAAGATTCGGGGACAGAATATACATTGTAGTCGTGACTCGAATCTTCTCAAAATTTCTATAATTTACTTCATTTTTGTAACACATTCGAGTCAAGACAAACAGGCGATAGATTGTTTTGTGGTAACAAAAAAAAAAAGATTAAAAGAAATAGGCCACGCCCAATACGAACACAGCGTCTGCAAGTAATCGAAGCACGGGGGGAAATATGACGTAAACACGTCCTACATAACAATACCTTGTTCAGCTATTTCCTTCACACAGCTTGAACGCCAGTTATGTATCCTAACTTACCTTTTAAATTTTTAAATTAAAATTACTCTAGTGGGTTTTTTTAACGCGGGCAGCTCCCGAAGAAAGAAAGACCCCCCCCCCCCCCCCCAGGAGCGTCAACCTAACCATCCCAGAAGAAAGCCCCTCAGGACCGTACATATTATTCACTAGCGGAAGAGAAAAATTCAGTCCGTTTTCGTTGACTTAAATTAAAAAGAAATCGAATACTTTACGCATCTTGTGATATAATGAGGGAAAAAAGAATCCTCTGATGTTTGCACCCTAATAAATGGGAAACTAGCGCCGTACTTATCTTTAGTCTATTAAGTTTGTTCCTTGGCGACATTACAGTGAATTGCTCTTGCTGATTGCACATCGTCAAATACTTGGGTTTCGGTAATAGTAGGTAGTAGCCAACTTTGTGAATGAGCCTCGAGTCATCCCCCTTAAATAACGTTGCATCGCATCATAGGATTTCATAGCAGACTTAAGATAAGCACAGACGAAGTTTCCCAAGATCAAGTTAGCTTAGTGTGTGTTTTTATAGCTGCATGTGGCTACTAGCGACTTAATCTGGTTCCATTTTTAATGCATGCAAAACGTTGTGAGATGTATAAAGAAATAATCCCCATTATACACATAACTAAGAAGCAAGCAGAAATAGTATAGGATGAACTGTACAAATATTTAACCACGAATTTTTCAATCAAATGATAGAATTACATAAGATATAATTCTAAACGAAAACTTCAAACTTCAACGGTTGTAGTTTCCCTTCTCCTATGTTTTTTTCCAGGTTTATAAATACAGATGAGTTGTTTTGATTCCTGGAAAATGTCGCCGCGGGATTTTTGACCTAAATAACAAAATTGGTAAACATTCGCCCCCCCCCCCTCAAAATTAACTCGCTGGATCGTAAGTATGCATTTTTCTTCCTTGTTTTCTCCTACTGTTTCTATGCATCCCATTGTCTCAGTCTGGTTTTCACCAGTGAGAAAAAGTGAAAGAGTTCAATTTCTCCAGATCGTATTTCTCTTTCGAAATCGTTGCTATCCCCAGACCATGTTCAGTCATGCGTATATCTGTCAGGTGGGCCCCAAAAAGAAATGAAAAATGTTATCGGAAATTTCCAGCGACTGAACAGATGATTTCAAACGTACATACATACATACATCTTCTGTGCATGACAAAAAAAAAACACCACAGTTCAGATAATATACGAGCATCAAATTGTGGGTTACATGTCGGCTGACCTAACATTGTTGTTCATTTTTAAATTTAAAAAAATAATACCCCCCCCCAAATTTCTCCCCCCATATTTCAATGTTTCAAATTATTAAAAAGCCAAGTTCTCATGGATCAAATTGCACATGCTGAGCTGAGCATTGGCGGCCGTGCTGTGGTAGACATTGGCGACATAACGGCTTTGGGGCACCTGAAGCACAGAACAATCCAATGTGCATTCTCTCTTCTACAAAGAAATGTCGCTTAAAGCACTCAAAAATGAGGACTTTGCCTCTAGTCAGAATTTCACTGCCCGACTTTCCTAACCAGTAGGAAAGTGATATCAAATGTCATAAGTGAAGGAGAAAAAGTCGATTAGATTTAGTCATCTTTAAATGAAAAGGAAACTAATGTCGTACTTACCTTTAGTCTAAGTTACTTCTTTTGCGTCATTATAGCAAATGCCTCTGGCAAATACACATTGTCAAATATAGTAGTAGTAATTGTAGTTTGAATATGCAACTTTGTGAGCGAGCTTCAAGTCATTTACTTGTCCATTCTTTATATGGCTCCATAATAAGCGTTATGTCATATCTTAGCAGCCTTAAGATAAGTACAGGCAAAGTTTCCCGTAAACGAATGCTTGTTGCCCTGATTTTATAGCTGCAATCGCACGCAATGGAAATGAATGTGGTGTCATTAAAACTGCATTTTGAACGTTGGGAGATTGATCTAGAAATTATCCCTCGGAAAAACATTGGATTAAAAAACAAGTAGAAATATTATGGGACAAATTATATACAAATATAACAAGAATTTTTTTTTAAAAAAGTAATGGAAACATTCCTGAAAGAAATAAAAAGTAAAATGTATCACTTCAATGGTTGTATTCTCCCTTTATATATATATATTGCAGGTTTATAAATACAACTTTATGATTTGGATTCCTGGAAAAAATGTCGCCGCGGCATATTCGACCTGAATAGCGATATTCGATTATCCATTATTAACTTCCTGGATCGAAAGTGTTTGGCTTTCGTATTGTTATTATCTCTATGTCTTTACATGCTCTCATCCGAGCCTCGTCTTCATCAATAGTAATTCATAATATATTTTATCAAACTGTATTAATATATATATATATATATATATATATGTTTTTAAATACTCAAACTTATTTAGTCGTGTGTATGTTATTAAGCCCCTACACAACGTACGTTTTAATCATCACCTGCCAGTTTTGCGCTTTGGAGTGGGAGGATTAGCCACAGGTTATCGGAAACTATCCTATGATTAAACATAAGATTAGATTAGATAGGTCCACAGACTAAGGAAATAAATAACATCTCTCGTTTCTCTTCCCCCCAAAGTTGTTCCCGTACACGATTTCTGTAGGATCTAAAATGCTCTTATAGGATCAGTTTACCCAATGGATCAGGATACTATTGGCTGCTGTATCGGCTGTGGGATGCGGCACCTAGACACACATAACGACACACTCAAAGCCAATTCCCACACCACTTGTCCTAATTAAACAAAACCTACAAAGTTTTGCGTATAAATCATTTATAAAATGTAATATAACGGGGGCGGGTATCCCCATAAGTGCCCCCCCCCCCCCCATGGCTCGCAACTGCACTATATTAACCGAACTCTATTAATGATCTAATGACACACCCGCTTTTGCACCGCAGATTTATTTCACCAGCTATTTCAGACACAAATAGAATACAACAGTACGCACCAAACGCGCTTGAGATATTTGTTTTTTTTAATGAATCTCCTTCAGCGTAGTTATTGGGTTTTTTTTAATTTTTTTTCGTGAAATCTGTGTCATCATATTTCCTTTAACTCAGATTGAAAAACACGAAAAACGGCTTTTTGCAGGTATGGGGGTTGGGCTGAACATTTGATAGAATGTGTTGTCATCGATAATGAGTCTTTTTGCCAAGTTTCAGCTCGATAGGTGGACGGGAAATGGGTCAATTAGTCTTAGCCGTACGAAGATTTTACGAGCCAGTCAGTCACAAACAGAGGCGATGTTTTTAAAGGATTCTAATAAAAATGGCGTTCATCGCATCAAAAAATTAAAACTTTTACTATATTCACAATCTCACTGTCTAACTTTAATAACAATCAGGAAAGTGCAGCTATGTCCATACGCTTTGCATGTCACCTCAGGCGTGAGTTCCATTCCATTAGATGACACAATTCTCTGGTGGTAACCTGATTAGATGACTGTTACGAACTGGCTTCTCTTGTGAGAAATTAATCTCCTATTTTAAATGTATGGCTCGTTCAAACAGTGCCTAACAAAGGACGATACCATAGAAAAATAAAATAACAAAAGTACGACACCCAAAACAGTACCAAATACAATTAATAAGATTTAATTTAGTAATAATACAATTACAAAAGAAATATCATTACAAATCATCAACTTACCGTATTGTAGATCTTGTACCGGTACACAGTTAACACAGTTAGTACAATGTGCCAATGAATGATGATGAATGATCAATGCGAATAAACACATATAAGTACACAAAGAATAATACACGTCTCGTGAAGGTAAAAATATCTATCAATCTCCGTCTCTCCGCCTGTGCCTGTCAATCTCTTATATATGTGGGTGTTATAGAGAGCCTGTTTACATAATATTTCTCGTGCGTGCCCTCTGATTGACCCCGCATGAGACGCTGTGTTCACAAAGGGGTGTGGCTTAGGCCTTTGAAGTATCGTGTTTACAATCGGCTTCCAATTACGCATTGGGTAGAATGTCACCGGGTAATTTCTCGAATCTACTCCTTAACCCGAGATATGTAAACAACACGTCATAGGTCCTTCTGGAAGCGTCTTACGCTACATGTATATAAGGATTTACAGATACAGAGAAGAGGGAGATTTTTCAGATATATTTTCTTAACATTACGAGGCGTGTTTTATTCTTTGTGTATTTGTGTGCTCCTACTTATATGTGTTTATTTCGCATTATTTATTGGCATCATTATTTCTAATTGTATTAACTGTGTACCGGTACGAGATCTACCATACTGTAAGTTGAAGATTGTAATTTAATTTTATTTTATTTTGTAATTATCTTAAGACATAATAAATCTTAATTAATTGTAACTAGAAACTGTTTTGGGTCGTATCTTTAATATTGTTGATTCTATGGTATCGTCCTTTGTTAGGCACTGTTTACAACGAGCCAATTAAAATTAAAATAGGAGATTAATTTCTCCCAATACAAGTCAGTGCGTAACAGTGGGTCTACCGATGCGTCTAGAAACGCCCTTACTTTTCTAATACAGTGGAGAACCTTCGACAAGATACTAGTAGACCTACTAACCATGTTTAATTAGAAGCCGGTAGTAAACAAGAAACATCAAACGAATAGGCCACGCCCATCTTTGAACGTAGCGTGTGCTAGGGGTCAAGCAAAGTTCACGCACGGGGAAAAAGTGTCATACATAAAAATGACAAATTGCTCTGGTGGCAACCTTAGCTTAGTGAACTCGATGCTCTTATTGAGACCTTTTCATGTGAAGCTATGCTCTTGTTTTTGGATTGATTAGGTAACAACATGTGCTGGCGGCAACCTGAATAGGTGATACGATGTTCTAGTAGCAACTTTATTAGTTGACGCAGTGTCCTGCAGTGGCGTAGCTATGCTTGGTGTCACCCGGTGCAGAAAACTCTTGGTATCACCCGCTGTCCCGCCACGATGGATTTCTTCTTGTTAAAATGAGTCCACAGCATAACAATGAAATGAACAACAAATTCATTGAAGTTCAGGAGGTAAATGTATTTAAGAATTGTAACTACGTTAAGTTATAGTTATTTTTACATTAATTTTACTTTATTAAAAAATATATTTTTCCTGATCTTCAACGCTGCAAACTTGCCAATTGCTTGACCAAAATCAATATCATTTACCGTATCCCTTTCAATTGATATTGGAGCCGGATCAGAAAGCCTTGACTGTCATTGGCAGATCGTAAATAGCTCTTGATTAGTCTTAGTTTTAAAAAGCTCTGCTCGCATGAAGCCACAGACGCACGCATCGTAAGAAACAATTGAAGGCTATGCGAGGGTTTTGGAAGAGAGTCTATGAATTTCAAAACATTAAATACTGACGAGTCCATGACTTTGTGAAAATCAATATCAGCTCCCTTTAGGTGTCTTCTAAGCCTTGGGATTTCTTTTTAAAAGTTTATCTTCTGATAAGTCATCATAGAAAGAGGTTAATTTTTGAACGGACACCAATAACTCTTCAAAACTTGCTTATAGTTGACTCTTGGGTTGAACACTCCTAAAAATATCTGCTACTTCCTTGATTGCTAATGATCTGATCTGGAGTTCAGAATAAAAGCTACAGGAATACCTCTAGTGTTGGCAGCATGCTAGAAACACTAGGCTGGTCACCATTGGAGAAACGACGACGACAATCCAGGCTCTCCATGATGTACAAGATAAATAATGGGCTGGTCCACTGTTCCAGTAATAAACAGAAACTCGTCCCTCTCCCCCATAGACAGCGACGAGGCCATGACAGGCAATTCAGGCTCATACCAGCAAGAAGCCAGTATAGGAGCTGCTCATTCCTGCCCAAGACAATCAGGGACTGGAACCATCTTTCAAAAGGAACAGTTGAGGCGACAACACTAGACACATTTGTGTCTATTGCCTCAAGCCTTCAAACCCCTAGTGCATAATTTCCTCATCACCACCAGTAACAGAAACATTGCAAATCCCATCTACATGCATAGGAGCCAAAATGATCAATAAATTGATCGTGGGCCCTTAGGATATAGAAGAAGAAGAAAAGCGATAAATACACTCCAGCAATATCCCTAATGTTGTCTTCTAGAAGAGAGCGAGTCCAGCATCTATTTATTATTCTCCTGCCATTCTATTCTTAAACCTTAATCTTCTCTCTAAGGAATCTCTGTATGTGTCTGATTTTAAAAGTGCCTTTTCAATAGCAAGTCCCACCACGTGACGGCGCTTCTCGTGCAGAAACAATCTTAAGGCCTCTAGGTTGGTCGCCATTTTGTCACGAGTAAAGCCTTTAGTCTGCAAATACTTCTGTGTAAGATTAACTTCCTCAAGTAGATTAGCCCAAAAGGTAAAGGTAGCAGATAAACGTGAAATCACAGACAGCATTTAAAGTCCTTGTGCTATATATCTTGTATCCAAATTTTCAAGAGGATTACTTAGAGCGTCAATCGTCGCAACACATTCATCAAACTTATCGTTCACTGTTTTAACAGCAGCACGATGAGCACTCCAACGCGTTGTTCACAGTCTTTCCACCGACATTCCCGTTCAATTAAACCAACCCATTGATTAGTGGATTGTCGAAACGTTGTATCTGTTGTGTTGCAAATCATCCACTCATGGCAATGAGTGTCTATTCATCCAGCAAAGTCTCCCACTTGATTCCAGAACAGCACAACCAATCATAATAGCCTCTAATTCAAGAAACACTCCACGGTTCGTTGCAATACGTGGATTTATTTAAGAACACTTCCCTCTACCAGGGCTGTGACACAACTATGGATTACTAATTCAATCTGTTCAGCCCAACACACAGTAACACAAGTCCAACAGTCAAAATACCACATCCGCCATCAATCCTCCATTACAACATCGACAAAAACTAACGCGTCATATCCCCTTGCACAATTACGTCACAACACTCTCACACCACGATACAGCTACACATAAAATCTCTAACTAAACATATTTTCCCTATCAAAAATGAAAACAATGATCTACACATAACAACAGTGATTCTCATACCCTTGACATGGATGCAGCAAAGAAGATAAATATTCTTTCAAGAGTACCGAAAAAACTGAGGTCATATACCAACCAGCTCCTCGAAGTTCTTATGTTGAGCCCAACATCCAAGTATATGGCGAAAGACTTAAGGTGCTGAAAGGCTTTTCCTATCTCGGCAGCACACTGTCCCAAAGCAAAACCATCGATGACGAGGCTAACCTCCGTATTGCGAGAGATAGTGCAACCTATGGAAGATTGCCTAAGATCGTATGGACCAGGAGAGGTATCAACACTCAAACTATACTGAAGGTATATCATGCGGCTGTTCTCCCGACGCTTCTCTATGCCTGTTAAACGTGGACGGTCTACCGCCATGCAAGAATTCTGAACCATTTTTATACAAACAGACTAAGAAAAATCCTCAACATTAATGGCAGGTCAAGGTCCCAGACACAGAGGTGCTCACACAGGCAGGACAAGGTCCCAGACACTGAGGTGCTCACACGAACAGGACAAGGTCCCAGACACTGATGTGCTCACACAGGCAGGACAAGGTCCCAGACACTGAGGTGCTCACACGGACAGGACAAGGTCCCAGACACTGAGGTGCTCACACGGACAGGACAAGGTCCCAGACACTGAGGTGCTCACACGGACAGGACAAGGTCCCAGACACTGAGGTGCTCACACGGACAGGACAAGGTCCCAGACACTGAGGTGCTCACACGGACAGGACAAGGTCCCAGACACTGAGGTGCTCACACGGACAGGACAAGGTCCCAGACACTGAGGTGCTCACACGGACAGGACAAGGTCCCAGACACTGAGGTGCTCACACGGACAGGACAAGGTCCCAGACACTGAGGTGCTCACACGGACAGGACAAGGTCCCAGACACTGAGGTGCTCACACGGGCAGCACAAGGTCCCAGACACTGAGGTGCTCACACGGGCAGGTCTCCCCAGCATCTTCACATTGTTGATGAAATCCCAGCTTCGCTGGGCGGGACATGTTATGAGAATGTCAGATGACCGTCTTCCCAAAAGAATTTTCTATGGTGAGCTTGAACAAGGAAAGAGGTATGCTGGCGGACAGAAATAACGCTTCAAAGACAACATAAAATGACAAGAAAACCTCTAAGCCAGTGGTTCTCATCTTTCCTAATGCCGCCATACTTTATACAGTTCCTCATGGTGGTGACCCCAACCATAAAATTATTTTCTTTGCTACTTCATAAATATGTGTTTTCCTATGGTCTTGGGTGTGTAAGGTTCGTTCGACCCTCCAAAGGGGTCGCGAACCACAGGCTGAGAATCCCTGCTCTAAGCCAAGCTACTCTTTCAAAGTAGCATAGGTCTTGAACGTGGCGTAAGAAACAGAGTACCGCACTACTGAGAAAATTACGCGGTCTTAGAGTATTGCAAATTATAATTTTTCCAAACAATTTTATTATCTCCTGAGTTGGAATAATTTTTTTGAACTTTGACTCCACCACAGTGGCGTATCTACCGTGCTACTTGGGCCGGGCGGTGTTCGGGGCCTTGTTCGACCAACAATAGAACATTGGGAGTTAGTAACTGTCCAAGGGAGATGGTACTCCAGGGGTTAAAGTGCTTTGTTGAAGACACACACGCTTTTGTCAAATGTCTTCAAAGTGTTATTTGTTGTGCTGAAGTGGCGTGTGTAGCCGATGTTCTTAAGTAGCGTTCTTAACGGCGTCAAGGTCAGTTTTTTTAAGATGTCCTTTTTAGAATCTTTATGGTGTGGGGGGTGGCGTCTAAGAAAAAAAGTACAGCAGATCTGTATGCATAGCACCGTTACCAAGGGTCGAGGGGAATCAATCCCGTAATAAAAGAAAATCAAGGGTAGACAACATTTCAAGTTACATTAAGCTGGTACCAAAACGAATTTAAATAAATATAATTTATGAAAGTATTTGCGATTCGTTAATTGTTCATGGGGATATTTTATGATTCGTATTGGGCGTAGAGGGGTTAACCACAACGGCATAAAGGCACTGCTCGAAAATGTCAGATTTAGGATAAATGAAATTAGGAAATTCTACTGAAAAAGGGAGACTTACGTCCTACTTATCTTTGGGCTAAGTCCGTCTCTATACTACACATTTCTGGCTGTGCGCCACCACATATTGGTACGTACATTTCACGGTTTCAATAACATTGACAGTGCATTTTACGGTTTCAATAACATTACAGTGCATTTTACGGTTTCTATTTCTTTATATCATTTGATTTACTTGACTTATCTATATATACACAGGGTTCATAACCATTCTCAAAGCAACGCTAAGATAAGTGAGGACATAGTCTCCCACCCGATCGAGCTTCTTTCTAGGCCTTATATCAGCGAATTGTTTACTTTAACTAAAACTGGTTTCATTTACGATGAATACGAAATGATAAGGGATTCATATCAAACTTAACTCAGTAAAGTACCGTTAAATTAATATTTTTTTAAAAATTCTAATGATAATGCGTTAAATAAAAATTCAAAATTTGTTAAATAAAAGAATTAATTGATCCAAACAATGAGGACAAGTGAAATAACGCATTTCAGAACTTTTTTTCTCCCTTCTTTTACGCTTATCTTTATATGTATGGATGTTTTTGGGTAATTGCATAATCGACTCCAGTTAAAACCTGTTATAAATACTGCAATCAAGTAATCTGTTGGGAATTCTTCTTTTCAATCCCTTTCTCAAGACTATGCATCTCTTGCTATAACTACGCTCCATAGCTTATTCTCCTTTTTTTGTTAAACTCACAAACCAAATAAATTAACATTACAATGGTTAAAGATGATGTCATATAATAGATATATATGTATTCGATACATTATCGTCGTCAGTCGGGGTCGCTACTTTTTAAAACTAGGTTATCACTATTATCAGGACCTGTAAAGTCAGGATGTGCGATACCAATTAAATAGCAATGAAATTGTGTAGTGGTTGTATTTAAATCTATGAGCAGCTCAACCCCTCTTGTCGGTAACTACATTCTGAGAGCCCATGAAAATCCAAGTAAATTTAAAAAAAAAAAATTAACAACACTCATGGCGCAAACTTGCATTAACAACATATTACAACTATTAACTTATAAGTGTGAATGAGAAGGAAAGGTTTGATTCTATATTGCTAGATGTGCAATTCATGGACTTTTTCTTATTCTTCTCCTTGAAAATAAAAAAAAAATTGTCAATAAAAAAAATAAAAAAAAATAGCTGCTGACTTGTACCGAATGAATCATTTTTTTTTTTTATGATTCGGTTGCATTTAGCTATAGTGTGATCACTGTGTGGGGTACAATAGGAGTGAAAGTGTGATCACTGTGTGGGGTACAATAGGAGTGAAAGTGTGATCACTGTGTGGGGTACAATAGGAGTGAAAGTGTGATCACTGTGTGGGGTACAATAGGAGTGAAAGTGTGATCACTGTGTGGGGTACAATAGGAGTGAAAGTGTGATCACTGTGTGGGGTACAATAGGAGTGAAAGTGTGATCACTGTGTGGGGTACAATAGGAGTGAAAGTGTGATCACTGTGTGGGGTACAATAGGAGTGAAACTGTGATCACTGTGTGGGGTACAATAGGAGTGAAAGTGTGATCACTGTGTGGGGTACAATAGGAGTGAAAGTGTGATCACTGTGTGGGGTACAATAGGAGTGAAACTGGTCCAATCACAATAACAATAATTACACCGTCAAATGGAAGATGGTACAAGCGAAACATTAGGATTTCAATTTTTTAATAAATAAATAAAACCCTTAAAATTCTTATGTTGCATGCAACTCGTGACAGACAGGACCCACAAGTTAAGAACCGCTGTGCTGTACTACCCACTTGACGATACGGCTAAATTATGGGGATCGGGATGGGTATTATAACGGGACCGGGATCTCACCGGGAAATTGGATCCCACCTGTATCGGGATTCCACCGGGACACGGATCACACCGTATTGGGATTCCACCGGGACACGGGATCATACATGGATTATGATATAACTGGGATCGGGATCATACTGGGATCGGGATCCACCGGATAACGGGATGCCATCGGAAAACGGGATCCCATCGGGAAACGGGATGTGATTGGAAACTAAAGGTTTACATTGTGTTGCCCGGGATTGCATTCCCAAAAGCAACAACTTCTTCAGCATTTTAATTAACATAAAAATTAAGCGCCATGTAAAAAAAAAATGCACCCCTTAGTAAAAAAATAAATGTCTACCGTATTTATCGGCGTGTAACACGCGCTTTTTCTCCCTGAAAATAGGGGGGGCAAATGATGTGTGCGTGTAATACGCCGATATAATGTTAAGGACCCATGGTACATACCACATAGCGGCGCGAATGGTGCGTGTTATACGCCAGTGCATATTATACGCCGATAAATACGGTAATTCCTTTGTCTCCTATGAAAACACATTTATAATAACGTATGGAAACTTTTCGTTTGTCCATGAAACAGATTGTGATTTCCGTATCAAAAATTGTATATGTCCCGATGGGATCCCGTTTTCCTATGGCATCCGGGTACCTAGAGGGATCCCGACCCCTTGTGGATCCCGATCCCGGTGGGATTCCGAAAATTGTGATTTCCTGATCCCGTCGGGATCTCGTCTCCTGGTGCTATCTCGATACCGGTTGTATCCCACTCCCTGTGTTATGGCTTCAATGTGCGATCGCGTTTCCCTAGGGTATTCCGGTACCCAGTGGGGTTTTTTCCGAAACTGGTTCCCGGTCGCTTCGGTATCTCATTTCCCGGTGGGATCGCTGGGATCCAGATCCCCGTTTGAACCCTACCCGATCGAATTACATGTTACATGAAAAACACCTATAGAACTATTGATACTTTTAGATTTCAAAAGATATTTAGATATTCTAAATTTTTGTAGATACAAAAGAAGGGCTACTTAATGCGCATGTCTAAGGATAGGATGGGTATGAGTGCCTCACTTCGGCGGGTGGTAGTGTGGATGAATTGAATGATTTTGTTTAGTTTAGATTCGCTTTGTTGTCAATGATGTCAGTCAGAAGACATGCTGCACCAGTTGCCCAATACAAAATATTAACTTTTCAATTTTATAAGCATATGGATGTCAAATTATATTTGTTTTATCTTTGACTATGTGAATATTTTTCGCCACGCCAGCATAGAAATACAATAATCAACATACTGAAAAAGCTCACTGTACGATACACGTCCTTGTACTAAAACTTCAAATATAGTATCCATTTGTTTAGCTTGATAACTCAACTCAGTGGACAGCTGCGGGAAAAAGACTGGACGTCAATTTTTAGGTTGTAGTTTCCCCCCTTGGATATAAGTTGTTTACAATATTGTTGTGCCCCTTGATATTTAAGCTTAGGTTAGTTTGAGGTTTTGGGAACACCCCCGCCTCCCCCCCCCCCGCCCTTTTTTTTTGGGGGGGGGATCCATTTCCCCTCATTTCTTCCCAACCTTTCTCCGCCTTGATGGAAATGAGGACATACATTTCTTTGGGACAGAGCAGCAATCAAAGACTTTCTAAAACGCTAAGTGAACATTCTCATTATTGTATTTCCTTTTAGAAAATAAAAGAATGAATAAATCAAAATCTAATCAATTAATCAATAAAGAAGAAGAGGAACACAAAAAAAAAAAAAAATTCAAGTAAACAAATTAACAAGTAAATAAATCATTACATTATATTTTTTTTTCAATGTTAATTTTAATGTAGATTTTGATTTTCCAAAAACATATTCTCTCAGTCATATTTTTAACTCCAAGAAATCAATACTTAAAAATTTGAATAGCAGTTCGAAGCATTTCTTGTAATAACGGTAATACCACTGAGCACTGGCAGGGTTTCGATTGCTTCTAAAATTGACTGTAAGGACACAGTTGTGACACAGTTGTTATGTGTTGTGTTGTATGCCTATTTCGCCATGTGCTGTTCTCACAGCAAAGGTTCAGACTAATTTTTAACATTAAAAAATAGCTGAACATCCTGTGACTCATGGATTGAGCTGCAGGGATTCGAGTGCCAAACATCGAAAGAGTTTTGGTTTGTCAGCGTGTCAGAAGATGGCTGTAACATCAGATAACAGAAGATAGCTGTAACATCAGATAACAGAAGATAGCTGTAACATCAGATAACAGAAGATAGCTGTAACATCAGATAACAGAAGATAGCTGTAACATCAGATAACAGAAGATGGCTGTAACATCAGATAACAGAAGATAGCTGTAACATCAGATACAAAAAGAGAGCTGTAATATCCGATACCTGGAGATAGCTGTAACATAAGATACCAGACGATAGCTGTAACGTCAGATACAAGAAGATAGCTGTAACATCAGATACCAGAATATAGCTGTAACATAAGATACCAGAAGATAGCTGTAACATGAGATAGCAGAAGATAGCTGTAACATCAGATACCAGAAGATAGCTGTAACTTGTAACATCCGATACTAGAAGACAGCTGTAACTTGATATACCAGAAGGTAGTTGTAACATCAGATACCAGAAGATAAATGTAATAGCAGATACCAGAAGGTCCAGATAGCACAACCAGTTTTACGACGGCAATAAATACCATTACTTTTATTTTATTCCAAGGAGTGCTCTACGGAGAAACCAGATTTTTTTTTTTTTTAGTTCATTGAAAGCTGATCATATTTTTATTTGAAATCCTTTATATTAACTTCGTTTTTGTTCGTGTGTTTCTGTATTTAAGGCAAAAATCTTTAGACGGCTAATTGACCCACTTCCCACCCATATTATCGAACTGAAACTTGGCACATAGACTAGTTGCCGAAAACGAATGCTATCATTTATTCATGGTTTTCAAGGGGAGGATGAATGAAATATGGTTTATTCAATGGTGGCGTGTTTTGGTGTTGAAACTGTGGAAAAGGACTAAATTTTAAAATAATTTTCTCTTGATGTAAGACAACTTAAAATGCTTCATTTTGATCTTCTCGTAATATCAAAGTCGAGGTATGTTAAGCACTATTATGTGTCATCGATTTCTCCATCGTTCCTTGATTTGAATCGGAAATGTGTACATTGAAAAAAAAACAACACTCTGTCTTAGCTAGAATAAAACAATAATAGATTTTTGTTATAGCATCACTATATTGTATTATTTAATTCTACGATTACATTGGACTTAAATTTGACAGAAAGGGAGTAGTGGGGGTCTCTCCTTACAGTGTCGCCCTAGAATTGACAACTATACTTGACTGGCAACGTTCTGAAATAAAAGTTATCTTCTATGATACAAGACACATGTTATTTCATTTGCTACCATCGGCGGTCTGAGATAAATTCAATAACACGTGTTTTTTGTTACATCATGTGTTTGTCAGGCTGCGACACATGGATTGAGATTCGTGGGAGAGTTTACTTTTGCACCAGTTGTGTCTCTTTGACGCAGCAGACATCGCAGAAGTGTTCGAAGTCCCGAGTTAGAGCTTTCAACATCCATGGCGGTTATTATATATTATAAATAATGTAATGTTTATTCCTTAACGTCTCATACTGTCGTCATAGGTTTATAAATAATAGTATGTTTATGATTTTTTTTACGTGAACATAATGGCTTGTTTGAACCAGTCAACCGGTATAAGTTACAAATACAGTCGAAGTAAGTTAATATCCCCCCACCCGGTGGCGTAGGAGGGGAAAAAGAGAGAGCGAGTGGGGGGGGGGTGGGGGTCCGTCCCTGGTGAAATGTTTTTTCTTTATAATAAGGAAGGTGACATTTTCAACCAACTGCAGAGGGGAGAAAAAAAAAAGGGAGAGGATGGGAACGGGAAACCACAGTATTTTGCTAGAAGCCCCTTGACCCTTAGTTTATGGTAATCATTTCTGGAACGTTCCATGACTAGGGTATACAAGAGGTTTATATATTATAATGTAAAAAAATGCACAACTAAACAACCCTTAACAAGTAATGCATTTGTGTACACTTAATCTATACCCTCTTTTATACAATTAAACAAACCCTTAACAAGTAATGCATTTGTGTACACTTAATCTGTAACCTCTTTTATACAATTAAACAAACCCTTAACAAACAATGCATTTGTGTACACTAAATCTCTACCCTTCTTTTATACACTTAAACAACCCTTAACAAACAATGCATTTGTGTACACTTAATCTATACCCTTCTTTTATACAATTAAACAAACCCTTAACAAGTAATGCATTTGTGTACACTTAATCTATACCCTCTTTTATACAATTAAACAAACCCTTAACAAATAATGCATTTGTGTACACTTAATCTGTACCCTCTTTTATACAATTAAACAAACCCTTAACAAATAATGCATTTGTGTACACTAAATCTCTACCCTTCTTTTATACACTTAAACAACCCTTAACAAATAATGCATTTGTGTACACTTAATCTATACCCTCTTTTATACAATTAAACAAACCCTTAACAAGTAATGCATTTGTGTACACTTAATCTGTACCCTCTTTTATACAATTAAACAAACCCTTAACAAGTAATGTATTTGTGTACACTTAATCTATACCCTCTTTTATACAATTAAACAAACCCTTAACAAATAATGCATTTGTGTACACTTAATCTGTACCCTCTTTTATTCAATTAAACAAATCCTTAACAAATAATGCATTTGTGTACATTAAATCTCTACCCTTCTTTTATACACTTAAACAACCCATAACAGATAATCTATACCCTCTTTTATACAATTAAACAAACCCTTAACAAGTAATGCATTTGTGTACACTTAATCTGTAACCTCTTTTATACAATTAAACAAACCCTTAACAAGTAATGCATTTGTGTACACTTAATCTATACCCTCTTTTATACAATTAAACAAACCCTTAACAAATAATGCATTTGTGTACACTTAATCTGTACCCTCTTTTATACAATTAAACAAACCCTTAACAATTATGCATTTGTGTACACTTAATCTCTACCCTTCTTTTATACAATTAAACAACCCTTAACAAGTAATGCATTTGTGTACACTTAATCTATACCCTTCTTTTATACAATTAAACAAACCCTTAACAAACAATGCATTTAATTTGTGTACACTTAATCTATACTCTTCTTTTATACAATTAAACAACGCTTAACAAATAATGCATTTGTGTAGATTAAATCTCTACCCTTCTTTTATACAATTAAACAAACCCCTAACAAGTAATTTCCTATTATTACCAAAGTTTGGTACGGAAAACTTGAGAAAAAACATCTGACAATACAATTATTCAGTGTTGTGAGATTAAAATAATGGAAAATGGCTTAACGTTGGGGCATGCATTGACTTGAGGTAGTACAGGGGTTCTTAATCTTTTTAGCACCACAGCCAGCTACGTCTATTTAGCTAATAAAACTTTTAAAAATATGGCATAGGAGGCCCCGGGGATAGTATGACGTCATTTACTTTGCTGCCGGGCAAACCAAAGGGGGCTGCTAATTTTCGGTTGTCAGTGGGTAGAATGGATTTGGCCTTAAGGCGCCGATGATGAGTGAGGGTGAAGCTAGGTATATGTGAGATTGAACGCTATTAACATCGTGATGTCACCCATAAGACTTGTAACAGCAGTTGCCCAACTGAATGGTATTTAAATATTTATAGTTATTTGAAAATGACGTTATATTTGTTTTGTGTTTCAGTATTTAATTCGTTTTTTTTTTCTATTAAGCATTAGAAATAAAATACCCAATTCTAAAAAGTGAAGTCACTGTATGATACAAAGCTTATTATAGTGCTGGGGGCCGAGCGGTCTAAACTGACTCAATCCAAATAGCTGGTGGTTCGATCCCCACAAAAGCCATCATCCCAAGCACCCCAGGTGGATGGGCCTCGTTAGCCTTGGACGGCAACTCATGTAAGAGAAGGCAAACTCTGAATTCAAACCAGGAGCCGAGACAAAATATGATATACTAGATGTAGCCCGCCAAACATTGGCGACAGCAATGCGTGAACTTCCCATCTACTAAAGGTACTTGACAAAAACGTGAACTCAAGTTACGCACATTTAAGATTGCCAATTTTGCTACCCCCCCCCACCCCATTTTTTTTTCAAGATACGTCAAGGCACACTTTTTATTTCAAGCCGACACGCGGCTTAGCAGATGCCGCGAGCTTGGCTGGCAAGCGAGGCTGGTAGCTCCACCGCAGTGCGCATGTCTCGAGACCAACGAAGGAAGGGATTGTTTGCCGGCGTCTTCGTCTTGCTTGCTCTGGCGTATCTATTTATTGCCTGCGTCTCGTTTGCCCTACTTCTTCTGGCAAATTATGTGTATAGATATATATAAATATCAATATATATATATATTTAGACACATTTAACAAATTGTACTAGAACTAAAAAAATTAACTTCCAGACTTATATATATATATAAACTTACAAAAAGTGTATTAATAAAGTCAACTAATAAACTTATAAAAATGGACAGCTGCGGTTAGGCAAATAATGTTCAACTTTATGTTGTGGGTACGTTCCTTGGGAGAACGCCACTACTGCCATGTCACCCGTATCATAATTCAAACGGTGGTTTTATTGTTTCATTCCAAGATTTCAACTCAAAACGGTAGACATATAACCGTCTCCCATCCTCTCTGTCCCAATGGTGATGCAAGGACATTTCTTTACGATAGTGATAGAATACAATTTTAATGTAATTCTTTACAACGTTTAGGATTTTAGATAATGAACGAATGAATAATTTAAGCCCGTCTCATCAATTAATCAATTCGTGAAAAAGAAGAAAACAAGTTGTTCGTTTCAAAATATTGTGATGTTAGAAACATTTCTATTTATAATTTAACTTATATTTATTTAAAATGTCGATTGTTTTTTTGAAATTCCTATAATGTCCTGGCGGTTTTAATTTTCTCCCACCAAAAATTGGATACTTTAATTTGAACACTACTTATCAATTTTCTTGAACACTCAGTGGTCTTAGCTTCAGAGGCTCTGGATTTTACAGTAGTTAGTGCACAGTATAAAGTACACGGAAGTAAAGAATTCGGTTTATTTTGGGTACATAAGAACTCATTTTAAAAACAACAGTTTATGGGGAAATAAGAACAACACACTAATAAAAAAGTATCCAACAATTACAAAACAATACCTTAACTTTTTCTTTCGGTTGCTTAAGAATTGTAAAAGTACAAATTGAAGTTGCGAACAGAAGATTAAATAAGGCCACAATCTTATGAGCGCGCATGCGGAGATTTCTTATGTAGCTACTTTTATTTTAAAAGTTCAAATTTTTTTTTTTAAAACAGGGAGAACTCCTAATACACGGGAGCTTTGGACTATGGATTATGGTGGATCCACAGGTGTGTGTCGTGGTTTACACGTGGTTTGTGCTTTTAGGCAGTTTGGTTGTGCATTTGCGCACGGAGGTTGATAGGATAGTTTTTGCCCATGGAGAGGCAGGCAGCCACTAAGATCCGTGACAAGAGTCCACCCGATAAGTAATCAGCAACGATCGTTATATAACTATCTACGTTGAGACTAGCAGAGGATTACAGGGCTAGAGTCTAGTGCTTGGTTCTCAAAAGGCAATTTTTAAATTAAAAAAACAACAACTTTGGCGAGTTTTATAATGATTTATAATTGAATACTAGATACCGGCAAGGTTTTAGAACTGGAATCTTTTATTATTTCAAGAATTTGTGAATAAGTCGTTCAGAATATTAAGGTTAAATTATTGTGTGTAGTTTCCCCCCTTAGCCTTTAAATTTACCTTGACATATTATGTCCCTTATGATGATCGAAATGATGTTTGTTTTTTGAAAATGAACATTTGCCAGACACTGTTGGCTAGCTATAAAATCACCGCCCTGTGTTGTTTTTTGTACATGACTATTTGTTGGAAATGTCTTTATGGTAGACTATGCCCTAATATATATTTAATGACGGATAGGTAGAGATTACCGTTTGTATTTGTGCGAGCGAAGGAAATATGACTAATAGATATGAACATTTTTATAAAATTAGTATAATTTATATTGTGAGTGGGAAATAATGTACTATTCTAGTGTTTATGGCACTGTCTACATTTTTAATAGTTTCTCTCTCTCTTTCTCTTTCTCTCTCTCTCTCTCTCTCTCTCTCTCTCTCTCTCTCTCTCTCTTTCTCTCTCTATCTCTCTACCATTCGAGACTACTTTCAGTTTCAGTTTCGTTTCAACCAAAGTCGAGGAAGTTAATCCATATTATCTGAAATCCATTTGTCTACTCTTTCTTGAAAATCGGGAAAACTCTTTCAAGCTAGGATCTAAGTTAGATATTTTGTAGTAGCATTACTATTCCACATAATCTATTCATTGTTCCCCCACCAACTAAAATGATGTATATCAGCATTAGGGGAGCCCGCGTCTGTAGCACTTTTTAAATTATTTCTTCATTCATTCTGCGATTATTTTCACTATTCTAAAAATCGCAGAACTAAAGTGGCACTATGAAACTTTTAAGCTGTCCCATCGTTGTTCTAAACACATAATAGAGTTCCACTCTGGTCTTTGTGTGGTTTCTTCTTTCTTGAATTCACCGATGTTTGTGAAGCTGTAGTCCTTTGCCTCTTTCATCTTGGTTAGTAGTACTGTATTAAGGGCACACAGTCACACATCAAATTGAGTGCTACCCAAGATAGACTATTGTCTGAAGCTTAACATAGTCATACTCCACATTATCTTAAAGAGTGACATGGCCGCACTGGGTCTCATTTCAGTGGTCATTTCTTCTGTTGGTCTCTCATCCAGCACTGGGTCCCATTTAGCCGTCATTGATTTTGTTAGTCTCTCACCCGGTGCGGGGTCCCATTTCACCTGTCATTGCTCCTGTTGGTCTCTCACCCAGCACCGTGTCCCATTTTAGCTGTGGTGCGTCTGTTGGTGGTGGGTGACTGAATGGTATAAACTGAGCAAATCTCAAGATGGTGGTCTGGAGTTCAATCAGCCAATCCCCGGCTTGATGGGATTCGTCAACGTTGGATGGCAACTCATCTAAGAGAAGGAAACTCTGAATTCAAAACCGGAGATGGAGTCCCGTATGCCGATAACATTGGTACAATGAAACATTCCGACAACTCCTGCGACGCAACTCGTGCCAAGCTGTATCATCCACATGGTGTTCCCTTGGGTTATCCAGCGGCGTAGAGAGAGGCGATTTGCTTTTGGAACCAGCTTATAATCCTTGTGTTACGCCTTATATTGTGAGAAATTAATCTGCTTTTTTTAAATGTATCGCTCGTTCAAACAGCGCCTAACAAAAGACGATACCATAGAGAAATACAATAACAAAAATATGACACCCAAAACAGTACCATTTACAATTAATAAGATTTAATTTATTAATAATACAATTACAAAACAAAAGAAATATAATAACAAATCATCAACTTGCAGAGAATGGGAAAATCTTGTACCGGTACACAGCAAGTACATTGTGCCAATGAATGCGAATAAACACATTTTTATTTTATTTAGGAATTTTTATATAGCGCTTACCATAAAGCTCTAATCGCTTTACAATTATTAAAAACATGTAAACTAAGTAAAATAAAAATGAAAAACCAGAGACACTAGGATAGTAACTACTATACTATAGAAACAATTAAAATGGCTATAAAACGAGGACACTTTGGCACGTTTTGGCCTATACTACAGGATCAACCCGAGACAGAAAATGAGACAGGGCAAGGAGGGTGCATCACAGGTCATAGGCGGATCTAAACATATGAGTACACAAAGAATAATACACATCTCGTGAAGATAAAATATCTATCAATCTATCTAAATCTCCTTCGATGAATCTCTGAATCTCCTTTTTTATATCTTTGCGTCGGTAGAACCAACGCTTAAAGAAATCGTCCCATTAGAATAGCAAGGTTCTATGTGCCTATTTAATCCAATCAACTTAGAACCTTGTTATTCTAAGGGGACGAAATGTCTTTTACATTGTTTATCTTTCTTGTCAATTATGGAAGTTTCCCCAAAATTCTATTAAAATATATAAGTTATTTTTAGTTGATAGATCTAGTTGTGGGAAACAACGGCTAGATGAAAGGAAAAATAGGCCACGCCCAATGCGAACGCCGTCTCATGTGGGGTCAACCAGGGGTCGCGGCATGGGAAAGTGGTGTAAACACGTTCTGCATAACACCCCCCCTCTTAAAAGAAAAAAAAAAAAAATCAAAATAAATGGAATTTTTTTTCCACTAAAACAAAATTAAAGAAAGTACATTTCTTACTTTCAAAATATTAGACAAAAAGCTTCTTAACAGCTTATATAAAGGAAAAATAGGCCACGCCCAAATCGAACGCCGTCTCATGTGGGGTAAACCAGGGGTCGCGGCATGGGAAAGTGGTGTAAACACGTTCTGCATAACACCCCCCCTCTTAAAAAAAAAAAAAAAAAAAAATCAAAATAAATGGAATTTTTTTTCCACTAAAACAAAATTAAAGAAAGTACATTTCTTACTTTCAAAATATTAGACAAAAAGCTTCTTAACAGCTTATAAACAATAAAATAAGCTATATGTAAAGTGAAAATTAATTTGCGGACAAAGTATCAGCAATAACAAATAACATTATCTTTGTCTTTAATGTGTTTTATGTCCAAATTATACTCTTGTCAAAAAAGGCTCCATCTTAACAATCTTTGATATTTGGAGACCATCGTGTTTAAAAATGTTAAAGGATTGTAATCAGTAAAAACAAGTACTGAATGTAAAGAAAAACTGACATACAAATCAAATTGTTGAAGAGCAAGAATTAACCTAAACATTCTTTCTCTACCGTGGAATAGTTTTTCTGATGGGAGTTAAATTTCTTTGAGAAATAAGAGACAGGATAATCTACACCTACAGCTAATTTAAACTGCTTATTAAAGTCTGGTGGAATAAAAACAGGAGCATTAGCTAGTTTATTTTTAATTTTTTTAATGCTTCCTGACAATCATCTGACTAATCAAAATATGCAATTTTCTTTAACATATTACTTAAGAGAGAAGCAATAACTGAGAAATTTTTGCAAAATTTTCTGTAGTAACTTGCCATTCCCAAAAATCTTATTAATTGTTTTCTAGTAGTGGATGGTGGAAGTGATACAATAGCATTTATTTTAGCTTGAACAGGCTTTTCATGACCTTGACCCCCTATTTGACCTAAATATTCCACAGTTGCATGACAAAATTCACATTTACTTAAGTTTACAGTTACATTTGCCTGCAATTTAACAAAAAACAAACAGAGATCTTAACTGGTTTAAATGATTTGACTGTAAATAATAACATCATCAATATAGGCGCTGCAGTTTTCCTGGTTAGCAATAATGTTAGTTACTAGACGTTGGGATGTAGCTGGGGCATTTTTCATTCCAAACGGCATTACTTTATATTGGATTAAACCATCTGGAGTACAGAAAGAGGAGATTTCGTTTGCTCTGTCAGATAGAGGAACCTGCCAATAACCTGATAGTAAGTCTATCTTGGTTACATATTTGACATCACCTATTCGATCTATAACATCGTATATCTTTGGAATCGGAAAGGAATCAGACTTTGTAAATGCATTCACTTTCCTGAAGTCAGTACAAAACCTGTAACTTTTGTCAGGCTTTGGGACTAAAATACATGGTGAACTCCAGTTACTAGAGCTTGGTTCAATAATATCATTTTCAAGCATGTATTTTATTTCAGACCAGATTATTTCAAGTTTTTTTCCGGATTGACTCTATAGGGATGTTGCTTGACCGGAACTGCATTGTCAATGTCAACATCATGTACAGCAATGTTGGTTTTATTAGGCACATCAGGGAAAAGTAAAAATAAATCTGCAATAATAGACTTTACAACATCCTTCTCTGACAATGACAAATGTCCTAGTTTCTTATCCAAGTTGGCCAGTATTTCTGAATTTTTAAGTTGGCCAGTATTTCTGAATTTTTAAGTTTATAATTACCAACCTTTTCTGGGACACTATCAAAGATTCAGTAACATTTTCTTTAAGTAGTGAAGATACAGTTGAAATTGTGTTAATATTAGTTTCTGAAGATGGACAATGATCATCACATTTTCTATCAAATTATTCTTTTAACATATTAATGTGACATGACTGTTTCTTTCTTTTACGATCTGGTGGTAACACAATGTAATTTAAATCATTAAGTTTGGCCTCAACTACATAAAAACCAAAATATCTAGCTTGTAGCGCCTGCCCTGGTATCGGCAAAAGCACAACCACTTTGTGCCCTGAAGCAAACTGTCTGAATTTTGACTTTTTGTCATACCAAACTTTCATTTTAGATTGTAAATCTTTTAAATTTGTTTTAGCAAATTTAACGGCAATAAAAAGTTTAGTTTTAAATTTTTGGACGAAGTCAAGAAGTCCTTCCGTGGATGACGATGACATTCACGTGTCTTTTAAAAGTTTAAGGGGACCGCGAACCGTGTGGCCAAACTCCAGTTCGAAGGGGCTGAATCCAAGTGATTCTTGAACTTCTTCTCTTGCGGCGAACAGAAGCATGTTGATGCCATCATCCCAGTCTTTCTCTTGTTTTAGGCAATACGTTCTCATCATGTTCTTCAACGTCTGATGGAATCGCTCAAGTGCTCCCTGTGACTCAGGATGATATGCACTTGACAAGCAGCGTTCTATGCCCAATTGGTTCATCACTTGTTTGAATAGTCCAGGCTTGAAGTTGGTTCCTTGATCGACATTAACATTAATATCTGCTGAAGCGTGACTGAGCAGGACGCTCTTGCACGGCCGCTCACGAAGAACAGCGTCCAAGACCCCGGTCCGACGTATTCGTAACCGTTAAAGTCAAAACCAGGATCATCGTTAAAGGCAAAACCAGGGACAAGGACCCCCCCCCCCCCCATTGATAAGCAATGGACGTGGATTAGCCTGGCTCGTGAAACTCCCCACGTGTCCGGGAGCCACTTGATCCTTGATCAGATTGTACCGACTTTGGAAGACCAAACAATGTAAAAAAACTTGGTCAGGGCTTTGACGATGTTTGGAGTCTTTGATATTGTGAAGAGGAATATCTTCTGGGAACCTTGTTGACGCACACATGATTGTCAGCAAGAATTATCTGATTTTGTCTTTGGCAGAGGTCCAACGCAGTCTATAATCACGTGACTGAAAGGTTCTTCGAACGCTGGAATGGGTTGAAGAGGAGCTGCTGGTATCTTCTGATTTGGTTTCCCTACCACCTGATATGATATGTAGTAATCAATCACATCTTTCTTGATTTTGGGCCAAAAGAAGTGTGACGTGATTTTGTAATATTTCTTCTTTACTCCCAAATGGCCTGAAAGTGGTGAGTCATGGACTAAGTTCAGGACTTCGTTCCGGAATGGGGTAGGAACTACTATTTGATGAACTATCCTCCATTTTTCGTCAGCATTTACGTCTGGAGGTTGCCATTTTCTTTTAACTATGTCATCTTGAATATAGTAACATACAGGGAATTGTTCAGCTTCTTCTTGGGTCTAAGCGTTCTCTCGAAGTTTGAATATTTCTGGATCACTCTTCTGCTCTTCAATAAGTTGCGTTCGACTCGGAGTCTTGTGATTCCTTGACTCTTCATTTAGACTTGCAAAAAATATTTTTCCCAGGTCAATTTCAGGTAGGATTTTACTGCATTTTTTGTGAAATCTCTTCTTTGGAGATGTTGGAATTCATGGCCCTTGTCACAGCACATGCTGGATACAATTCTTGATCTTCTTCCTTATATTCAGTTAAACAAAGTTCATGAGTAACGATGGGTTCGGCTATTACCTTCCCACCAGCTAAGTCATTGCCTAGCAGCAACGAGATGCCGTCCAATGGTAATGTTGGTCGGACGACCACAACCACTGGTCCTGAGACTAGGTCTGATTTCAGATTGATGCTATGTAAAGGTACATCAATGCATCCCAGCTCTACACCTCGTAACAGAATATTGCTCCCAGTAGCAGTAGATTCAGACAAGTGAAGTATACCCTCAAGTAGCAAGGACTGTGAAGCACCTGTATCTCGTAAAATTTTGATTGGTTGTAGACTGGAAAATCACCTGGCATTAATACGAATCCTTCCGATATGAAAGGCATGAAGTCTTGTATGACATCTGTAGTGTCTGATGTAGAAGTTTGGACCTTGGTAGGTAACCTCTTGTTGGAGTCTTGAGAACATTCGGCTAGGGTAGAGGAAGTAAAACTCTGGGTAGAGTCGTCAAAACTTGCACACATGTCCTCAGTAAGACGCCCTCTGGAGGTAGACCTCTTCTTGGAGCAAAAGGATCTTGGCGACAAGCTCATAAAACTCTTAGTCGAAGCAGGAATTTGGCTGGAGTCGATAAAACTAACCTTATTGTTCATATTGAAACTCTTTGATGAGTCGTGACAAACCTCTTTGAAGTTTGTATGGACATCCTCCGCCTCATCCTCATGTCCCTTAGTCCTTGGACTGTTGGGGCGCCACAGATGACATGTGAACCATCCTCCTCCATTCCTCTCTGTCTTCAGCACTACGCACTGCATCGCCCAGTGTTAGTCCTGTCCACTCTTTGATGTTATCCTCCCACCTTTTCCTTTGTCTTCCTCTTCTTCTCCCTCCTCTTGTGGTGCCCTGCAATATTTCTTTGGCAAGCCCTTGTTTCCTTGTTACGTGGCCGTACCATCGTAGTTTGCGTTTTTTACACAGTCCTGGAGAGGGATGGGCGCCGCCATGCGTCAACTGCCCTAGATACGTTACATGTACATGTATGGACATCTGGAGAGCAAAAACTCTTGAATTTTGAAAAATGTTTCCAGATGTATGACGAGACGTACAAACGGAGACTTTGTGTGGTGTACCAGGATGTGTGATCTTCTCAGTTTTCTTCTTGAGTTTCCAGCACTCATCCCTCGTATGTCGTTTTTTACAATAGGTACATGTGTCTTTGCACTTGTTTCTTTTGTACCAGGCTTGTATGATTTTTCTGGGGGTTTTCTGTAAGTTGATGCTGTTGTCTTATTGTGCCTGTCATTTTTGGTGTCAGATGGTTTCTTTGAGAGTTGATGTGAGATGGTGAAGTCATCAGCTAACACTGATGCCGTGTTTGCGTCACCTTCGCCGCGGTCTGCAATGTGTATTCACACCTCAGTACGAACACAATTCTTGAACTCCTCCATCAGAATGAGGCTCTTAAATTTCTTGAAGTCTGTCTCAGTGTTGGTTGCGTGGAGCAACGTGTCCAGGAGCCATTCCTTTTCCCGAAGGAACTCAACATGAGTCTGGCCATCACGTTTCCACAGTTCCCTAAACTTTTTACCGTAGGCTTCGGGGACACATTCATAAGCCTTAAGTATTAATGATTTTACTAGGTTATAGTCGCCGCGCTGTTCCGCATTCAGGGACACAAAGACTTCGGATGCCCTTCCGGTCAAAGCTGGTTGAAGTAAGGTGGAACAAATAGTTTCAGGAATTTTAAAATTTTGGGCAGTTATTTCAAACTGCAAAAAATATTGGTCCACCTATTTTCTGAAAATTTAGGGATAACTTTTGCAAATTTAATTGCATCGCAACCCTGACCGGCATGAGCCGTCAGTCTATTTTCCATTGCTCCTAAATTTGCTGTCATTTCCATTTTTTTAAATTTTATTTGTAGCTCTTTATGTGCTTCTAGCTACAGCTGTTTAAGCTCACGATCTTTATCTCTTTGAGCATCTAGCTCCATTTGTTTGAGCTTTAGTTGGAGCTCCATATTAGGATCATGCGGTTGTGTGACTGAGGCCAGTTCGTCTTCAGACAACACCTCCTCATTCACCAAGTGAACGATGATCATATCTCGTATGGTCCATTTTACTGCTGAATGAGCTACATTTATACCTAAATCTTTAGCAATGGAAAATAGCTCCTTTCTAGAACATTTGTCTAATGGCTCTACTGATGGGTTTTCAACATCAAAATCCATTTTGACACAGCAAAATACAACACTTCGTTTTATGAAAATTTAAGCTTAGTGAACACTCTTATTAAAATTGAATTTTAAAGAAAATTGTAACCAGCTCTGTTGTTGGTATCGTAAAATGGTATCGTGTACTCAAAATTAGTCTGAGTATATTAAAGTAAACAGTGGGTCTAAATCCACGGAAAAACACTCAATTTATTATTGGTGTAATAAAAATGATGGATTCAAATTATCCTCGGAAGAGGCCACAATTATTTAAAATTGGGGACTTGAGGAAAATAATAATAGTATGAATTCAGTATTATCATGGACGAGCAGCCCAATTTGTTAAAATTGGGGTCTTGAGAGAAAAAAAAATAATATGGAGTCCGCTATATCCCGGAGGAGCAACCCAATTTGTTACGCACTGGCTTTTAATATGAAAAATTAATCTCCTATTTTAATTTTAAGTGGCTCGTTGTAAACAGGGCCTGACAATGGACGATACCATAGAGTCAACATTATAAAGATACGACACCCAAAACAGTTTCTAGTTACAATTAATACGATTTATTAAGTCTTAAGATAATTACAAAAGAAAAGAAAATATAAAGACAATCTTCAACTTACAGTATGGTAGATCTTGTACACAGTTAACACAGTTAGAATAATGTGCCAATGAATAATGATGAATGCGAAATAAACACGTACATAAGAACACGAAGAACAATACACGTCTCGTAAAGTTCATAATTTCTATCTGAATCTCCGACTGCATCTCTCCCGATCTGTAAATCCCTTATATAGGTGGGTCTACCGACGCGTAAGCCCTGCCTTCCAGAAGCTACTCAGCATTTGTTTACATTTCTAGAACAATCGCAAACATTCTACAAAACACTAGGAGGCAGTCTTACAAGGTTTAATTGGAAAGGCGGTAGTCAACAAGATACATCAAACGAATAGGTAACGCCCACAACAACGCTAACGTCTGCTAGGGATGTAATTTGGGACAATCAAAATTCAAGCACGGGGAAAGCGTGTAAAATGTTATACATAACAGTGTATAAAAGATGGATATCATGGAAAGACAGTCGCCAAAGTACCTCCAGAAAGGAGTCAATTTAATGACTAGCGGCCGTTGGTAGCGGGTGTGTTGGAATTTAGTGGCTTGACCCAACGACGGGATAAATAATAGAAATAAATATATCTTTAATTGAAATATTGTGACATTTATAATTATTTAATTATAGTTATTTTATTAATTTATTTAAAAAGTTTTTGCACTGAAGTTCATTTATGTAATTTGTGTGTGTGTGTGTTTGTGTGTGTGTGTTTGTGCGTGTGTTTTGTTTATTGTTTGTTTGATTGTTTGTTTGTTTTAAAATTTTGCACACAAGAAATTGATGCTCTAAAACTGTGCACAAATTGTATGATTTTGCACCCGAACCAGCAAACCCTAGAGGGAACATTGGTGATAGTGTACGATTTTTAAGAGAGTGGGGGGTAACAGGTCTGTGATATGTTTGCCCTTCAGATTTGAGCACGCACGATTGTTATATTTCAATTGCTGTGGCCTGCCACCTTTGTGTGTTGTATTTTTGATAGTGTTGTTTTTTAATGGTCGCAAGTATAAATAATAAAAATAAATGTAGCTTTTATTGAACTATTTTGACTACAATTTATAAGTTCCGCGTGGTGCTGGCAAACTTTTGGCACCCACTGTATGTATGTATGAGTTTTGCACACGAACCAGCAAACATTTAAAATTAAAAAAAAAAAAAAATTATATTTAAAAAGTGGTGGAGTTCGTTGTACACAGGATCATTGGGCTAGGGGAGTTGGGACGAGGTTGGGTGATAGGCCAATCACATCGAGTGGACCACGACTTGTTAGGCACTCAAGTCAAGGGGTCCTGTGAGTGATGGTTCATCTGGACCTCTTGAAGTAGCACTCTGTTTGGCGCGAGTGGGGTCCGGGTGGATTCTAGATTGAATCAAAGTCCTATGATCTGCGACAAGAAATCCACCCAGAATGTATCCCCAAATCATAGGCATATATACCTAATGGTAAAAAATGGCTCTAAACTATAGGGCTAAAGTTCAGTACTCTGTAGTGTTCTGTCAAATTGTATTAAGAAACAATCAATCAGCAAGTGCTTCAGATAGGATGTCATGATTCATGATACGTGACAGCCTAATTTTTTTGGCACAAACATAATTTAATTGAATAATATTACTTTTAGTGGTCCAGAAAATGAAATTTAATATTTGTATATAGTTTTCCCCCTTAGTTATTTTTTTTTTTAGGCAAGGTTATGTCCTCTTTTAGAGTTCGTTTTGTGTTGTATTTTTAATAGTTAAGTTTGTCGGACATTTTGGAGCTGCTATGAAACTTTTTTTGCGCTAGGATTTTGTCTGAAATTTCTTGTCATTGCAATTTTTAACTCAAAGCTTACTTAACGCTACGCATATTTATCCTTAGGCCCTATATATTCGGTTGACGAACAGCTATAGATACACGTTCAAACTGTGCTCGCAGCTGCTATTAATAAATCTAAGGAACTATTGTGCAAGTAAAAAAATAATAAATATCATAAGCATTTCATTATTTCCATTTCATGCGCTGACAATAACAAAAATGTATTTTTGTTATGATGTCTTTCTTCTTTTTTAAAAAAAATAATGCCTGATTTTTTGCAGTAGATTAAACAAAATAAAAATACTTTCCTTTTCAATTTCTTGGAATAAAAAGATCAAGGGATCTTAATCGATTTTATCGGTAATCGATTTCTCTGCATTTTCTTAATTGTAATCGCCAGTTTTGTAAAAAAAAAAAAAAAATTTAAATGTTCAGTTTTTTAGGAATGTTCCCCCAATGTTTTAGAGTCATTGATATTTTTAGTGGGCAATAAAAAAACTATCGATAAAGTCGATAAGGGGTATCGTGATTTCAAAAATTCTTTGATTCCATTTATGACTTCGTGGAAAAGGGGGGCTACCCTTAAAATGTCCCCATAAAATTACTAAAAAAATACACTTCAGTTTCAGAATTTTAAAATAAAAGGTACAGTTACGAAAGAAAGCTTAGGCCATGGAATTTTCTACTGTAAATACCAATAAAATAAAATAATATATAGTTTAGTTTTATAAATTCGGTGGTTTCCTCGAAATCTCATTTAATATTTGTGGGACACTTCATTTTTTTATATTTTTACCAGTAGCGTCTCTTTGACCTTATGTACACCCATGAGACGCTAGCTGCAAACTGACTGTCTTGACACAGCAGTGCGTCGTCTGCAGGGTAAAGCTGTGACGCGCGAAAGTATTTAATTAATTTTTGTTAAACCACGCTTGCAATGAATTAAGTACATTTATAAACACAGTGGCGCCAAAGGTATATGATATTAAAAGTAGAGCACGTCAAACAAGATTTTTTTTCTTATGCTTTTGAAGAAATGGTGTTAATATCTCACAAATCTTAAAAACTGATTCTAAACAGGAATGAGTTGGCTCTGACGAGGCCGTGTGCTGGTCGTGTGTCAAGGTGAAGGTGCTGGTCGTGTGACGTAAGGTGCTGGTCGTGTGACGAGGTGAAGGTGCTGGTCTTGTGACTTAAATTTCTGATAGTGTGACGTAAGGTGCTGGCCGTGTGACGTTAGGTGCTGGTCGTGTGACGTCAGGTGCTGGTCGTGTGACGTCAAGAGCTTGTCCCGTACGAGGTCAGTTGCTGGTCGAGCTGCGATGTCAGGTGTTGTTCGTGTAAAGAAGTGAAAGTGATGTTCATGTGACAAGGTCAGGTGCTTGTTTTGTAACAGGCCAGCTGCTGGTCGTGTGACGAGGTCGTGTGTACGAATTAAGGCAAATGATGCTTACATTTTTTAAGGAAAATAATCAAATTGAATTGTGTGATCTAATTCAAACAAAATAACTTTCTGCACACAAATGTTTTTCCTTGATCTTGCGGACATTATCATATATTCAGATAAAATGAACACCAGTTTACAAAGAAAATGAGAAAATTTCAAAGATTTATAAAACGAGTGTTACGTGAGACAAGATAATGATCAGGAAATGTGAAGTTGGAAAAAAGAAAATTCGGAAAAGATTTCCCGAAAATCTGAGAGTGAGCTAAAATGTGATAATACATGACCAAATGTGGACCTTGTGACGTTATTCCAAGAGAGAGTTATCTTTGGGTCCCAGATGTTAAAATCCAAGGCTGTGATCCGTCGATTTCAACTGAGTGATGAACTTTTCACATATGGGAGCAGAATTCGAAGAAATGACACATGTTGGAAATGAGTTAAAAGGATGCATAAAGTGGGTGATACAGCTTTTGCACAGAGGTGAGTAGCGAAGCTCTGAGGCGGCGTCTTTTTCACAGGAACTAGAGCGGAGCTGCTGATATTTCATCCTTCTACCAGCTCCAAAAACTATTCAGTAATAAGTTAAAAAGCAGTTATAATGTGTACTGTTTAATTTTTTTTAAAGGTATCAATTTATTAAAATAGTTGCCTGACTCTTCTACCAGCTATATTACCACAAACTAATATACCTATGTTGACCAACCCTTCTACCAACTATATTACCACAATCCTATATTGCTGTTACCTCACGACATTTTTTCTTGGCATAATTCATGTTAAGAAATTTGAAATTATTTTCTACTATTTAGTGCGTTTTAATCTGTCCTTGACTGAATTTTAACAAATAATATATGTTATTACCTATGTATTTTTTATTCTTGACATACTTTATTTCATCTGTCTCTAACTACATAATGGCAACATATCCCCACCTCCCGCATGACTGACATACAATTAAGCTAAATGGTATTCCTCTTTTATGGGAAATACTGTTCACATTTATTTTTTTAAATACAAGTTTTAATATTCTTTATCACTCAGGAATCCTCAATATTTTTCTCGAAGGCCCTTGGCCCTTAGTTCGTTATATAACAATTTATGGTCTTTTCCATAACTAGGGGTTTTAAAGAGGGGGCTTGTTAATGAGTGGGACGGACTCACAGCAAGACGGAGCTTGTTAATGAGGGGGACGGACTCACACACGGGAGTGAGTGTGTTAATGGGTGGGGTTGATTCAAAACTAGGAGGACGCGTGTTAATGAGCGGGACAGACTCAAAACATTGGGATAGATTGTTAATGAGTAAGACGGATTCAAAACTAGGAGAGCGCATGTTAATGAGTGGGGTGGACTCAAAACTAGGAGGGAGCATGTTAATGAGTGGGATGGACTCAAAACTAGGAGGGAGCATGTTAAAGAGTGGGACGGACTCAAAACTAGGAGGGAGCATGTTAATGAGTGGGGTGGACTAAAAACTAGGAGGAGCATGTTAAAGAGTGGAACGGACTCAAAACTAGGAGGGGGCATGTTAATGAGTGGGACGGACTCAAAACTAGGAGGAGCATGTTAAAGAGTGGGACGGACTCAAAACTAGGAGGGGGCATGTTAATGAGTGGGACGGACTCAAAACTAGGAGGAGCATGTTAAAGAGTGGGACGGACTCAAAACTAGGAGGGGGCATGTTAATGAGTGGGACGGACTCAAAACTAGGAGGAGCATGTTAAAGAGTGGGACGGACTCAAAACTAGGAGGGGGCATGTTAATGAGTGGGACGGACTCAAAACTAGGAGGAGCATGTTAAAGAGTGGGACGGACTCAAAACTAGGAGGGGGCATGTTAATGAGTGGGACGGACTCAAAACTAGGAGGAGCATGTTAAAGAGTGGGACGGACTCAAAACTAGGAGGGGGCATGTTAATGAGTGGGACGGACTCAAAACTAGGAGGAGCATGTTAAAGAGTGGGACGGACTCAAAACTAGGAGGGGGCATGTTAATGAGTGGGACGGACTCAAAACTAGGAGGAGCATGTTAAAGAGTGGGACGGACTCAAAACTAGGAGGGGGCATGTTAATGAGTGGGACGGACTCAAAACTAGGAGGAGCATGTTAAAGAGTGGGACGGACTCAAAACTAGGAGGGGGCATGTTAATGAGTGGGACGGACTCAAAACTAGGAGGAGCATGTTGAAGAGTGGGACGGACTCAAAACTAGGAGGGAGCATGTTAATGAGTGGGATGGATTCAAAACTAGGAGGGGGCATGTTAAAGAGTGGGATGGATTCAAAACTAGGAGGGGGCATGTTAAAAAGTGGGACGGATTCAAAACTAGGAGGAGCATGTTAAAGAGTGGGATTGATTCAAAACTAGGAGGAGCATGTTAAAGAGTGGGATTGATTCAAAACTAGGAGGAGCATGTTAAAGAGTGGGATGGATTCAAAACTAGGAGGGGGCATGTTAATGAGTGGGAAGGATTCAAAACTAGGAGGGGGCATGTTAATGAGTGGGACGGACTCAAAACTAGGAGGAGCATGTTAAAGAGTGGGACGGACTCAAAACTAGGAGGGGGCATGTTAATGAGTGGGACGGACTCAAAACTAGGAGGAGCATGTTAAAGATAAAGAGTGGGACGGACTCAAAACTAGGAGGGGGCATGTTAATGAGTGGGACGGACTCAAAACTAGGAGGAGCATGTTGAAGAGTGGGACGGACTCAAAACTAGGAGGGAGCATGTTAATGAGTGGGACGGACTCAAAACTAGGAGGAGCATGTTAAAGAGTGGGATGGATTCAAAACTAGGAGGGGGCATGTTAATAAGTGGGACGGATTCAAAACTAGGAGGAGCATGTTAATGAGTGGGATTGATTCAAAACTAGGAGGAGCATGTTAAAGAGTGGGATGGATTCAAAACTAGGAGGGGGCATGTTAATGAGTGGAAAGGATTCAAAACTAGGAGAGAGCATGTTAATTAGTGGGATGGATTCAAAACTAGGAGGAGCATGTTAAAGAGTGGTACGGACTCAAAACTAGGAGGGGGCATGTTAATGAGTGGGATGGACTCAAAACTAGGAGGGAGCATGTTAAAGAGTGGGACGGACTCAAAACTAGGAGGGAGCATGTTAAAGAGTGGGACGGACTCAAAACAAGGAGGAGCATGTTAAAGAGTGGGACGGACTCAAAACTAGGAGGGGGCATGTTAATGAGTGGGACGGACTCAAAACTAGGAGGAGCATGTTGAAGAGTGGGACGGACTCAAAACTAGGAGGGAGCATGTTAATGAGTGGGACGGACTCAAAACTAGGAGGAGCATGTTAAAGAGTGGGATGGATTCAAAACTAGGAGGGGGCATGTTAATGAGTGGGACGGATTCAAAACTAGGAGAGAGCATGTTAAAGAGTGGGACGGACTCAAAAGTAGGAGTGAGCATGTTAATGAGTGGGACGGATTCAAAACTATGAGGCAGCATGTTAATGAGTGTGACTGACTCATGACGATGAGATGAAAGCACCAAAGTGCTTGTGTAGATGTATATATTTGATTTATTTTTGTAATGTAATAGGTTTCATATTTTGTAATAGGAATAGTAGAAAAATAAAGTTATTTTTTTTTTTTATTCATTTAGCTTTGGTATCGTTTTTTTTTTTTTTTTTTTCTCTCTCTTTCAAAAATGTTCTTTTAATCTTAGTTTATTTTGTACTTTGCTACCTGTAGTTTTGTTGGAGGTTCAAAGTTCAACCCGCTTAAACATTCAATCCCAGACACAGGTCTTAACTGTGGCCTTTTTTAAAACCAATTTTTAGGTCAAATTTTTTACGGTAGATATACACCGTCTATAGTTTGAAGTAGATCACATCCAGCTGCTTATACTTACTGTTGACCTAGCGCTCCAGTCCTGGGATTTGATCTATGTCTGAGTCTCACGTTGGCCTTCATCTAGTGAGACTTACCCCTGGAACAAAATAGAGGATATGATGTCTGTCAAATCATAAATATGGCGTCATGAGGATAGTCCAGTTCCAAGCCCGATGGCGAGAAAAGAATCTGATGGTTTTGTTATATGCAGTTGGATATGGTTTTGTTTTGTAACGAATCGGATGCCGAAAATTATAAAATTCCAGCTACAAAACTCGATCTCTAATATAGGTTGAAAGCATTCAACTCCAATAAGACCTTTTTGTCAGGTCCCATAGTCACCATGACCTGTCAGTCTACAAGTTGAAAGTATTCAACTCCAAGTAAACCTTATTATCTGGTCACATATAGTCACCATGACCTGTCAGTCTACAACAGCGGTTCGCAACCTGTGGGTTACCGACCCCTTTGGGGGTCGAAAGACCCTTACACACGGTTCACTTACGACCATCGGAAAATACAATATTTAGAAAGTAGCAACGAAGATAATTTGATGGTTGGGGGTCACCGCAACATGAGGAACTGTATTAGAGGGTCGCGGCATTAGGAAGATTGAGAACCACTGGTCTACAAGTTGAAAGCTTTCAACTCCAAGTTAACTTTCAATGTTGTCCCATATAGTGACCAGGATCTGTCAGTAAAGGTATTGTTCACATTCTCACATTATCTCAACAATCATATATTTTCTTTATTTTACATTTGTCGAAAAATACAATTATCTGCCCTTGTTTGATCCGCTCCATAAAATGTCCCATGTGTTTTATTTTATTGCTAGCTGATACGATCTGGGAGATTTCCCTTGCTTGTCCAGAAATGGGTCTCAAAGTGTACTGACGTGTGACTTTATCTATACAGTGATTTTAACACATCTCATATCTTAGGCTCACTGCTAGTATCAGAGACAGCTTCTATTATGGAAATCACTCTCAGTAATATAGGTAACTGCGATTATTAGTTGTCACGTCCGAAAATGTGCATCTATGCAATTGACGTCCTTGCCAGCAATGTATATCATTTTTTGTCATTAGTATTGGAAGTATATTTGAGTATATAGTTGACATCTTTGACAGTTATGGGTGTCTCTCTCAGTTATGGATGTCTCTCTCAGTTATGGATGTCTCTCTCATGTATGGATGTCTCTCAGTTATGGATATCTCTCCCAGTTATGGATGTCTCTCTCAGTTAGGGATGTCTCTCTCAGTTATGGATGCCTCTCACAGTTATGGATGTCTCTCCCAGTAATGGACGTCTCTCCCAGTAATGGACGTCTCTCTCAGTAATGGACGTCTCTCTCAGTTATGGGCGTCTCTCTCAGTAATGGACGTCCCTCTCAGTAATAGACGTGTCTCTCAGTGATAGATGTCTCTCTCAGTAATAGACGTGTGTCTCAGTAATAGACGTCTCTCTCTTTCAGTAATGGACGTATCTGCCAGTAAGGGACGTCCCTCAGTAATGGACGTCTCTCAGATAGACGTCTCTCTAAGTAAAAGACTTCTCTCTCTTTCAGTAATGGACGTTTCTCAGTAATGGACGTCTCCTCTCATTAAAGTTTCCGCCAGTAATGGACAACTACGTCAGTAATGGACGACTCTGTCAGTAATGTAGTCTGTCAGTAATGGATGACTCTATCAGGAAAGGAAGTCACTGCTAGCACTAAGAACCGATAAAGTATCCACCGGCCCATTCGCGTATCTCTACGCCTCTGTCAACACATTTCTTACTTTCCAAGATCCGTACATATACAACCCTGTCAGCACAGTTCTTGAATTGACAGATAAAGTCCTTTTCAAGTTTCCAGTTGGAGTCTCTTGATACCAGCCAACTCTCGCAACCACGTAACCCCTCACTACCACACGAGGCTTCACAACCACACGATGAATCACGGTAGCACACAGTTGAACTGTTTGATGGTGGCCTACATAGTGTATGCTTTCATTACTTTCATCTCTGTATGCCATATGATATGGTGCTCTTAAACATTATGTGACAAGAAAGTTATCAAGTAATGGAGTATCACTATCACATATTACATGACAGTTATCAGGTTAACGATATGTGTACTAACAATTAGCGTCACTTGAATTATGTTCAGCGAATGGTAAGATCGCCTTCGTGGGTTTTTACTGGTAAAGATCTATTTGTGGAACATTTAACGTAGAGAGTCAAGCTTACTTTAAGCCCTAAGTAAAGCGCTCACATCGGGTACAATGCACCTTCTTGTGCCCAAGACAAATGTGCAGGCAAATATTTGAAGGAGAAGAAGAGGCGAGCTGTTGTGGGGTATCAGGCACCCCCCCCCCTTTTTCCTCCCTCACCTCTGGGCGGTCGACTACACAGAGAAACGTTGTCATCTAGCATCAGGGTCCATAATCAGTGAGGGTCCGTAATAAGTGAGGGCCCATAATCAGTGAGGGCCCATTATTTGAGTGTGATAGGATGTCTAAGAATAAATTATTTCATTTTTAATTTGGTTTGTAATCAAATACTCGTCGTTTTTTTAAAAACAAGAGGTTTGGTCAATGGACATCCTCAAAGTCACAAACATGAACCTTCAGCAGGCCTTACAGCTTGAGACAGTTGGCTTGCTGTACCTTTTCGTCACGACTCCCTGGTAAAAGTGGTCAGAAGGAGATTGTGGGTTTTGGTGGCGGGGACCGTTCGTGGACGGGGTGGGGGGGGGGAGAGAGAGGGGGTGTTGAGAGGCGCTCCTGGCTCATTTAGGAAGGTCTGTCAACCAAATCTGAACAATGGTAATCTGAAAAATGGTAATCTGAACAATGGTAATCGGAACAATGGTAATCCTAACAATGATGATCTGAACAATGGTGATCTGAACAATGGTAATCTGAACAATCGTAATCTGAACAATGGTAATCTGAACAATGGTAATCTGAACAATGATGATCTGAACAATGGTAATCTGAACAATGGTAATCTGAACGGCTAACCTTTTCCAGAAGACCCCCGTCCCAAAAATGCATTTAAAAACAAAACACAAACCCTTCCTGGCACTACACACACACAAGCCCCACTTTACCTACACAAGCCCCACTTCACCTACACAAGCCCCACTTCACCTACACAAGCCCCACTTTACCTACACAAGCCCCACTTTACCTAGACAAGCCCCACTTCACCTACACAAGCCCCACTTCACCTACACAAGCCCCACTTTACCTACACAAGCCCCACTTTACCTAGACAAGCCCCAAGTTACCTAGACAAGCCCCACTTTACCTAGACAAGCCCCACTTTACCTAGACAAGCTCCACTTTACCTACACAAGCCCCACTTTACCTAGTCAAGCCCCACTTTACCTAGACAAGCCCCACTTTACTTAGACATGCCCCACTTTACCAAACTACGTGTTCACCTTTTGGTCTGCATTTTATTGGGTTGAATAGAGCTATGGAAGACATCCTATTTACTTAAGCTCTCTCTCTTCATTTCTTACTATCTTCAATCCATATGGAATTTGCGGGGGAAATATTTGGCAAATGAAATTAGACTCAATCCGAAAATAAATTTTAAGAACATAAATTGTTTTCCCCGCCCTTGATACTGTTTTCCTAGCCGTGAATGACTGTAATCTTACACAGGAGTTGTATAAACATATAGACGGTGTTGGTCCACCAGGGGCGCGTCCAGCCTTGACTGTCTGTCTTCCTGGCCGTGACTGACTGTCTTCCTGGCCGTGACTGACTGTCTTCCTGACCGTGACTGACTGTCTTCCTGGTCGTGACTGACTGTCTTCCTTTCCTTGACTGACTGTTATCTGGAGTCCTTTAAAACCGATTTAAAGACACATCTATTTCGCAAACACCTTCTGGGATGATTGTCAACATTATTTTCCAGTTAATGCATAATGGCTGTGTTGCTTATGGTTGAAATGGCTAGAAAGACTTTGCCATTGTATGCTTGTACTTAGTTTTTGTAGTGTTGCGTTTGTTATAGATGTGGTAAACTATAGATTTGTTTTTTGTTGACTTTGTACCGCGCTTCGAGCCTTTGGGGATGAAGCGTGTTTTTGAAATGAACTTTATTATTATTATTATTATCTTGGCCGTGACTGGCTGTCTTCCTGGCCGTGACTAACTGTCATCCTGGCCGTGACTGACTGTCTTCCTGGTCGTGACTGACTGTCTTCCTGGCCTTGACTGACTGTTATCTTGGCCGTGACTGGCTGTCTTCCTGGCCATGACTGACTGTCATCCTGGCCGTGACTGGCTGTCTTCCTGGCCGTGACTAACTGTCTTCCTGGTCGTGACTGACTGTCTTCCTGGCCCTGACAGACTGTCTTCCTGGCCGTGATTGACTTTCTTCATGGTCATGACTGGCTGTCTTCCTGGCCGTGACTGACTTTCATCCTAGCCGTGACTGACTGTCTTCCTTTCAAGAGACATACTATTTGAAGTAGTAAAAAAAAATTATTAAAAAGCAAAATGTAACACATATTGTCTTCCTGGCCGTGATTGACTTTCTTCATGGTCATGACTGGCTGTCTTCCTGGCCGTGACTGACTTTCATCCTAGCCGTGACTGACTGTCTTCCTGGCCGTGACTGACTGTCTTCTTGGCCGTGACTGTCTGTCTTCCTGGCCATGACTGGCTGTCTTCCTGGCCCTGGCCGTGACTGACTTTCATCCTGGCCGTGACTGACTTTCTTCCTGGCCGTGACTGCGTGACTGACTGTCTTCCTGGACTGACAGACTGTCTTCCTGGCCCTGACTGACTGTCTTCCTGGCCGTGACTGACTGTAATTTTACACAGGAGTTGTATAAACATATAACCGGTGTTGGTCCCCCAGGGGCGCTTCATCTTACTGGAAACACCCCTGACACAGTGTTTCTTTTAGGCTTTTCTCGTGGTTGAGGGGCGGGGGGGGAGCTGTTTTCCCAGAGAAAGTTAAGGGCAACCCCTCCCACTTTATTTTTTGGAGAGAAATCTGATAACCGAAAATATACATTTTTTATAAAGACCAGATTATGTCATTTTTTTTTTTTTTTTTTTTTTTTAAAACTCCGATTTTTTTTTTTTTTTTTTTTTTTTTTTTTTTTAAATATCAACGGGTGACTTTCACCGATTACAATTAGTTAAATCATTAAAATATCGCTATGCTCGATATATTTGATGATCAGTTAAAATTTCGATTATGGTGCCAATCACATTTTTGTTTTGCTTTTTTTGTTTGTTTTTGTTTCCTGTTTAAGAAACATTTCTGTTTTCTAAATCGCCAATTTTAAAATAAATTCTTTTTACTTGGTTAAAAAAAAAAAGTGTCTTAGATCAAATAGATAATTTGTAATCTATCGGGAAAAAAAACGTTAGTTTCAAAGCCAGATAAACACTTCAATCAACTGAATATAGGGAAATGTATACTAAATATTTATAAGATTTCCCTCAGATATCAGCACACAATAAATAGTTGATGTCTTTTTTAATACTATTTCATGTCTTATTAAAATCATATACGATTTATAAAAAAAAAAATTCCAGTTTTAAAAATCCATCAAATGTAATGACCTTCCTACAAAACGGTATAGCCTATATTTTGTTTCATTTTAAATCTGTTAAAATTTGGAAA
Source organism: Lymnaea stagnalis (assembly GCA_964033795.1). Taxonomy (NCBI): domain Eukaryota; kingdom Metazoa; phylum Mollusca; class Gastropoda; family Lymnaeidae; genus Lymnaea; species Lymnaea stagnalis. The sequence goes on along the minus strand of CAXITT010000567.1, from coordinate 138,468 downwards.
TATTTAGAAAAGGTCATTATTATACGTAAGTTTTGGTGTGTCTTGAAGTATTATTTTTTTCATTTGCGTGCAAATGAATGCTTTAAGTGATTTTTTTTTTTTTTGGTTGAACCCCTTTTTTAGGCAATAAAAAAATATTTTATTTATTAAGTAGTTTTTTTTTTTTTTTTTTTTTTTATTTAATAAAAATTTTAAAACCATATTGCTATTTAGTATTATGATAAAAATTAAATTTTGTTATGTGCTAAAATGCATTTTTTTGCATTTTGAAATGATTAAAAAATTTCTGTAGAAAGGCTCAATGAGCCCCGTCCCTATACTCTGCCCCTGCTTTTACTCGAGAGCCTTTTCCACGATCAATTTTTGCTTTCCTCACACCAATCCATGTGCAAGTACTGGGTTGTATCTAAACTTATGCCAAAAGATTATCCATAGGTGTGCCTCAACCGGTGTAAATTCATTTTGTGTATGGCACTAGGCGCCATAATGCTCATTTCTTCCTTCCACTCAGATCTAACTAATACTTTTATTCTCCACGCTTGGATTCACAGCTGCTGTAGATCTTTTTCCACATCATCTCTCCATCTCAGCCTAGGTCTGCCTTTGAGCACTCTCCTCCTCTCTGGATGCTTGAACAAAATCATTTCCCCCGTCAAACACTGCATTCCGGTATACGCCAAATGCACCTCTGGATTTTGAAATAATCATACTTTTCTGGGGAGGGGCTCCCTAGACCCCCTCCCCAAAAGTTTTTCCTTTCTCCCTTCCATGATACAAACGTCTCAGTTGTCCAAAAATGCCGCTCCTTCACTTAAAGAAAAAAGGGAAAAACCCCTTCCTAAGATACTGACAGTGCCCACCCGAACTTCGGTCCAGCTGCGTTAGCCCCGTTGAGTTGGTTCTATTTCTAGATCTGTTCGTGTGCGGCTATCAGAGCTCAGTGTCAAAACTTGTATTTAACGTGTGGGGCCCAAAATGGATCATGTTATTTGAAGTACTACTCTAAATAGATCTGGTTACTTGAAGTGGGGCCCTAAATAGATCACTTTATTTTGTTGTCTGCTTGAGCAGATTTAATGAAAACAACATTACCAGCACAATATTGTACACACACACACGCATATATATATATATGTATATAAGATTTTCATTCAGAGACGTGTTTCAACGCAATAAAAAGTAGAAAATAATTTAAAATTTCTTAAAATACATTTCGCAAAAAAAGATTGAAAAGTGTTGGGTAGGCCTTTTTTTATTTAGACGATAAAAAATGCTCAAAACATCTAAAATTTTATACTTATTTAAAAATACGGAACGTCTTATCTTCGCTATTTTCTAATTATACATTTGAACGATGCGGACAATTTTCGTAATTTTCGTTTGAGGATACAAGACGCCATAATTCGATTCAGTTACACACGTTTAAAAAATCGTTTTTAGATGTTGAGACTTCACAATAAGTAGAAAGTAGCGTAACACATTCTTCCTTTAGTATCCGGGTAACACCGGGTCATATCTTCTAGTTTAAAAAAAATAATAATAATATTGTTTGAATGAAAATATGTCCAGCATTGTTTTCCAAATAAACACTTAAATATTACATAATTGATAAAGATTTTCATTCCTTAAATCTGTCGTGGAAGACATTCGTAACTATTCATTATCAATCACTTTAAAAAAAAAAAAAAAATTAAATTCATGAACCAATAAAATATTTTTGACCCAGAGACGGATCTACACACATAAAATAAAACAGCTCTAAATCGTGGCGACCCCGGGCGGCCCTTACCCTTGCGACGCCCATGGTTGATAATGAGTTGACTCGACTCTTGATATCTTGACCTATATTACGGGCGGACGGACACAAGGGCAGACGATTGTAAGCACTGGCAGGCGTATGAANGACTTGGAACGGGATACTTTCCTAACAGAAGCTTGCAACCCATCAGAAGCCAGTACAAATTACGCAGTCGTTTGCATTTATTTGTATCATGTGTGAGTCGTCGGATCTAACAGCTTTATTCGACGTACACAAGGACAATCTTATGAAAGCCTATACGAGATGCTTTCCTGTTGGAGACATAGCTCTCTCGTTGACACTAAAAGAAATTGAATCTGTCCCTCCAACGCATGGAAAGTCATTGGCAGATTTCGGCCTAGAACTTCCAGACGGCTACTAGAAAGCATCACCGTATTTCTCCTTATACTGGTCTCTTACTCCAGTGTGAATTAATGATCGCGCGTACTACTTTATTAATAGTTGAATTAGCATTGACACCTTTAAAAACTCTATATACCATTCTCATATTTCTGATGTATATATATAAATATGCCAATTTTATTTGTCTCATTTCCCCATATTGATTTGTGTTCCCCCCCCTTTTCTCTTGTAGCAACGTTCACATATTTATGTGTGTCACTTTCCCATAATGATGTTTGCCACTGTCCATATTTGTTTGTGCCATTGTCACATATTATCGGTACGGTACCGATTACCTTCATCCCATATGTATCTGTACTAATTACCATTGTCCCATATTTATTAACATTATTAACTGGTAGCACTGTCAAATATTTAGTGTTACCATTGTCCCATATTTATTAACCGGTAGCACTGTCAAATATTTAGTGTTACCATTGTCCCATATCTATTAACTGGTAGCACTGTCAAATATTTAGTGTTACCATTGTCCCATATTTATTAACTGGTAGCACTGTCAAATATTTAGTGTTACCATTGTCACATATTTATTAACTGGTAGCACTGTCAAATATTTAGTGTTACGATTGTCCCATATTTATTAACTGGTAGCACTGTCAAATATTTAGTGTTACCATTGTCCCGTATTTATTAACTGGTAGCACTGTCAAATATTTAGTGTTACCATTGTCCCGTATTTATTAACTGGCAGCACTGTCAAATATTTAGTGTTTCCATTGTCCCGTATGTATTAACTGGTAGCACTGTCAAATATTTAGTGTTACCATTGTCCCGTATTTATTAACTGGTAGCACTGTCAAATATTTAGTGTTACCATTGACCCCATATTTATTTGGGACACTGTCTCATTTTCATTCGATGTGAGTCATAGCTGGATGTGAAGAACAAATCTGTTAGTTGGCTTTAAGTCCGATATATAAAGCTTATTTTGATCCTTACTGTACACTCAATTCAACTGTTATAGGAATACAGTAGATTGAACGCAGTTGTCAGTAAATCTCATGGTATTGAACTTAGCTGTCAGTAAATCTCATGGTATTGAGCTTAGCTGTCAGTAAATCTCATGGTATTGAACTTAGCTGTCAGTAAATATCATGGTATTGAACTTGGCTGACAGTAAATGTCATGGTATTGAACTTATTTGTCATCAATCTCATAGTATTAAATGTAGCTGTCATTAATCTCATAGTATTGAACGTAGTTGTCATTAATCTCATGGTATTGAATGTAGTTGTCATTAATTTCATGGTATTGAACGTAATTGTCATTCCTCCCATGGTATTGAACCTATTTGTCATCAATGTCATGGTATTGGATGTAGTTGTCATTAATTTCATGGTATTGAACGTAATTGTCATTCCTCCCATGGTATTGAACGTATTTGTCATCAATGTCATGTTATTGAATGTAGTTGTCATTAATTTCATGGTATTGAACGTAATTGTCATTCCTCCCATGGTATTGAACCTATTTGTCATCAATGTCATGGTATTGGATGTAGTTGTCATTAATTTCATGGTATTGGTTTTCGCTATCATTAATCTCATGGTTTTGAACGTAGTTGTCATTAATCTTATGGCATAGAATTTAGATGTCATTAACCTTATGGTATTGAATGTAGTTGTCATTATTCTCATGGTATTGAAAGTAACTGTCATTAAGTTCATGTGTCATTTTTCATCTATCGAATTACTCTGTGAACTCAATCAGCCATTATATTTATACCCAATTAATGTTATGCCCCAATACCCATTTCGCTCAGTCAGCCATTATATTTATACCCAATTAATTTTATGCCCCAATACCCCTTGGGCTCAGTCAGCCATTATATTTATACCCAATTAATGCTATGCCCCAATACCCCTTGCGCTCAGTCAGCCATTATATTTATACCCAATTAATGTTATGCCCTAATACCCCGTGCGCTCAGTCAGATGTCATATTCATACCCGTTTAACGGTGTGCCCTAACGGCATGTTGTTCATGTCTATGAGTGAAAGTTTGCACGGCGACAGCTCGCAGCTCCACTTGTGCGGGAGTCCTGACTGAGGGGCGTGGTCCTACGATAGGGGCGTGGTCCTACGATAGGGGCGTGGTCCCACGCTATACCTTTACGGCTCTCTGATATTGCTCTATAATTGATGAACACCCAGTCCGTTCATACGTGCAGCTCTACAGATGCATTCGTTCCCTCCAAAAATAGTCCCCACTAGCTCAGTCTGTATCAAGACATTGAATTACTTCCAACATTCCAATGACTCTGCTGGTACGTATTCAGAAAGATTGAAAAAGAGTTTTCAAAAGGAAAAAAAAAAGAGTCCGGGGGGGGGGGGTTTAGAGCTTTAAAGTGGTGTTAATTTTTTATTAACCACAAAAAATGTAAGAGCTATCGTGCAAACTAATTCAGCATTAATGCAACCCCCCCCCCACACACACTAAAAAAAAAAGGGTGGGGGGGGGGGGGTTTAGAGCTTTAAAGTGGTGTTAATTTTTTATTAACCACAAAAAATGTAAGAGCTATCGTGCAAACTAATTCAGCATTAATGCAACCCCCCCCCCCACACACACGCACACATTAAAATAAATGACAGGTTCCTGATTTAGCGATGTCTGAGCCAGACACTTAGACGAATCCTTTCACCGGTAGAAGCATACTGCCATAACAGTGGGTCTCGAGCTGTGTGCTTCGACATCTCTTTTTGATTTCTATTCTGTACCGGTTCTAACTGCAGCAAGGCTGGGTTCTTTGATTAGAGAAATAGACTTTGGCTGGTGTTGGAGTCGTGGATCAGAAGTCGAAGCTTTTCTTAAGTCAGAGTGTTGTTTGGCAGAGTGGTCGCAGATTGTGAGATTTGGAGGTTGGAACCTGGTCCTGCATTTGAGGCAAAGAAATGGTTTGATGAGCTGACTGTGCTGCATCCCTGTAACTGCGAATTTCTGTGTCCTGACTGTACACCCCTGTACCTGACTGTGCATCCCTGTACCCTGACTGTACACCCCTGTACCCTGACTGTGCACCCCTGTACCCTAACTGTACACCCCCGTACCCTGACTGTGCACCCCTGTACCCTGACTGTACACCTCTGTACCCTGACTGTGCACCCCTGTACCCTGACTGTACACCACTGTACCCTGACTGTACACCCCTGTACCCTGACTAAACACCCCCTAACCCTTGACTGTGCATCCCTGTACCCTGACTGTACACCCCCGTACCCTGACTGTGCACCCCTGTACCCTGACTGTACACCTCTGTACCCTGACTGTGCACCCCTGTACCCTGACTGTACACCACTGGACCCTGACTGTGCACCCCTGTACCCTGACTGTACATCCCTGTACCCTGACTGTGCACCCCTGTACCCTGACTGTACACCCCTGTACCCTGACTTTAAATTCATATACCCAGTCAAAACTCAAAACTAGATTGAGCCTAACATGTTTTAATTTAAATAAACGTGGGCTAATGGTCTTCCAAATCATGCCTACTACACAAAAACTCTGACTACACAAAAACTCTGACTACACAAAAGCTCTGACTACACAAAAGCTCTGACTACGCAAAAGCTCTGACTACACAAAAGCTGTGACTACACAAAAGCTCTGACTACACGAAAGCTGTGACTACACGAAAGCTCTGACAACAAAAAAGCTCTGACCACATGAAAGCTCTGACTACACAAAAGCTCTGACTACACGAAAGCTCTGACTACTGACTACACAAAAGCTCTGACTACACGAAAGCTCTGACTACTGACTACACAAAAACTCTGACTGCACAAAAGCTCTGACTACAAAAAAGCTCTGACCACATGAAAGCTCTGACTACACAAAAGCTCTGACTACACGAAAGCTCTGACTGCACAAATGCTATGACTGCACAAAAACTCTGACTACACAAAAGCTGTGACTACACAAAAGTTGTGACTACATAAAAGCCCTGACTACACAAAAGCTGTGACTACACAAAAGCTGTGACTACACAAAAGCTCTGACTACACAAAAGCTCTGACTACACAAAAGTTCTTACTGCACAAAAACTCTGACTACACGAAAGCTCTGACTACTGACTGGACAAAAACTCTGACTACACAAAAACTCCGACTACACAAAAGCCCTGACTACACAAAAACTCCTACTACACAAAAGCCCTGACTACACTAAAGACCTGACTACAAAAAAACTCCGACTACACAAAAGCTATGACTACACAAAAGCTCTGACTACACAAAAGCTCTGACAACACAAAAGCAGTGACTACACAAAAGCTGTGACTACACAAAAGCTGTGACTACACAAAGCTCTGACTACACAAAAGCTGTGACCACACAAAAGCTCTGACAACACAAAAGCTGTGAATACACAAAAGCTCTGACTACACAAAAGCTCTGACTATACAAAAGCTCTGACTAGACTTCGTTTAGTAATTACTTTCATAAATACGCCCTGGCAAATCTTAATATTATGAAATCTTAATTTTTTAAAGATTATTTTAACTTACTTACTCTTATAAGTATAATTGAAAATGACAGACATAACTTGGTTTACTGAAAAAATGCCTATTGGCTCAACCGGTGTCTAGTTTAGAACCACCGAAACCCTCCACGGACCACACCGGGACCGAAAAGACACCTTCAGACATGTGTGTACGTCTATTTTTGTTGTCTGGTATGGGGAATTTCCCCTCCTCTCCCCCCCCCCCATACCCCACTTCTTTCTATCCATGTGACGTAAGCAGACCTCCTCGAGATTCCATAAAAAGATTATTTACGACCGGTTTGTCTTGGTTCGCTGTGCACATAAGAGCTATGAATGTGTCACCAGATAAAGGGATCTATTGAATCCGATGTACCTACATGGCATTGGTGTTTGGACAGATAACGCATAGAAAGCAGGCACTCTTGGGACACTGTGACCTCGCACGAAATGGCACAAATTTGTTTTGGTAAAGTGCGAGACGACTTTTTTTTATATTTCTTAATAAACTTAATTATTTGTACAAGAAATTGGGGCGCCATTGTAGCGAGATTATTCCTAGATTGAATGGACTGGTAGCTAAACCAATTACAAAGGCCGATAGCCTTTGGGGGGAAAAAGGGGAGGGGGGCGTTTAAGTTAACGTTAAAAATTATCAATAATAAATTAACAAGTGAAAACAAATCCACCGAATGAGATTAAATAGATCCCGTGTGTGGCAACATAAAATAAACTTAAAGAAAGTTGTTAAAAAAAATAGAATGTATGCCAAATAATTTTTATTTTTTTAAAATTATGACTGTGTAAGCAATCTGGAAACCGTGGTCCAGACAGTGAAATACGGATGTCAAAAATATGTTCTTAGAGCATGGTTTGGACACATTATCTGTGTGAGGAGACATTTGAAACAAAATTATATTAGTGTTGTATTATCTGCTGTAAAAATATTTTGGGAGGAATATTGGATTGAGCTGCTGTGTTGGACAGCTTTGTTGGTTTGAGCTGCTGTGTGGACAGCTTTTTGGATGAGCTGCAGTGTTGGGCAGATTTATTGTATTGAGCTGTAGTGTTGGACAGCTTTATTGGATTGGGCTGCTGTGTTGGACATCACTGTTGATTTGAGCTGCTGTGTTGGACAGCTTTATTGGATTGGGCTGCTGTGTTGGACATCACTGTTGATTTGAGCTGCTGTGTTGGACAGCTTTATAGGATTGAGCTGCTGTGTTGGACAGCTTTATTGGATTGGGCTGCTGTGTGTACAGCTTTATTGGATTGAGCTGCAGTGTGTACAGCTATATTGGAAAGAGCTGCAGTGTTTGACAGCTTTATTGGATTGAGCTGCTGTTTGGACAGCTTTATTGGATTGGGTTGCTGTGTGGACAGCTTTATTGGATTGAACTGCTGTGTTGTACAGCTTTATTGGATTGAGCTGTGTGTTGGACAGCTTTATTGGATTGAGCTGCTGTGTTTGACAGCTTTATTGGATTGAGCTGCTGTGTTGGACAGCATTTTGGGATTGAGCTGCTGTGTTGGACAACTTTATTGGATTGAACTGCTGTGTTGGATAGCTTTATTTGATTGAGCTGCTGTATTGGACATCTTTATTGGATTGAGCTGCTGTGTTGGAGAGCTTTATTGGATTGAGCTGCTGTGTTGGACAGCATTATTGGATTGGGCTGCTGTGTGGACAGCTTTATTGGACTGGGCTGCAGTGGTGGGCAGCATTGTTGTTTGAGCTGCTGTTTGGACAGCGTTATTGGATTGAGCTGCTGTGTTGGACAGCGTTATTGGATTCAGCTGCTGTGTTGGAGAGCTTTATTGGATTGAGCTGCTGTGTTGGGCAGCATTATTGGATTGAGCTGCTGTGTTGGACAGCTTTATTGGATTGAGCTGCTGTGTTGGACAGCATTATTGGATTGAGCTGCTTTGTTGGACAGCTTTATTGGATTGGGCTGCAGTGTTGGGCAGCACTGTTGGTTTGAGCTGCTGTGTGGACAGCTTTATTGGATTGAGCTGCTGTGTTGGACAGCTTTATTGGAAATAGCTACTGTATTGGACAGCATTGTTGGTTTGAGCTGCTGTTTGGACAGCTTTATTGGATTGGGCTGCTGTTTTGGACAGCTTTATTGGATTGAGCTGCTGTGTTGGACAGCTTTATTGGATTGAGCTGCTTTGTTGGACAGCTTTATTAGATTGAGCTGCTTTGTTGGACAGCTTTTTTGGATTGGGCTGCTGTTTTGGACAGCTTCATTTGAATGAGCTTCTGTGTTGGACAGCTTTATTGGATTGAGCTGCTGTGTTGGACAGCTTTATTGGATTGAGCTGCAGTGTTGTACAGCTTTATTGGATTGAGCTGCTAGGTTGTACAGCTTTATTGGATTGAGCTGCTGTGTTGGACAGCTTTATTGGATTGAGCTACTGTGTTGGACAGCATTATTGGATTGGGCTGCTGTGTTGGACAGCCTTATTGGATTGAGCTGCTGTGTTGGACAGCTTTATTGGATTGAGCTGCTGTGTTGGACAGCATTATTGGATTGAGCTGCTTTGTTGGACAGCTTTATTGGATTGGGCTGCAGTGTTGGGCAGCACTGTTGGTTTTAGCTGCTGTGTGGACAGCTTTATTGGATTGAGCTGCTGTGTTGGACAGCTTTATTGGATTGAGCTGCTGTGTTGGACAGCTTTATTGGATTGAGCTGCTGTGTTGGACAGCTTTATTGGAATGCGCTGCTGTGGGACATCTCCTCCTTTGATAAAGATGCTTGAATCTAAAATATATCAGTAATGTATGACGTATTCGTTTATAACTGAAGTTTGCGCTATGGAATCACGAAATTTAACCGAGGGAAAAAAATAATTACAAACAAAAGTGTTTGATCGAGTGTACGATCATCCGTTGCACATATAATAAGTACAAGGCGAACATATCCTATGGTGACCAAACGTCCCGTAAAAACGGAATTGTCCCGTTTTTTTCACGATCGTACCCGGGTGTCCCGAAAAAGACTCTAGGTACGCCTAAATATCCCGTTTCTAAAATCAAACACATTTTCAAATCGCTAAAACTTCCTAATTTATAATACAACTTCGAGTAATATCGTGGCTAGCTGTGTAGCCAGTGCCAGTAGTGATGTGGGCTCGCGTGATGGCTGGACGGGTAATACTGAAAAGAATCTCTTCGCTCATGAACATTCAAATGGACGCACGAAAGAAACAAGATGAGAGTGGCGCCCCTTTCTGCAATCCTACAGGTTCTCTACAATTTCGAAATGTGCTGTTCTTTATATTAGACAAGAAGGGGGTTTTAACAATGGCTGGGACAACAGCCAAATATCCTCAATTTAAATCCTCGGTTAGAGAAGTATTCACTGCAAAATTATTATTTTCGTTTATGACACGCCTCGGAGTTTCAATTAAATTACAAAAGTGAAGGTAAATTTAAAAATATTTCTAGGCCTCAAAATAGTTAAAATGAGCAGATTTCAACAGTTTCCGGTGGAGGCCCTGGGACCCCTCTTTAGTTGGAGGGTATCCCCCCCCCCTAACCCTTCTTGGGTAGTTCATGATTAGGTCACCCTAACATATCCTCACATTGGAGTTGGAGTAGTCTAAATTTAATAGGCATAACTCAGAAAAAAAGCCACTTCAATTTTTTTGAATTAAAAGATTTTAAGTACCCCGCCTCTCACCTGCGCCCCCTTCTCTCCCTCCCTCCGACCCTTCTATCTTGAAACTCCTCAGGTCGCTGTTGAAACGAGGTCCGCTGCCGCACGCGGGGCCCCCCCCCCCCCCCCCCCCCCCCCCCCCCCCCCCCCCCCCCCCCCCCCCCCCCCCCCCCCCCCCCCCCCCCCCCCCCCCCCCCCCCCCCCCCCCC
>CAXITT010000567.1:110216-126551 GCA_964033795.1 Lymnaea stagnalis | reverse complement strand
GGGGGGGGGGGGGGGGGGGGTAATGAGCAGAGAGGGGTCGCTGTAATATTCTCCTACCGTTACGGTCAGATTTAGTTCCTGATTGGTAAGGAGGAAATGGTCTATTTATGGTTAGACATTGAACTCATCAAAGCAAAGATTAGAAATGAACGTAAATATTATATATAACTATGTAGATTCATTAAATTGCATGCTGTGATGTCGACTAAATAACAGTTAAGGAACCAATACTATTTAAAACTAATGTATTCTGTAGCCTCATGTTCTCATATAAAATAAATATTACTTCGACTGTTCATTGTATAATTTATTAATGATGAAAAAGAAGCCTCACGGCTGCTTCTTTAATAAGCTTCCCCCACCCCCCCCCCACCCCACCCGGGCCTTGGTTATGAGTCTTCAGCTTACAATGGCCGTCTTGTGCTGGTGCTGTTAAGTCCAATGAAAAAGAAATCCTTTTTTTTTTACCAAAAAGTTGCCGTCCAGAAGGAAAGCAAAATATCTTCGCTACAACGCCGTGAAACGTGTGTGTGCGTGTGTGTGTGTGTATGTGTGTGTGTGCGTGTGTGTGTGTGTAGACAGGAAGTAAAATAAATTGGACAAGAGCTCTTTGGCATGCCGCAGGTAATCGGCCCGTGTCTTGCTACTTTTAATATCCGTATCACTGTATGGGTTTGGAGAGTAGTGTTGTATGGGTTTGGAGAGTATTGCCGTATGGGTTTAGAGAGTATTACGTATGGGGTTGGAAAGCTCGGAATTAAAGCTGTATCCGGTATGTGAAGGGATGTAAGTGCTTGCTGGGATTGACTTAAGATGATCTGATTTTTTTTAATTAAAAAAAAAATTATATATTTACTCAACAATAATATGTGGGTAGATATAACAGTGTTATTAACAAGCCAAAGTGGTGTCAGTGTAGAGGGAGGGTCCAAAACTACAGACTAGACAAAGAGAAAGAATGAGAACGAATAAAAGAGTATGAGTAAGGGACTGAGTTTTGTGTAGTGCAGTGGTTCCCAACCTTTTTCTCAGGGACCGTGCTGGCCTCAGGGGTGGCCGCGGGGTCCCTGAGAAGTCCTCACGGAGGCCTCGAATCACCCGTTGGGAACAGTTGGTGTAGAGAAAATTAAAGTAGAAATTTGGAACCTGGTTGACAGGGTGAATGAGGAGTGGTAAACCTGGAGTTTGAGACCTGGTTGACAGGTTGAATTAGAAAGTCGTATTTACGTGTAAAAGTCATAAAGTAATTCTATACGTGTAACAATCGGAATGTAATAGTATACACCTGTAACAAGCAGAAAGTCGCCTGTACGTTCAACAGTCAGAACGTCGTTTGTAGCTGTGGCAGTCAGAGAGGATTTCTACTCGTGTAACAATAAGACGGTCGTCTGTTACGAGTAAGTCTAACAGTCAGAGTATTTCTACTCGTGTAACAATAAGACGGTCGTCTGTTACGAGTAAGTGTAACAGTCAGAAAGTAGTCTGCCTGATGGCACAGGGCGCGGGTTGCTATTGATTGGCCGTTCGGTAAACTCACCACGACCGAGCACTCCAGCCTCGCCCATACCATCTCGTATCATATAATCAAAAGTAGCCGATAAGGCAAACACCAGTTGGGGGGGGGGTGTGCAGTCATGCTGTTAACTATTATTTTAATGGGATGTTTACGCACAGACGTTACTATTACCCTGGAAACACATGCTTACGTTTGCAAAGAAGTTGAACACGAATTCTTACTATTTCCGATCTTACTGTCTATTTCGCCTGTGCGCATTGCGTGTCTAGAGATGGAAAAAGCAGTGGCTCTCATGTTATCGTCATGCTCTCAAGTTATCGTGGTACTTTCGAGTTATCGTGATACTCTCAAGATATCATGATACTCACCCCCCCCCTTTTCCCCCATCTCCTCTTTTCTACTCACACAAAAGGAACCGTCTTCGTCTGCCATTTAATTCTTGTTTTTTTTTTTTTTTTTTTTTTTTTTTTGGGGGGGGGGGGGGGGGCGTAAATGTTTAAAATGTGTGGAGGGATAGATACATAATTAAACACTGATTATTTATAAGAAAATTATACTATAATTTTATTATGTATATGCTGATATAATCGCTGATGAACGTTACAACCTTATGTTTTAATCTCTGTAAGGACTGCACCAAGTACTGTCATAGTAATACACAAATACAACACTGGTCTGGTCTCTCTGTACGGACTGCACCTAGTACTGTCATAGTAATACACTAATGCAACACTGGTCTGGTCTCTCTGTACAGACTGCACCTAGTACTGTCATAGTAATACACTAATACAACACTGGTCTGGTGTCTCTGTACAGACTGCACCTAGTACTGTCATAGTAATCCACCACCACAACACAGGTCTGGTCTGATTTTCGCTTTTAACATTCCCAGTATTCCCATTTCAACTTGCTCTGTGACGTACAAGTACGCTTAAGTACACACACGGCATGGACTTGGGAAGGTTTAAATGGAGGTGTGTACACTGTACACACAAGGAGGCTGGCTGGGGGGGGGGGTCGTCTTATGGTCATGAGTTTGCTTATTGACATCTTCCAATAGTATCCACGTGGGACGTTGGACTTAAGTTTTAGACCAGCATGACAGAGATGGAACGTCTTCCAGTTGTATCCGCCTATACTTAAGTCTTAAGACTTAATTGACTTAAGCCATCATGATAGAGGTGAAAAGGGGGTTCTCAGCCCACTGAGACAGGTGAGAAATTGAAGAAAAACAATGAATGTCAAAATATGTCATTATGTTTGGCGGGAAAATTGAACATGTGTTGGTGGGTGTCTTCTGCCAGGTGCATGATCTGCTTGAGGATCCCTTTTGAAGGGGAAGAATCTTCTGACCATGTGTAGTAGTAGTATTAGGGTTACCGGAAATTTGATCGAAAGAAATTTCGTCGATGGTAAATTGATCGACGGAAATTTGATGGAATCTTTTCTTTTTTTTTCAGTTCACACGTTTAAATTTTAGTCAAATTTCTTTTTGAACGTACTATACTATATAGTTAAATAAATGTGTTCAAAAAGAAATTTGAAGCAAAATTTTAACATAAAAACTGAAGATAAAAAAAATATTGGACCAATTTTCCGTTTCCGTTCGATCAGTTTACCGTCGACGAAATTTCTTTCGATCAAATTTCCGGATACGTTGTAGAAGATCCCCCCCCCCCCAAATGCTTGGTGGGTAGTCAGTAAGAAATCGCACGAGAAATTAGAGAAATTAACCGNTTTACCGTTGACGAAATTTTTTTCGATCAAATTTCCGGATAAGGTTTAGAAAATCCCCCCCCCCCCCCAAATGCTTGGTGTGTAGTCAGTAAGAAATCGCACGAGAAATTAGAGAAATTAACCGATAAGGTCATTAACTCTCAGCGACCATGAACACAACTTGATGTTTACCATATAGGTCTAGTCGTGTGTCATTGGTTGATCAGTGTGTTCGTTTTCCCTCTTCTTTTTTTTTGTGTTTTGTTTGTTTAAAGAGGGCACAACAGAATGGATCTAGTCATTGAACAATGGTCGCTCATCACACTGGGGTCCACTGTGCTCTGTTTGGCAATGTCAGTTGTCAGTGGTCGCTCGTCACACTGGGGTCCACTGTGTTCTGTTTGACAATGTCAGACGTCAATGGTCACTCGTCACACCGGAGTCCACTGTGCTCTGTTTGACAATGTCAGTCGTCAATGGTCACTCGTCACACTGGGGTCCACTGTGCTCTGTTTGTAATGTCAGACGTCAATGGTCACTCGTCACACTGGGGTCCACTGTGCTCTGTTTGTAATGTCAGACGTCAATGGTCACTCGTTACACCGGAGTCCATTGTGCTCTGTTTGACAATGTCAGTCGTCAATGGTCACTCGTCACACTGGGGTCCACTGTGCTCTGTTTGACAATGTCAGACGTCAATGGTAACTCGTCACACTGGGGTCCACTGTGCTCTGTTTGTAACGTCAGACGTCAATGGTCACTCGTCACACTGGAGTCCACTGTGCTCTGTTTGGCAATGTTAGACGTCAATGGTCACTCGTCACCAGAGGCGTAGCGTGGTGGGGGCAGGGGGGACAGATTTCCCCGGGCTCCAGCTAGTTAGGGGCGCCAAATTGTGCTTTGATATTATTTTATTGATGAAAATAATGGGTTTGAGAGTTGAAAAAAAGAAAAAGGGGCGCTAAAAATGAATCTTGTCCCCGAGCGCCAAACACCCTCGCTACGCCACTGCTCGTAACACTGGGGTCCACGGTGCTATGTTTGGCAATGTCAGTCGTCAATGGTCTCTCGTCACACTGGGGTCCACTGTGTTCTGTTTGAAAATGTCAGACGTCAATGGTCACTCGTCACACCGGAGTCCACTGTGCTCTGTTTGACAATGTCAGTCGACAATAGTCACTCGTCACACTGGGGTCCACTGTGCTCTGTTTGTAATGTCAGACGTCAATGGTCACTCGTCACACTGGGGTCCACTGTGCTCTGTTTGTAATGTCAGACGTCAATGGTCACTCGTCACACTGGGGTCCACTGTGTTCTGTTTGACAATGTCAGACGTCAATGGTCACTCGTCACACTGGGGTCCACTGTGTTCTGTTTGGCAATGTCAGTCGTCAATGGTCACTCGTCACACTGGGGTCCACTGTGCTCTGTTTGACAATGTCAGACGTCAATGGTCACTCGTCACACTGGGGTCCACTGTGCTCTGTTTGACAATGTCAGTCGTCAATGATCACTCGTCACACTGGGGTCCACTGTGCTCTGTTTGGCAATGTCAGTCGTCAATGATCACTCGTCACACTGGGGTCCACTGTGCTCTGTTTGACAATGTCAGTCGTCAATGGTCACTCGTCACACTGGGGTCCACTGTGCTCTGTTTGACAATGTCAGTCGTCAATGGTCACTCGTCACACTGGGGTCCACTGTGCTCTGTTTGACAATGTCAGTCGTCAATGGTCACTCGTCACACTGGGGTCCACTGTGCTCTGTTTGACAATGTCAGTCGTCAATGGTCACTCGTCACACTGGGGTCCACTGTGCTCTGTTTGACAATGTCAGTCGTCAATGGTCACTCGTCACACTGGGGTCCACTGTGCTCTGTTTGACAATGTCAGTCGTCAATGGTCACTCGTCACACTGGGGTCCACTGTGCTCTGTTTGACAATGTCAGTCGTCAATGGTCACTCGTCACACTGGGGTCCACTGTGCTCTGTTTGACAATGTCAGTCGTCAATGATCACTCGTCACACTGGGGTCCACTGTGCTCTGTTTGGCAATGTCAGTCGTCAATGGTCACTCGTCACACTGGGGTCCACTGTGTTCTGTTTGACAATGTCAGACGTCAATGGTCACTCGTCACACCGGAGTCCACTGTGTTCTGTTTGGCAATGTCAGTCGTCAATGATCACTCGTCACACTGGGGTCCACTGTGCTCTGTTTGGCAATGTCAGTCGTCAATGATCACTCGTCACACTGGGGTCCACTGTGTTCTGTTTGGCAATGTCAGTCGTCAATGGTCACTCGTCACACTGGGGTCCACTGTGTTCTGTTTGGCAATGTCAGACGTCAATGATCACACGTCACACTGGGGTCTACTGTGCTCTGTTTGGCAATGTCAGTCGTCAATGGTCACTCGTCACACTGGGGTCCACTGTGTTCTGTTTGGCAATGTCAGTCGTCAATGATCACTCGTCACACTGGGGTCCACTGTGCTCTGTTTGACAGTGTCCGACGTCAATGGTCACTCGTCACACTGGGGTCCACTGTGTTCTGTTTGACAATGTCAGACGTCAATGGTCACTCGTCACACCGGAGTCCACTGTGTTCTGTTTGGCAATGTCAGTCGTCAATGATCACTCGTCACACTGGGGTCCACTGTGCTCTGTTTGGCAATGTCAGTCGTCAATGTTGTCAGACGTCAATGGTCACTCGTCACACCGGAGTCCACTGTGTTCTGTTTGGCAATGTCAGTCGTCAATGATCACTCGTCACACTGGGGTCCACTGTGCTCTGTTTGGCAATGTCAGTCGTCAATGGTCACTCGTCACACTGGGGTCCACTGTGTTCTGTTTGACAATGTCAGACGTCAATGGTCACTCGTCACACTGGGGTCCACTGTGCTCTGTTTGGCAATGTCAGTCGTCAATGGTCACTCGTCACACTGGGGTCCACTGTGTTCTGTTTGACAATGTCAGTCGTCAATTGTCACTCGTCGCACTGGGGGTCCACTGTGTTCTGTTTGGCAATGTCAGTCGTTTCATGTTGAATCATTTTCTGATTTGGATTCTTTCTTTCTTTCTCTCTTACAAATTTTAATTGTTCCGACTGTCTGTTGGCGAATGCCTCCTACCCCCCCCCTCCCTTTTGTTTTTCTTCCCCCACATACATTTTTTCCCCTCTCTCTTTTCCCCATTTTTTCTCCTCACAATCAGAGCATACCTCCCATTATATGTCATTTCCTGTATTTTTAAAACCCCACTCCCCCCCCCCTTTTTCCTCTTACCTTTTCCCTGCTGGCCTGAGAGATGGCCGTTGTGAGTGGAGTACAGACTTAGTATTTACCCGACGGTCTAATGAGTCGGTGGCTTCCCCATACAGCTGTTGTAAGTCTACAGTAGTTCTTAGTATTTGACTGGTGCAGTCCAGGTGGTCTTTGCAGTGTATGACGTGGCTCGCGAGATTTGACTGGTGCAGTCCAGGTGGTCTTTACAGTGTATGACGTGGCTCGCGAGATTTGACTGGTGCAGTCCAGGTGGTCTTTACAGTGTATGACGTGGCTAGCGAGATTTGACTGGTGCAGTCCAGGTGGTCTTTACAGTGTATGACGTGGCTAGCGAGATTTGACTGGTGCAGTCCAGGTGGTCTTTACAGTGTATGACGTGGCTAGCGAGATTTGACTGGTGCAGTCCAGGTGGTCTTTACAGTGTATGACGTGGCTAGCGAGATTTGACTGGTGCAGTCCAGGTGGTCTTTACAGTGTATGACGTGGCTAGCGAGATTTGACTGGTGCAGTCCAGGTGGTCTTTACAGTGTATGACGTGGCTAGCGAGATTTGACTGGTGCAGTCCAGGTGGTCTTTACAGTGTATGACGTGGCTAGCGAGATTTGACTGGTGCAGTCCAGGTGGTCTTTACAGTGTATGACGTGGCTAGCGAGATTTGACTGGTGCAGTCCAGGTGGTCTTTACAGTGTATGACGTGGCTCGCGAGATGTTGATTGAGTTCCAGCACCTTTTCTTTCTTTAACCAAAGGACTTGTCCCCAGCAGACGACCCATCCTCTGTCACAGTCTTGAAAATAACCCGGTAACCGTGCATGTCCCAGAAGCGGTAACTAAGAGCGAGGGGTGAGACACCCACAAACTCTACGTTGTGGTCACGCCCCTGGTTGGGAAGCCTATCTTCACACAAGAATAACCCACCTAACTAATGTCTATCAAACTAATTACCAATCTGGCACATCCGCGTGACTCACCCCTGCCCCTCCCCCCACACACACGTCCATCCTAAGCCAAGTATCCCTTTTACTCACGACCTCGCTACCCCTCCCCCCCCCCATACACAAACACGTCCATCCTAAGCCAAGTATCCCTTTTACTCACGACCTCGCTACCAACCTTTCTGTAATTGTACTTAATCACGTACCGCCTGTCCGTAATTTTAACGGTCGTTATGTTCCAGGGTGTTTTTTTTTCTATACGTTGCGGGCTGGTATTTTCAGCTAAATGCAGAGTTTGTGGTATTTCGTTAGGGGTGGCAAAAATATTGGCCCCCGCACTGGGCTGCACTAACCCTAGCTACGCCACTGTATAGAACAACCCAGGGGAACGTGGCTGGTTATCGGAATGTTGATGTACATTTGGACTAAGCCAGGTACACGGATGGTGTTGTAAAAATCCTATGTTTGTGAGCGCTATGTTTAAAATTATATATTATATATATATATATTCCCGTGTGGAAACCGTATCGAACTGGGATCCCTCCGCCTGAAAGGATCCCACTGTGAAAGGGAATCTCATTTGGAAATGGGATCCAACGGGGTTCGAGATCCCATCGGGAATTCGATCTAGATATCATATTAGGGAATGGGATCGCAACAGGGAAGGGATCCCACTGGAGATCAGGATTGGAACGGAAAATGGGATCCCTTTGGGATCGTATTTGATACATTTTTTTTTTAGGGAAGAACATTAAATTATTTTTTAGAGATTTTTTTATGGGCCCCTTAATTTCCATGTTAGATTAACGGCTGTAGAATTATTTTTTTCCTAATACAATCCCGGGCCACGCCTGGTATTTTAGCTAGTATATATTATATTATTCCCTGCAGTCCTGTTATCATTACGCCCAAGCCCCCGTCTGTCCAACTGTTTCCCCTTGCACAAGGCCGGCGGCTAATTCTGCTTATCACGCCAAGTATTACGTGTCCCTCTGTTTGGCGTGATATCCCTGTCGTCTGCGAGCGTCCGTCTGCTGTTTATACGTCAAAACTGTTTCCCGTAACAACTATCTGGATCATATTTTCCTAAGAAGGTCACGAAATTGTAGAGTTTTCAACAACAACAAAAAATCGCTATGAATGGCTTGAGGCAGTGGAATAGCAGCTAAACGAGACAATGGCTTTGTGCGAAATGGAAACCTTCGGCATAGTCATGGCTACACTGGACTGGTAGAATTATCATGGCTCAACTGGACTGATAGCCAGCATAATATGGCTATACTGGACCGGCAGTCAGCTTTAGAAAGAAAACAAAAAAAGGGGTGGGGGGTACAAATGAGGGATTCATCATCATCATGTCCCTTAGTCCTTGGACCGTTGGGGCGCCATCATCATGTCCCTTAGTCCTTGGACCGTTGGGGCGCCATCATCATGTCCCTTAGTCCTTGGACCGTGGGGGCGCCATCATCATGTCCCTTAGTCCTTGGACCGTTGGGGTGCCATCATCATGTCCCTTAGTCATTGGACCGTTGGGGCGCCATCATCATGTTCCTTAGGCCTTGGACCGTTGGGGCGCCACAGATGACAAGAAAACTATCCTCCATTCCTCTCGGTTTTCTGCACTTCGCACAGTGTCGCCTAGTTTTAGTCCCGTCCACTCTTTGATGTTATCTTCCCATCTGTTTCTCTGTCTTCCCCTTCTTCTCCCTCATCTCGTTGTGCCAGC
The DNA here is from genome assembly GCA_964033795.1 of Lymnaea stagnalis. NCBI lineage: Eukaryota > Metazoa > Mollusca > Gastropoda > Lymnaeidae > Lymnaea > Lymnaea stagnalis. The sequence goes on along the minus strand of CAXITT010000567.1, from coordinate 117,379 downwards.
ATGATTTGTTTTGGCGAGCCCTGTTTTCTTGTTACGTGGTCATACTGTAATAAAGCGCAAATTGTAATGGTATGGCCACGTAACAAGAACTGAGGGATCGGCACCCACTGGAACGGGATACCTTTTTGGGTTGAGGCATCAGCTTCTCGCTGGTGTGACTAGAAAAACAAGTTTTGATTAACAAGTGCTATCTTGAAGTATTTAAAGCTCCAAAAAATCAAAGTTTGCCATGAACTAAATGAGCTCCTTTGAAGATGTGATAGCATGAGGCCTGTCATGATCAATTCTTTGAACGTCAACTATTTGATGAGAAGTCCACAGCTTGTGTGTACACGAATGGTATCTATAATGTAGAGACTAAGAACACGTTTCGGACGAACAAGGGTGTACCTACCATCGTAACAAACCGACCATCCGTACTTCGACCATCCGTACACAACAAAATTGTGTTATGCACAGTCTGACATACGTCGTAAGAGCGTGTAGGGCCCTTGCAAACAGATTCGAGTCTATATCTGTGATACCCGTTACCAGGTCTCAGTGTACAGTACAGGCTATGGGTAAATACTGGGTGTACAGGCTATGGGTAAATACTGGATGTACAGGCTATGGGTAAATACTGGGTGTACATGCTATGGGTAAATACTGGATGTACAGGCTATAAATGCTGGGTGTACAGTCTATAAATACTGGGTGTACAGGCTATAAAATCTGGATGTACAGGTTATAAATGCTGGGTGTACAGGCTATAAAATCTGGATGTACAGGTTATAAATGCTGGGTGTACAGGCTATAAAATCTGGATGTACGGGCTATAAATGATGGGTGTACAGGATATAAATGCTGGGTGTACATGCTATAAATACTGGGTGTACAGGCTATAAATGTACAGGCTATAAATGTACAGGCTATAAATGTACAGGCTATAAATGTACAGGCTATAAATGTACAGGCTATAAATGTACAGGCTATAAATGTACAGGCTATAAATGTACAGGCTATAAATGTACAGGCTATAAATGTACAGGCTATAAATGTACAGGCTATAAATGTACAGGCTATAAATGTACAGGCTATAAATGTACAGGCTATAAATGTACAGGCTATAAATGTACAGGCTATAAATGTACAGGCTATAAATGTACAGGCTATAACTGCTGGTAAATTGGAACAAAAACCCGGTGGACTCTTTGGTTGTTGAAAATTTTGTTTTTAAAAATGCCCATACGCTATCCATATTTTATGCCCATACACTATCCATATAGGTTATGCCCATACACTATTCATATAGGTTATGCCCATACACTATCCATATAGGTTATGCCCATACACTATTCATATAGGTTATGCTCATCCATGTATCATTAGAAGTATCGGTACAAGTATTTTGATTCGAAACAAAGCTACCAAAGAGGGACACAGGTCAATGCAAATATACATAAATGATATAGGGACGTTTAGACTTGGGAAATACAACTGATGCCGCAGTCTCATCACTGGTGTGGGTGTTAAATGGAGGTCCCCCGATGTGACCCAGCATGCTGTAACGACACCGTCCCAGGCTATATCCTACGTATCAAACCACTACTTTATATGTACATATTTTGTAATGGTTTATCTGGTTCTTCGTCACATTCGTGCGAACCGCGCGCATTTCTTGGGGGGGGGGGGGGGGGTCACCGTTTGTTTGTCTCACGAACCACACCAAAAAATCTTGCGGTGCGCTGCTCGTCTCAATGTGGGTAGAGGGCAGGTGGGTAGAGGGCAGGTGGATATGTGGGTAGAGGGCAGGTGGATATGTGGGTAGAGGGCAGGTGGATATGTGCTTTGAGCAGATATCAAGCGAGCCTCTATAGCCCATGCGAATGATACTCTTGAGATATCAAGCGAGCCTCTTCCGCCGACATGAATGATACTCTTGAGAGCCGCCTAATCTCAGAATGTTGGTCCTTCTACTTAACAAATGACTAGAGGACAGAGAGAAGAAAATATTTGTACTCCATCTCTATGCTTGGTTGACTTACCGGGTACCACTGCTTAGTGAGGTGCGACATTGAATCAAATTCTGCACTATTATAGACAGTCTTCGAGATGTTACGATTCGCTGTGTTAGAAAATCCATCTTTGCAGTGGCGTAGCTGTGGAAAGTGCCGCCCGGGGCTCGCCCAACACCCACTTCCCACGCCAGTGCTTCTTTGAACAATTAAAGATGTCAAAAAAATGTTGAGCAATGCCATGACTGAGCCGTGCCAAGATGAGAGACAATGTTGAGCAATGCCATGCTGGATTAACAACGTCTGCCCGATACAATGGGTTTTTGAATACCGTACAACAGTTCACAAAGATCGCGTCTTGTCTTGACCTTAGGAAGTATTTTTTTCACTTTATTTCTATGCTTAACCGGGAACATGTCATCTCCTTAGGGATTTAGTCGCTGTTCTTATTAGAAGTAGAAGTAGCCAACATATTTACACTAATAGTTCCTTCTTTCAGTGACTTTCTTTCATTTCTTCTTTTCTTTCTTCCCCACTTTAAAAAGTTAACAATTGTGCCAACAGTCCAAATAAAATCCCATGAACAGCTTGAGGAAATGCTGTTTTCGTGACTAATCCCAGCTGTCAAACAGCTCCACTGTGCGGCCGGGTGGGAAAGTGAAGTAGTACCTCGTTTGGTTCGGCGTGCCGGGTAGTTCAATTCATTCACGACCTCACAACACTCGGGATTTTAAGCTTGAGTTAACACCGTCAATGATTGCACGGAGATCAGCTGCGTGATGGAGCGCTTCATATGTACTTTTAACTCATGGAAGACATGCACTTACACGCCTCACCCCTATGGAGTGGATATTAACATTATTGTGTTACGTTTATGCTTCACTAGTTGAATCAAGTTGAGGAAATCGCTTATATAGTTTGGGTGCAGAGGTCCGCTGTGTGGACATCTGCCTTTGAATTAACATAAAGAAATATATTTCTATGCACGTATGTCATTTGGCTTGCGTATTTGTCTTCCCTGTATTTGTGTCTTTGTCATTTGGCTTCCCTGTATGTGTGTGGCTTAGTCATTTGGCTTCCCTGTATGTGTGTGGCTTGGTCATTTGGCTTCCCTGTATGTGTGTGTTTCGTTGTCCCTACACGCATGACTTTGTTATTTGGCGTCATTGTGTGTGCCTGTCATCAATCTATTTCGAAATGTCTAAAAAAGCAGATTTCTAAACGTCAGAATTTATTGCTAAGAATTTTACACTGGAAATGCAAAATTGTTGCTAGTTGGTATGTTTCGGGTATGTTCGGCGGTTGAAATGAAAGGTAGATTGTTTGCGTAGAACGGGTTTCTACCCGTGGACTCCTCCCCTCTGTTACTTCCAACAAAGCCTTTTCTTCAACATCATCTCCCCAACCTCTTCTGTGTGATACTTCTCTTAAACATATTCTCTCTAATACGTTTCTCTAACACTTCTCTCTGTCCCTTCCAACCAAACCTTCTCTCGACCTCTTCTCACCAACCTCTACCTTTCTGATCCTTCTCTCCAACCGTTCTCTTAACCTTCTCATTGACTATTCCAAACCAAACCTCCTCTCTGAGTTTTCTAACAGATGCTCCAAACGGGATGGGAAATAGCTCCAAGTGGTATGGGAAATAGCTCCAAGTGAGATGGGAAATAGCTCAAAGTGGGATGGGAAATAGCTCCAAGTGGGATGGGAAATAGCTCCAAGTGGGATGGGAAATAGCTCCAAGTGAGATGGGAAATACATCCAAGCGGGATGGGAAATAGCTCAAAGTGGGATGGGAAATAGCTCCAAGTGGGATGGGAAATAGCTCCAAGTGAGATGGGAAATACATCCAAGCGGGATGGGAAATAGCTCCAAGTGGGATGGGAAATAGCTCCAAGCGGGATGGGAAATAGCTCAAAGTGGGATGGGAAATAGCTCTCATCTTTTATATACGAATATTAAAACCATGTAAAGACACTATTTCTTTTTTCTCAAGGTGAATTTCTTTTATTGAAACTCCAACCTCATACCATGACATCTAACATCATACCATGACATCTAACTCATACCATGACATCTAACATCGCAACATGGCATCTAACATCATACCTTGTCTTCTAGCATCATAAAATAACATCTAACCTCACACCATGACATCTAACCTCCTACCATGACATCTAACCTCATACCTTGACATCTAACATCACACCATGAAATCTAACCTCCTACCATGGCATCTAACCTCATACCTTGACATCTAACATCACACCATGAAATCTAACCTCCTACCATGACATCTAACCTCATACCTTGACATCTAACATCACACCATGAAATCTAACCTCCTACCATGGCATCTAACCTCACACCATGGCATCCATTACAGATCTAAACGTTATTATGCCATCGAACAGTGTAGGTCTTGAAATGTTTCACGGTGATGTCTTTGTAATCTACCTACAAGCCCTACAACTCACTCTACTATAATATGGTAGACTGTTTGCTTTATAAAAGACCAGCTTTATAAAGAGGCGATGTTTTGGTTTAAAAAACACTTATCAAACATTGTTTTTAAAAACACACAATTTTTGCCCCCCCCCCTTTTTTTTTTTTCCTTTTCTGTTTTTTTAAGGGTGGGATTTAAATTTTTTTTTATTTAAAGAGGCGATGTTTTGGTTTAAAAAACACTTATCAAACATTGTTTTTAAAAACACCCAATTTTTGCCCCCCCCCCCTTTTTTTTTTTCCTGTTCGCTATTTTTAAGGGAGGGAGTGAAATTTTTTTATATTCTGTGTATACCCTCCTGAATACTGTTGTGATTGTAAGAATTTTGTTAAAATCGTATAAAAAGATTGATTTATTAGCAATAGGTTGTGAAGCTTTTAAAAAATGTGGACTCAGCATATTTATCTCTCGCCTAATAATGCGACTTGTCTGCCCCAACTGTTTGCGCACTCGGCCAAAATAAGACGAGAGGGGGGGCGCTTTAACCCAGCTGTTCAAACACGCCCGTGGTGGGTTCGGGTGACGTCACAGTTTGACCAGAACTGCCAGTTTGAGGGCAGACTTCACGAACCGTTCCAGTTTCCAGTTGCTTCACAGGTCTGATCTCCCACTCGCACTTTTGGTCCAGTGACTCAACACTATTTTGCTGCTGAAAGTTTTATTCGCGCTGTCGTTGTGATTTCTCATGAACAAATCTGACGGAAAGGGCCACTAGAAGAATCCCTCTGCAACTGTCTGGCGTGTCAAAGGCCGTGCGAAATAGGGGGCAAAGGGTGGGGAGGAAGGGAGCCTCGACGTGGGCGCCAAAGTCGTCTTTATATTAGATTTTAATAGGTGGTTTACACGATAAAATCCCATGTACTTCTCAAAGATAAGGGGCGTCAATTTGTGAAGTTTACTGATTTGCCACAGGTGGCTAAATTTTTTTTCTAAATATTGAGGGGCGGCTACGGGCATCGCTTTTCCTCTGCGCGGACCACGGGTGTGATGATGTTATAAGAGGAATCTGCGGGCAACAGTAACCATAGCAACCAATTGTCGCACACGTTCTGTTCAAGTCGCCACCCAACACCCTTTCCTTGCATCCTGCTTCTGGACAAAACTAAATCTGTCAGCCTGTATAGAGAGTAACGGGATGTGTTTGATGAGCTTTGGATGGCACTAAACAGAATCACTATGTCAATAAGTGGTTCTCAAAGTGGGGTGACGTTCTCCAGGGGTAGACTGCGATGTTTAGGAAAGTTTAGGGGACGCTGGGCTTTATATTGGGAAATCGTTTTTTAGTCAACACTTTATATTTGAAAGAAGGTGTAGGCGCCATGTGTTTGGTTTTGATTAGCTGTGACAGGCAGGATGAGGTGAACGATTTACTTTTGGACAAGCGAATAAGACAAAAATGACCGTTTGATTTCATCTATTTTTCTCTAACTGACGTATCAGCGTTTATGAACACTACCTTTAAATGGAGGTAAGCACTGCGAGCTGAAAAAAACCCTGTCACTAGGGCATTGGTGATGTTAGTCAGTCTTACCAGCTTTATATCTAAAACTACTAGACATTTGTGATGTTAGTCAGTCTTACCAGCTTTATATCTAAACTACTAGACATTGGCGATGTTAGTCAGTCTTACCAGCTTTATATCTAAAACTACTAGACATTTGTGATGTTAGTCAGTCTTATCAGCTTTATATCTAAAACTACTAGACATTTGTGATGTTAGTCAGTCTTATCAGCTTTATATCTAAAACTACTAGACATTGGTGATGTTAGTGAGTCTTACCAGCTTTGTATCTAAAACTATTGGACATTGGTGATTTTAGTGAGTCTTACCAGCTTTATATCTAAAACTATTGGACATTGGTGATGTTAGTGAGTCTTACCAGCTTTATATCTAAAACTATTGGACATTGGTGATGTTAGTGAGTCTTACCAGCTTTATATCTAAAACTATTGGACATTGGTGATGTTAGTGAGTCTTACCAGGTTTATATCTAAAACTATTGGACATTGGTGATGTTAGTGAGTCTTACCAGCTTTATATCTAAAACTATTGGACATTGGTGATGTTAGTGAGGCTTGCCAGCTTTGTATCTAACTATATCTAAAACTTATAATTGAATTAGTCAAATAAAATAAAAAAAGATTCCCTCGTATATGAATTATTTGTAAATATAAGTAACAATTTTACATGACATTGTTACCTCACCTAGGGGGTCGTGGAAAAAATATATTTTTATCATGCTTACAATTAGGTTCGATGTGGGGAGGGGGGGGTGGTGTTTATGGCTCCAAAGTGGCTGTGACCGGAAACTGTTTGAAAACCACTCATGTAAATGTGTACATTTTTAATTTAAAAAAAAAACAACTAAAAATCAGCATTCATGCCTTGGGCCTTGCAACGATCTAACATATGCTGTGGGCAGTGATATTCAACCCGTATGATAAAGCATTCGGTTCTTACAAGAAACGATTTTTTTTTCCCCTCTATTCATCAAAGTTGTTCTTTTGTGGATGAAAGCTCGAAGGCTCCCGCCCCGGCTTCAACATCAGGCGGCGTCTAAATCACCAATGGGCCCGGCGGAACAACTGTTTAAAATATACACGAGTGTGTATGCTGTTGTCCGTATCATTTAATGATGGAACGACGATGGGGGGGGGGGGGG